>JBBUKS010000065.1:8014818-8028488 GCA_038050645.1 Hedychium gardnerianum
CTTGTTTGTTTAGTTTAACGAGTTGTTCAAGCTTATTTGTTTAATTGATCTTGTGTATATTGAACGAACATAAACAAACTCTTATCAAACCGAACATCAAATTTATTGACGAACGTTTGATTCATTTACCGTCCTAATTAATACTTCTCAAACGGTCATGGAGTCCTGGTTGACGCGCTTAGTTGTCATTTAAGTATTTATAATTTAATTTTTGATTATAATATATTTGTAAGGATTTTTTATTTAAATGGGATGCGTAATTAAGAAACGTTGAGTTTTTGAATTGCGGAGATGGTTGAACCGAAAGAGAAAGAAGGCAGGGCTGGGAAGAGGAAGGGGAGGTGATCCAGCGCTGCATGAGACTGGTTTCTATTATCTTTGTCCATTTTTATTTTATTATTATTTTTTTTTAAAGATAAGCGATTTTCTCTCTTAATTTTGCCATAAATTCATAATACAATTTATACTCACTTAACTTAGATTTCCATTTTTAGAATATTCATCGGATTCTCTTATTCGTACCTTACAAAATTTAAAAATAATATGATATATTTTAGGTTCAGCTAAAGAATATAAATGGGTGATATTGATTGTCCCATGGATAAAATTAATTTAAATATTTTTATGTTGCATGAGTTAATTTTTTTTAATAGAGTTATTAGATCATGCAGATAGTTATTTTAGAGAGTTTCTATTTGTATAGGTTTATATTAACTCGAATCCAACAGCGTCTGAGTTGCCATTTTAATGATTTTAAAAGGTTGAAGGTATTTTCGGAAAAAATAATAATAATTTTGGAGAGAAAAGAATGGAAAGTTCAATTTGATTTTTGTTACAAAAAAAAATATAAGACTAGGTCAAGGGATATAAGAAAATGAAGATGGAAACAGACATGAATATTGTTTTTCTTACAAAAGATAGATCAAAGTAAATTTGTGACTTTGATTTGAGTACCAAATGAAGCGATTAAATTTATTCTGGCATCCAAAGGCATACTATTTTGACATACTTTATCCCTGTGAAGTTTATAAAATGTCCTGAAAGAAACTAAGCCTTACTTCAAGTTCCACGAAGCCCCCGAACTCTGTCTTGAATTAGCTTTCTTTCCCAGGCAGCAACATCCTCAAAAGCTTGCTCAGGTAAGGTCTCAAATGGCTCTTTCCAAGGAACATTCTTAGCCAGGTCGTAGGTTACTCCTCTGATAGCTCGCTTGTTGGGGCCACAGGGTCGTTTTGAAGTAACAGTGTCATAGGCCACCTTGAGCTGCCCAACATAAAGCGATCAAAATAAGATCGATTTGAAGCAAATAAAGATGCTTATTGATACCTAATACAGACATTCTAAATGCAGGGAAAGAAAATGCAACTATGCGTAGGGTTGCCAATGAGATGTAAATAAGCTTGATATAGATAACATATCCTATAGGAAAGCGTAAATCTATATTTTTACGGTTTACACGAACAAATTCAGATTCAATCAAAATTTACACACTGATCTGATTAGACTGGACTGGACTAGCAATGCTTTCTGACTTAATAGGTCTAGCCAACAGGTCCAGTTCAATTCTTAAAATTTTGCTGCAAATAAAGGGTGATGCGGCTGAACTTACATTCATGTTGCAGAACCAAAACAAATAAGCAATTGCCACTGCAGGTGCCCTTCCGAGTCCAGCAGTACAATGGACATAAACTCTCCCTTTTCCCTTGGATATTGCCCACTCCAGTGAAGAGACTGCTTTTGGCAATTGACTCCTCAATGAATCTGGATCAAAGTCTGTTGCCTGTATTTGCAGTTTGCCGGAAGAGTTATTAGCGAAGAAATATTTTTGAGGTAATCATGTTATTTGTATGACTTGTAGAGTATGTTTTTATGAAACATAGATGAATTGACCATTTAATAGCCAAACAATCCATGGTTCTTAGTATTTGGGGACTCACAAACCACTGTCCATTGTCCAATTGTAGAAAGTAAGATCATCAGACCAAATACAGTAGATACTTGAAAAGGTTTTAACTTCTAATTAATATTGAAAAAAATGTAAGAACAGATTGTTAGACCAGAGACTTCATTCTTGTGCATTAACTTCAAATTCAATAAGATTCATTAACTTCGAATACATCATGTTGTTCTTTAAGAATTTCCTAATATAGTTCTAAAATATAAAGAACCATGACCTTTATCATGTTGGTGCAATCGACCTTAAGTCAAAATTGATCAGGTTGATCAAGCTCGAGTTAACTCGAGTTTGGATTTCAATGTTTGATCAATATGTTCGTTGGTTAAAATATCAAGTAGGTCAAGGCTGACCAAATACTTGACGATGTCGGAAGTCCATCAAAAAGTTGGCAAGAGGAAAGACCTAGTAAGACTAGGCAGTAGAAAACCTAGTTGGGAATTAGAGAATGGAATTCCTAGTTGAGAACTAGGCAATGAAAGTCCTAGCGGGGCTAAGCGGTGGAAGACTTAGTTGGAAACTAGGCAAACCTAGTTGGGATCCAAGGTGAGTCAGCTGGGAGTTAAACACTTGGCACAAGACGGAAGTCCTAGTAGGTCAAGGTTGATCGGATGCTAGGCAATGATGAAGTCATTACAGGTCAAGGTTGACCGGATGCTAGGCTACAGGAAATCTCGACAGGTCAAGGTTAATCGGATGTTGAACAAAGAAAGTCCTAGTAAGTTGAGGCCAACCAAATACAAGATAAGTTGAGAATTCAACTTAGTAAGGTTGAAATAGAAGTATTAGTAGATTGATAGGGCGTATCGATTTACCGATAAACTCTAAAACTTCGAAATTAAGATTTTGAGATGTTTTTAGGGTTACTATAATAATAAAATTTACTTCAAACCTTAAACCCAAAAAATAGAATTTGTTACACTAATTATGGTTTGCTACAGTGATTTCGAATTTTGTTGCAATAATTAGGTTTACGGTGGCTAGAGTGTTTTTGCTACCATGTCAATCTATCGGTATTGGTGGCACAAGAAGAATTCAATCGATTGATGAATCTCATCAATCAATTCTCATCTATAAAGTAATCGTAGTGAATTCTCGCGGCTGACTGCAATCTTTGGTTTTATTTGCAGCAACATGAAAGAACCAGAAATACTGATTCTCATGTTTGACTTATCAGCGTAGTAAGAGGTCCAACATCACCAAACAGATATGAAAACTCTTGAAGCTGATTCAGATTATCACACAAAGCAAATAAATAGTGATGGAAAATAAAGGGTCTGAGAACCTTCTCTTCTGCAAATCTATCCACAATGTGGTCTCATCAGCGAAATATTTGTACAGATATGAACTTAATCTGCCAAGTTTTGATTTTGTTTTTTTTGGTTCATTTTAACAAGACATATATGCTCATTAAATGGTGCATTAGTTTGGTTCTTTCAGGAGCTTGGCTTTATATGTCTATGATGCAATAGCATCCAACAACATGATTAATTTATATTTTTTGATATGATTATATTTTTCTTTGGGTTGTGACGAAAAGAAAACGAGACTACCAGCCTCCTTTTGGGGATTTGAAGAAGGACGATCAAAACTATCGACAAGAATGATGATCAATCTGTGGCCTTCTGACATTGTTGTGTTTTATTCGAAGTCTGGACGAGGCGAAATTGACTTTCTAGCAGCCGTCAAAACTCTAGATTTGGTTTTTTTTAATTTTTTTTTTATTTGTTTAAATTTTTTAAGATTAGTTTTTATTTCTAAAAGTTAATTTAAGTTTTTTTTAGAATTATTTTTTTTTCTAAAAGTTAGTTTTGATTTTTTTTTGTTAAGATTAATTTTAATTTTTTTTACGATTTTTCCTTATTTCTTAAGTTATTTAAATAGGGGTTAGTGCTTTTTGTAAAAGCATATTGAGTTTGATTTTGATTTGAATAAAATTATTATTTTTTGTTTAAACCTAGAGGCGGCTCCTCTTCGTTGGCGAATCTCCTTCTTCTTACGCTTGCAATCTCTTTTCGAACGTCGCATCCAGAGATTTCTTCCTTCCGCTAGTTGGTATCAGAGCTCTAGATCCCATGGATGGTCGTCATGGTCGTGATCGTGGTCGTGGCTGGCAGGTTCTGGCTGAGAAGCCTCATACCGTGGTCGTAACACCCAAGACGAGATTCAAGATCTACAGAGACAAGTCGTAAAGTTATCTCAGCATCTAGCGGCGCAAGATTGTAAAGGTCGTAAGTTCCTTTATTCCCCTTTTGAAAAATCTTTAATTTTCAATCGAGGAGAGACGTCTAAGAGCAAGTTTGGTTTCGAGGGATTCTGAATCAACCATCCTGCCACCTATAACTTTAAGAGAATACCGGCTCCGCAGTGCCTCGATGTCCCCCTTTTCTCCCACGATGAAGGAGACAACCATGAGGATGCAGACCTCGACAACATTGAGTACGATCAGTCCAACTCTCTCAATCGTCCGATCACAGGAGACAGAGAGGATTTTTTATTGCATACGACCGAGTTGAAAAGTTATCTAATATTGTTCAACATTTGAATGGTGAAATAAAGATGTCAGATGCAATGAAAATTATATTCCAGATAACTTTAAAAGTTGGTAAAAATGGAACTGTGGAAGAGTTTATGGAACAATTGAGTAAAACCGTCAACAGTAGGCAATCCCTCACTTTTGCCAAGGTGATGTTAAATGATCTTCCTCCTATTCTACCACTTACGAGATGACTTTTTATTTACCAATGCTTGAGGACTTTGGACTTTAAAGATATTATCTTGAACTCGAGGACGAGTTCTTTTCAACCCTGGGCGTCTGATGTAGGAGCATCCAATAACACGATCAATTTATGTTTTTTGATACGACTATATTTCCCTTCGGGTTATGACGAGAAGAAAACAAAGCTATCAGCCTCTCTTTTGGGACATGAAGAAGGACGATCAAGACTATCGACAAGGAATATGACTAATTTGTGACCTCTTGACATGGTTGCATTTTATTTAGAGTCTGGACCAGCGGAATCGACTTTCTAGCAGCCGCAAAAATTCTAGATTTGATTTTTTTAATCCTTTCTTTTATTTATTTTAAATTTTTAAGATTAATTTTATTTTTTTAAATTTAATTTAGATTTTTTTTAAATTAGTTTTTTTTCTTCTAAAAAGTTAGTTTAGATTTTTTTTTGTTAGGATTTTTTTTTATATGATTATTTATTTATTTATTAAATTATTTAAATAAGGGTTAGTATTCTTATAAAAATATATTGAATTTAATTTTAATTTAAATAAAATTATTTTATTCATTTAAATTTAAAAACGGGTCCTCTTTATTAATGAATTTTCTTCTTCGTATTTTTTTTAAACTTTTTTTAAATATCTTATTCGGAGATTTGTCCTCCCCGTGCCAGTCTCCTAAATCTCTTTTGCTTTGCGGGAGTCATTTTATTTTGTTTTATTTTTAGCTCCAATACTTTGTGGTAAAGTAAAATTAGTTTTAATTTGAGTATGCTTTCCTATTTAAGAGATCATGTCGTGATTGATATACATGTATCTTGCTGTGAAGTGATCGATACTGGACCGCCTGAAAGGAGCGAAATCACATTTTTACTTGATTATGTTGATTTCCTAACTCACTGGGGCTCTCAACTCCTTTGTTATTTTCCCCCCTTTAATAAAATTAGATGGGATTATCTTTAATCGGTCAAAATAAAAAATAAAGTATTTCACGTGGCACGTGGCATCCCTCGGTTATCCCCATATCAATTATAAAGTATTTCATTTGCATTATGCATATTTCCTATTGTATCTTTGTTTTTGTTTGTGCTGCTTGTATACAAATAGGTGTGTAAGAGATTTCTTCACCTCCGGAAGGTCTCAAAAAGGAAAAAGGTTGTGGTTATACCATTGGGATGCTAGGTCATAAAGTAGGAATCAAGGGTTCTGAACCACGTAAAATCTAGTATTCTTGTGCTTGTGTTTTGTTTTTTGTGTTTATTTTAATTGCGTACGAATCGTTTGTAGACAAGCACATGAATTATTAATCGCTATTCACCCCTCTAGCAACATTATCGATCATAATATTTTATAAACAGTGTTTTAAATAGCGATAGAGGAGGCCGTCTAGGCACCGCCTAGGCGGGCCTAGGCGGGAGGCAGGCATCAACCGCACCGCCGTCACCGTCACCGTCACCAACACACTAGGTTAGCTTTCATATATTTATAGTAAGTTCTTGTTTAATTTTCGATGAAGTACTTAAACCAAGAAGAAGTGCAAGGATCATCCCTATTGTAAAACTTGATAAGGATTTAGGGGTTCGGTTATAGTGTTCAAGCTAAAAGAAAATTAAAACCAAATAAAATTTTAGATGCTCATGGGGTGTGCGGTATTTGAGGTATAATATTTAGAGCAGTGTTCTAAAAGGCACCGCCTAGGATCGCCTAGGCGGTGGGCGGTCGCTGACCGCCATGCCTTTTGTAAAGGCGTCACCGCATTAATCGGCCACCTAGGGTCGCCCAAGCAATTGCGGCCGATTAATTTTTTTTATTCTGATTTTAATTTTAAAAAAAAACATTTTAAAATATTAAAAAGATGTAAGAAAATAAGACGACGAAGAATTTGTATCGGATGAAGAAAAGGAAGATGCCATGGATTTTGAGTTTGAATCGATACAGAGGAAGTGTTGGAGAAATATGGAGATGAACTAGAAGAAAATTTAGAGATATAGGATTATATGAGTTATTTTATGTACTTTTGCTATTTTCATTGTATGTTGAACAAATTATGCATATTTTTATTAACTTTAGATAGTATTGTTAGGATCGGATGAACCGACTAGAGGAGAGTGAATAGCCTGCAAAAGAAAAATAGCTACTTCTCTTGCTAACTTACTTTTAGCAAGGACACACTAATTATGCATAAATAAATATGACATAAAAGAATAAGGGGACTCAGAAGAATTACTTGATTACAACATGGATAGTTGTTAATCCAAGACAAAGTAAAGCGCACTATCAAACTCCTTTGACAACGGTCAAAGGCGAAGAAACCCCTTACAGCAGTTGAGCACAAAAACAGTGAATACAGAAACATAGAGATTAAGAATGAGTGTGTTAACTTTACAAGTAGCTCTAGGGTGTTATTTATAGCCTCCTGGTCGAAGTGATCATTTGCTGACGTGACACAATTGAAGCGCCTCAATAGGCTCCAAGCACCTCCATGTGGCTAAACTTTATCAGCGTCGCAACATTTGTTTTTGCTGATCAAGCATGATTGAAGCGCCTTAATCCATTCCAGGCGCCTGGATTGATTCAAGGTGCCTCGTTCATCCATGATGCCTCGTGTCCGCAACGACTCTTTTAACAACTATCTTTCGAGGCGCCTCAAGTCAACTGAGACACCTCAATTCTTCAAAGCGCCTGGAAACATCCAGGCGCTTGGAATGGTCAACATCAGCAATTGATCATTCTTCATTCTGCTCGCTTAGGTGATGCTCTGGTCGTTCAGAGTTGAGCTCATCAGAGTTGAGCTCATCCGAACCTAACTCCGACCTTCCCCTCGAGCAGACTTCCTCCCTGGCTCGTCCTTCTCGCCTCGCGTCCCTTGGACCGCTTTCTTCTCGCTCCACCGATGTACTCTTCCGGAGTTCCACGTCCCTTGAATGCACTGAGCCCGTCGACTCGTTTCCCATGTCATCCTTTTCGCTCACTGCATCTTCGCTCGACTTCTTGTGTTTCTAAGTCTCTGCACACTCAGACACAAGGATCAAATATACATGGCCTAACTTAACTCAGTTGATCAACATTAAATCTAATCCGGAGTACTTACAATTATAAAATATTTTATATATTTTTAAATTTTTTGCCTAGGGCCTAGGCGCTAGGCGGCGAGTGGTCACCCACTTATCGCTTTTTAGAACACTGATTTAGAGTTCAAGATTTAAGAAATTTAGGATTTTAAAAAAGTACACTCGTGGCGTCGGGATCACTTCTGGGCGCTCCAACCACTCATTAGCGCAGTGGGGAGACGTGCAGTGTAATATATATATTGTTTGTCATTTTAAATAATAATTAAAATTATCGATTAGTTTCTTTAAAAAAAACTAAAAAGATATAATTAAAATAATCCTAAACTCCCTAATATCAAACTCAACTTCCTCCTCAGTCCCTGCTTTAGAAAAAAAAATTATTCTCACTCCCTGCATGCATATTTTTCTTTACAATCGAGTACAATTTTTTTTTTATCTGACCAATCGATTGAGGGTCATACCAATCGATTAGATTAAGCTAAATCGATTGGGTCAATCGATTCAGCCTAAATCAATCGATTGGTATGAGCTTCGAATCGATTAATCAGGGAGAAAGAGTCATATTCAATTGAATAAAAATATATTAGATTCTAATTAAATGATATTAAATTTAGGATAAATTATATCTGAAATTTTTGTACTTACAAAAAAAAATAGGAGTGCATTGGGGAGTTAAAACAAAGAAAAATTTACATGATTCAAGAAGTCCTTGCATGCAAATTTTTCTTTGTTTCACCCATTTTTTATAGGTACAAAGGTCCAAAAGGAGGTATAATTCTTCTTAAATTATGCACATTTAAATTAGAATCGAGTATATTTTCTATCAAATTGAGCACGATGATTCAGCCTAAGTCAATCGATTGGTATGACTCTCAATCGATTGGTCAGACGAAAAAAGAACCGTGCTCAATTAGATAGAAAATATATTCGATTATAGTTAAATGATGTTAAATTTAGGAGAAGTTATACCTCCTTTTGAACTTTTTTTACCTATAAAAAATCATGAGGACTTTTGTTCCCTCGCGACAAATCGATCGATTAGAGTTGCCCAATCAATTGCCCCAATCGATTGATCGATCGGGCAGCTTTGATCGATTGGAGCAATCGATTGGGATTGGGCAGCTCTGATCAATTAAGAATCGATCAACAATCGATCGATTTATCACGAGGGAACAGAAGCCATCGTTATTTTTTATAGGTACAAAAAATTCAAAAGGAGGTATAATTCCTCCTAAGTTCAGCACCAATTAAATAGAATCGAATATATTTTCTATATAATCAAGCACGACTTTTTTTTGTATCTGACCAATCGATTGAGGGCCATATCAATCGATTAGATTAGGCTGAATCAATTAGGTCAATCGATTCAGCCTAAGCCAATCGATTGATATGAGCTTCGAATCGATTAGTCAAGGGAAAAGAATCATACCCAATTGGATAAAAAATATACTAGATTCTAATTAAATAATACTAAATTTAGGATAAATTATATCTCATTATGAAATTTGTGTACCTACAAAAAAAAAAAAAAGACAAATAGGAGTGCATTGGGGAGTTAAAAGAAAGAAAATTTTATATGATTCAAAAAGTGAGGATAAATTTGTTCTGAAGCGGGGATTGAAAAGAAAATTGAGTTTGATGTTAGGAATTTTAAGGTAATTTATCGTTGAAATAATTTATTTTTTTAATTTACGGATTTATTTTTTGAAATAAAAAAAATCAATATAAATACGATATTAATTGTGATTTGATAAATTCAATTTTAGCAACAAAAATAATTCCTATAAGATCACAAATCAGAGTATCTGAAATTTTAGGGAAAAAATTAATATTATTGAGAAAAATTTGGAAAGAAATCTATCTGACAACCCTAGAACAAAAGATTATAAAATCCAAGCCTCATCGCCGCCACATCCACATCTCTCTTAGATTCTGCTCCTCCCATGGCCGACAGCGGCAGCGGCGGCGGCGGCGGGGTGGACTGGGCTGATCTACCGCTGGATGCCTTCTCCCTCATCTTCTCCAAACTCTCCCTTCCTCAATTTATCCGCTCGGCTGCGGTCTGTGTTTCGTGGTCGGCTGCCGCCCGCGATCTGTCCACGCGCGGCAATTGCTTTAAATTCCGCGGGCAGAGCCCTTGGCTCGTGCTTTACAACAATCCCCACGGCGACCCATCCGCCGTCACCTTCTACGCCTTGGACGAGCGAAGGGAGTACACCATCCCCATCCCGGACCCTCCCATAATCGACCGACTGTTCCTCGGCTCTGCTCACGGTTGGATCATCACGATCGACGTCCGCTTCCGGATGCAACTGCTGAACCCGATCACCGGCGCGCAGATCGACCTCCCCCGCGTTCTCCCCTCTGGGGGCACCCACCCCATCCTCAACACTGAAGGGCGCCTAATCGGCTTCATGATGCAGAAACCAGTGAACGAAGTGGAGGTACGGCGTGGAATGAGTTATGTCGGTGGCAATTGGTGTCTAGAACAGCATCACCTGAAAGCAATCCTATCTGCTGACCCGTCGCTCGGAGATGGCTACACCGTCGCGTTCATCCAATATCCTTACAGGAGAATCATTTTTACCCGCTGCGGCGACGAGCAATGGTTGGATCTAAGGAACCCCATTTCAGTTGAAATTGAAAATATAGTCTTCCATAAAGGTAAACTGTATATGAGCACACTTTCAGAAGTGTATGTTTGTGATCTCGACGAAATGCCCAGATTTAGAGTGGTCGATCGAGCTCTACATCGCGACGACCTACACTACTTGCTTGATACTCCTCGGGGAGATCTTCTGAGTATTTGGAGGGAGAGAAATGAAAATCATACAAAGACCATTTCTGTCAAGGTTTACAGGGTGATAGATGATGAGGAGAAGCCAAGTGAAAGACTAGAAAAAACGATGGACTTGGGAGAGTTTATTATCTCCTTAGGCGGCGACAGGGTGGTGGTGGATGATGATAAGGAGAGTCTGAGTATAAGACTAGAAGCGAAGAACTTGGGAAACTTTACCATCATCTTAGGCGGCTGCAACGCACTTTGCCTTTCTGCTAGTGATTTTCCACATTTGACGCCCAATTCTATATATTTTACAGATGACGATATAATTCGATATCCAAAGTTTGCCGCCCAACATCGTATGCCAATTAGTTTAGAACGAAATTGGTTCAGAAAAATTCTGAATTGTCGGATTGGCGTTGACAACACTTTTGTTCGATTATATTGGCAGCCTCCCTCAAGCTTCGTTGATAATCAGTTGCTTATATAGGAAGAGTTTGAAGTTGCTATATATTTTTTATTATTATTATTGTGTGTGTATTTGAACTTTGATAATTATTAAGCATTTGTATGCAGTGTATTTCTTTTTTTTTAAAAAAAGAAAGAGATTATACAGAAGTCTCTTGCCAATACAAATAGTGTAAATATACAAAATTATAAAAGACCAATTATATATGGCTGGTTACCTCAGGAGCCATCCAATATGGTGTCCCAAATACGGAATACCGAATGTGCATTGACATCTGCTTCTGTGAGCTTAATTTGTTGAGACACCAAAGTCAGCAAGTTTAACAAGGACCTATAGATTATTATAGGCAATTGACAAGTACATATATAAATTGTTGACATCAAAATCATGAGAAATGTAGTTGAAATCTATCAACCCGACTGAGCATATAGGTCCTACAAATTATCTCATGAAATTGAATAAAAAAGAGGTTTAGTTTAACAGTAAGATGACTTGGTTTTTAGAAAATGTTACAGAAAGATAACTAAGGACTAGCAGATGGGTATAAACTGGTGGAGTACATGGGGGTAAAAAACATATCACAGTGAATGATTCTAATGCATAGAAAAGCTAGAACTAGTAAGAGATAGAATATTGTGATTTCATATAGTGACGAAAAGACATGCAAATGGCCACCTTTTCAAGATGTTACTACAACAACTAATAATAATAATGATAATAATAATATTAATAATAATAATTATTATTATTATTATTAAGGTTATATGTGAATGCTGGAATGTTATGCACAATGGCCAATGGCAAATGTCTATTTCCAACCTTGGCTAAATGAAGTATTTGATATGTCCAAGTTGGGGAGCACAAACCTCAAAGGAAGCAAAGAAATTTTTTATTAAAGAGAGATCGAATGTGAGCAATAAGTAACCATCATGGTACAAAAATCTTAGTGCTATTGGGCTTATGGTTCCAGGATCAGATGTCTCTAGGCTCGTGTCAAAAATCACACAACCTGAGCATGGGTGTATAAAATGTTAAATCATACACGATACAATAATATAGGTTCTAATTTCATATATAATAAATTAACTTTCAAAGATAAACTTTTTTCAAATTGTGATACACCTATAGAGGAAAGACATGGCATGTGTGAAGAGTGAAGAAGCATTAAAGTGGCATCAGAGAAAAACTATAGACGATAGAACCTTGAAGGAAAAGTGACAAGAGATTCATCATTTGGCGAAATTGGAAGTTGTATTACAATTACAGGACAAGGAAGGGTAGTCGTGATTAAAGAGTACCTCCTTTGTGGTCACGATGTTGGCACCCTTGATATCTCGATGAATAACACCTTGCTCATGCAAATAGACCAAACCCTCCAAGACCTTTTCATAATCATAACACGAGAAGTCATATGACCACTATAATAAAGCAAGAGGCATATTCTATGAAATCACAAGCAAACCTGAGCAATATAGACAGCCACCAATGGTTCAGGGAATGGTCCCAATTTATTAGGTTTGATGATGTTAGCAAGAGAACCATTTTCCACATACTTGCAGGAACTCCATCAAGTGAATGTGGGTGTGACTAAGAAACTCTACTATAATAAACACTGTACATGTGAAAAGAAGGTTAAATAGGACAATACTCTAGAACAATGTGTAGATGAATCTTTGTTTTGAATCTTGATGGACCCAAGATATTTCACGATGTTTTTGTGATTGAGATTCTGCAAGTAAAAAAAATAAACTTGAACAAGATCACTTGCAACAAGATTGCAACGACCCTATTTAGTATCAAAATGAAATTGTGGGCTAACTAAGAAGGTTTATAATGCTTATTTGAGTCTACTATTATGAATTTGGACAAACCATTTTGGATCTTGAAACACATCAAGTTAAATGGACAAATCTCTCAAATAAGTCAGGCTGTGACATATAGTATTGGAACGGACTTGGTCCTAAGCTTGATGAGATCATCCAATGAGAAAGGATTATCGATAATGCTAACATTGTTATTAGGTCTCGCATGCCACCAACCAGAATCTTTGGACCTCAACAAGATCATCAAGCCTTAAGAGGGAAATATTGTGATAACCCAATTTAATTTCACATCACAAGTTGTGGAATAACTAAGTCGATTTATAAACCATAGATGAAACTGCTACAATTAAATTAAGCTTAAGCATCTTGATTCGAGGTCTGACCCAATGGAGTTAATGGGATATAAGTCCCTCATCAATGTCGAGGTATGACAAAATAATAGTAGAGATTGAGGCTTGATGAGGTGATCCAATTAGCCAGTGTTGCATATGATGGTGGAACCTCCATCTGTCCAAATGCAAGCCCTAATTGGAAGAGATCGTCAAATATTAATTCAGTTATATATTGAAAATTGTAATGTTATAGGAAAATTTATATGGCTTAGATGAGTCTAATAACCTTAACTTGGAACCAATTCAGGCCAGTGGTTTTAGTTTATTAAGTCAATGAGACAGTCTCTCATTCAAGCTGGGCTGAGACACGTTATTTTACTTGACAAAGGTTGTTGTGTGTACTTCGCCGACTAAAAAATTTTAAATTTCTTTCTGAATTACTACATATACTAGTAAACATCAATTTGAAATACAACTTTCTGAATTAATGAGAATCCAATAGGTTATTT
>JBBUKS010000065.1:8028588-8040394 GCA_038050645.1 Hedychium gardnerianum
CTGACCCAGGAGCTTCAATCCCATTGAGGCGCCTGGTTGCTGACGTGCGTCGTCCAACCAGATGCTACCACCTTATCCTACTCGCGCTGAAGTTATTGAGGTGTCTCAATCCCTTTGAGGCGCCTAATTCGGCTTGAGGCATCTGGATCCTTCCAGGCGCCTGGTTCAGCAAATTCTAAGCTTCAACTTATGCATCACAATGTTAGCATAGACATAATCTATAACAGAAGAAATAATATTTGATAGTCTCGGGACTGTTCGGTTCTAACTTTTGGGTTTCCAGTGAAACCCTAGGTCGAACCGACGCCTACTGTTCCCTTAACGGGGAACACATCCTCACCTACTCCTCTCAAGAGAGTTTACCTGTTGCCAAATATCTGGACCTCCAGACTATTTGGACTTTTGCTCAGCATCCGATCTTGACTTCTGGGACTTCCCGCTAGACGTCTGATCCTCGACCCGCCTAGACTTCTTCCTGGTGTCCTCGACCCCCAGGGCTTTCCTCCTAGTGTCCTCGACCCTTAGGACTTCTGCCCGATGTCCTCGATCTGCCAAGACTTCTGTCCAGTCCCCTGGACTAGAACTTCATTGCCCAATCTCTCTGATCAGGACTTCTTTTCCAGTCCCACGGACTAGGACTTTGTTGTCCAATCTCCTTGATCAGGACTTCTTGCCCAGTCCAACTGACCAGAACTTCATTGTCTAGCCTCAACTAGGACTTTCACCTTGCCTAAGTTCCCTTAGGACTTTCTACTTGAGATTCTTGAATACTCAATCAAATTCATTAGATAACAACAAATCTTAACTTTGAACCTTTGTCATCTATCAAAATATATGTTCGATTAGCCGGTGCTTCTAGCACCAACAAACATCCGGTATATACTATAAATCTTTTCAATCACTCCACTAGGTAAAGGAAGAATTGAGAGCCAATAACACTCAACCCCTGGAAGTACCGACCGAACCAACTCCAAGTGCCCAACATAAGATAATGTATGTTTTGGCCAAACACTTATCTTCTTTGCTGTTGCATCAAGTAGAGCCCCATAATTAGCAATTCACAACTTCTTCGCCGCAAGAGGAATACCTAAATACTGAAAAGGAAAATTGTCTTCTTGAAACCTAGTAATCTGAAGTAACTAAGCCTTCATGTTGTCCTCCACCCCTTCCATATACATATTAGACTTTAGAAGATTAGCTTTCAGCCCAGCTACATCTCCAAACTGCTTCAAATAGCCTGCTATTACTGATATTGAGATTATGTCCACCCGTGCAAATATCAACAAGTCATCGACATACGTAAGATGTGTAATCTGAGTTTCTTTACACATAGGACGAAAATGAAATGAGGGCAGGAAGGAAGCTACCTTAATCCTTCTCGACAACACCTCAAGACACAATCCAAACAATAGAAGTGATAGAAGGTCTCCTTGCCTTAAGCCTCACCTCCAGTTGAAAAATCCATGAAGCCCACCATTTAGGGAAATAGAATAGGAAACCGTGGTGATACACTCCCTGATCCAATCTTGGAATTGTTGGGGAAAGACAAAACCAATAAGTGCCGACATGAGCAAGCTCCAATCCACCGTATCAAACACCTTCTTTAAGTCCTCTTTAATCATACATCTTGTCGAGATTCTTTTGCAGGCATACTTCCTAAGCAATTCTCGTGCAAGGTTGATATTGTCTCCAATAGAACGCCCCTGCATGAATGCTGCTTGTGCCGAATCTAGCAAGCTTACCATAACTGCAGCTAACCGATCGGCCAAGACTTTGGCTATAACCTTATAGAAAATGTTGTAGCAAGAGATTAGTGCATAATCAGCTACCCCCGGGGGCATGATCCATCTTGGGAACTAAGGCAATCAATGAGTGATTCCATTCTTTAAGCAGTTTGCCTTAATTAAAAAATTCCTGAACCGCTGCAAGAAAGTCCATCCTCATTGTGTCCCATGTAGATGTGAAGAACTTAACACCATATTCATCCGGCCCCGGAGCCTTATCACAACCAATGTCCATTAAATCAACTCGAATTCCTTCCACATCAATTGCCTTGATTAGGCCATCAACTTGACCTACATTTAGTCACTGCCCGAGAAGGTGTTCACTGTCTAAGTTGTTGCACGACACCGATTGACCAAGCAAGCCATGAAAAAACCCCACAAACTCTTCGGCCACTTCGCTAAGACTTGTAGTTTGATCCCCCCTTGCTTGGTGAGTGTAACAATGACATTTCTTTTGTTGTTCCTCTTCATCACATCATGAAAAAATTTGGTGCTTCTATCCGAGTTCTTAAGATAGACATTCTTCACTCGTTATTGATAGAATTGTTGCTTTTCCGCTTCCGCAAGAAAGGTGACATGCTTCCTTGTGTGTCCATAATCCGTAGGAATAACTCCTCCCGCTAAGATACCTTGTTGTACCTCCTCCAAATCTAATTTTTTTCGTCTCACCTTTTTCGATATATGCTCAAAGTGTCTTATGTTCAACTCCTTCAACCGAGTAAGTTTCTTCATTAGCACAAACTGCGCACTTCCCATGATCGGGGCTTCCCATGAGTCCGCCACCACTTTTTGAAAATCCCTGTGTAGTGTCCACATATTGAAGAACTTAAAGGGCTAGTTGGGGGCTCGTTCTCAGACTCGGGTATGCACAATACCACAAGAGTGGTCCGAAAGACACCCGGGGCTGTGAACTCCGCATATGCATCATAATCTACCAATAACCAATGTGAGTTTACCAAAGCTCTATCCAATTTACATGAAACCATACTATTGGTCCATGTAAACTAACATCCAATAGAATGCATGTCGACAAGGCCGCATGCTTAGACAAATTGTTGACAATCCCGCATTTCATGGTTCATGCTTGTCATGAATGAATAATAATGTGTTGAAGTCTCCCATGAGTAGCCAGGGCCCCTCAATAATTCCTCCAAGATCAATAAGTCCCTCCCATAAAGGTTGTTGGGTGACGATAGAATGGAAGCCATAGATGAAAGTCACCAAGAAACTCTGTCCTGTTATCTGACAACATATGCAGCAATGCATGAACTGATTGGTTGTCATGATAATGTCCATTCTAACCCTCTGCATATCCTAAAGAAGCAATATACATCCCTGATTAGACAAACCAAAGTTATTAGCTTGCCCGATACCTGCAAACCATCTTTGCATAATCGGATCGAGAGAAACCTTCGTGAGCTTGGTTTCCAATAATGTCATTACTTGAACGTTTTTGTGCTTGAGGAGATGTTGCACACCCCCCCCCCCTCCCATGCTTAAGGAACTTGTGAAAGACCCTTATATTCCAAGTGACTACCTTCATTTTTCAACCAGGTGAACTGCTCACGTCCATAGTTGTCTACTACTTCGCGTTGCCATTGAACCTCCTAGAGCATCTTTGCTTACTAGCCCATTGCTCGTAGATGCAGCAGAGGAAGAAGAGGACGAAGTTGCTGCCCTAGCATCCTAACCAACGGAGGAGGAAGCAGATCTCCCTTAACTGATCGGTGCCCCAATGCTTGCCATTCCCTAAGCTGTTGTTGCTCCATTAGACCATCTAGTCTCCCTAGGAGGCTGACCCATTGTCTCATCTTAATGTTGCCCTTGTAGTGCCACATCCTCCTTCCTCCAAACTCCTCCATCAGGTTCCAGTGGTGCCTCCACCACAATCGATTCAAGATTGTTCGCCTCGACAATAGCTAAACAGTTTATAGTTTTCGATACAACCCCACTCGGTGCACCCTGAGCCGACCTCGGTGCACCCTGAGCTAGCCTCCATGCCTTCTATGGACGTTACCTATACCTCAAACGTCGTCAGTCCCGTGTTGATTGAGAGCACTGCCTACTTGCCTAGCCATGATTCGGATCAGCTATTGCATCCCGATGAGCCCTATTAGTGTTCTGTCCGATCGGGACATCTCCCTTGTAGCATGCCTCCTTCCAATGGCCAATCCTTTGACAATCTTCCCAGAAATCTGGCACCATTTCATACACAATTTCTAGGTTCAGTTGAACACCGATGGGCAAAGTGACTAACACCTTCTTAATCCGTTCCCCAATGTCCAAGATCTCCACCATGAGTCGCGCATACTCTAAACACTTCCTTGTTCGCGTCAAATTATCCATGTACAACAACTTCCTTATCTCCGAACTGATCAAGCTTAGTAACTTTGGCGACCAACAGTCTGGCGGAAGGCCATGTATTTGAATCCATGTTGGGATGAACTGGCCATCTTTATTGAAGAGAAAGCACCTTGGCATAAGCTTTAATAACATAGGGATATTGAACGCGAAATATGGTCCTCCTTGTAATACCGCTTCCCAATCTTCCCTCATGTCAAAATGGTATACGATCCTTCTGCTCTTGTGTATGAAAAACTTGTAGTGGACTCTCCACCGTGTAGCAATCGCTACTACTCCATTCCTCCTTGGATGTTGCCCCATGAAGCATTCAACCAAGCAAAACCCCATCCCTTCATCCACTGTTTCAATATCTTCGTACTGAAAGCTCAATTGCTTCAGTGTGGCCGCACGTTGTTGCAATGGCATAGCCATCTTTGCCTTCCGATTGTCCTTGAAGAGGTTGGCCCATTGCTTCCCTTGGTGAGGAACTCTTTTTGCTCTAATCTCTTCGTCCAGTCCATCACCCACCTCGTCTGGGTGTTCAACATCATCTGACAGCACATCATCCTCTGACACCCCTTCCTCCAGCGAAGCTACATCTTCTTGCCCTACTCCCTCTGGTGAAGCTTCATTAGGGAGATGGTTTTGATCTGCATTGGGGTAAGGCTGATATGTTGTTTCTAGAATTTCCACATCAACATCCACTGGTTGAGGTGGCAGTTCTGTTGTGACATCCTGATTGGTTACTTGCCTCACCACCTCACCTTGACCAACCACCTCCATTGAAGACTTTTGATCAGATTGCATTGAATCCTTCCTCTTTTTCTTTGCCATACTTGGAAAATGAGACCAATTGTCCCCTTGGGAAGGGTCAGCCACCCAAGTCAGCCAATCATAGTACTTCACATTAACTAGCCTTAACCAGATCCCAAGCTAGTGGATTACCACCCAACCTCTTCCAACCATGTGGCAGCTGAGTTGGAGATAGGAGAGAAGGCCTTCCACCTGAGAAGATGACTGGAGTTGGCTGAGAGTCACCGAAGACACCCCTGGATGCCTAAACCACGTATGCACCATGCTCCAACGAGGTTATATGCCTTCTCTACTCTAGTGCCCACTAAGTTGCCCAAGCCATACACACACCACACACCCCTCATGCGCTAGCGAGGTTATCTGTACCATTCCCCACCCCACGTGCACCTCTGCTCCATCTCTCGCTAAGTCTCTAGAGCCACACACACGCCATCCACGCGTCACACACTGCCCACACGCTAGCGAGGTTATGTTGCTCCTTTCTCTGTCTGGCCCATACCACCGCTTGCTACTTCCCAAGCCGCACATGAGCCATGCACCTAGATAGTGGGGGAAGACCCACAGCGAGGTTAGGGCCCTTCTGCCTCCAGCCTTGGGCGGCCTCCTACTACTGACATGGTGCAGGAGAACCTCTGTCAGTCATTGGTAGCAACACTCACTCTCCTCATAGTGTGGAAGATCGTCGAAAATTCTAGAGAGAAGTTGGAGCTTCTCTCACTAGAACAAACACGAACTCGATGGCAAAAGCGTGTTTTCGTATCTCAAGGGGTGTAGGGAAGGACCGAAAGGTGAACCCAATCCTTTGACCCATAGAATACTAAGACGTAAGGGGTTGGTCATGAAAGTACGCCGAGTTACCATGATGATTCCCTAGACTCTCACGGATCTTAATGGGTCCTTCTCGATTCAGCGTCACGCAATAAGGGAAAACAGCTCGAGAACCATGGTACATCTAGTGATAGGGGCCTCCATGTGAAAATGGTTCTTCAGCAATGTCGCCCTGAAAGTAGGCGTCGTGTTTAGGCAGATAAATCGATGTAGTTCCAAAAGATAATGTCGATTAAATCGGGATTGCCTACATACACGAACAATCAATGAAAATTAGAAAAACAAATATAGGTTAAGGGTGTCTACAGTCATTATGGTGAAACTGAAGTCTTAGGATCGCTTCTTAACATCGGATTTCTTTCTAGCAACTTTTTCTCATGACTATCTCTCATTTCTCAAGACTTTCACAATTTTTGAATACTCTGGATAACTAATTTCACATCGTAGGTCGGTACTCGATTTTCAGTCCTCATGGGATCGATACTTTTTATTACTTGACGATGATCGTGCACTTACAGTTTGCGACATCAAGTTCTTGGCATCGTTGTCGGTGATTGGTTCAAATTGATATCAATCGATTTGTGATTTGGTTAATCTAGATTTTTTCTTCCTTTCTGATTTTTCTTTTTTAAGATTTCTTTCCTAATTTTCATTCAAATCACTTTCCTTTTCTGTTCTTTTCTCTTCATCTCTTCCCTTTTCAGGTGGGCAGGGCCCTCACATGAAGAGATTTGAAAGAAGGGGGATCTATTTCCTTTCGATCAAGAGAGAGACTGCACCTACCATCAAAGGGTGAACGAACAAAAAACATCAGAAGAGAACAAAACTCAAGAAAATGCAACCATGGAAAACAATGAAAACAAGTTGCTTAGATATTTCATCGCCCCTATCACTAGAGGATTGAGGTCTAGCATCATGAGACCTCAGATAGAAGCGAACAACTTTGAGCTGAAACATATCCTAATCCACATGGTCCAACAAAATTAATTTGGTGGAGGGCCAACGGAAGACCTGAATATGCACATGGAGGTGTTTTTGAAAATCTGCACAAAAATGAAATATAATGGCACCTCTGCATATGCGATTTGGCTGATGTTGTTTCCCTTTTCCTTAAGGGACAAAGCCAAGTCTTGGCTTCATTTTCATTTAGCGGTCAACATATCTACATGGGACCAATGCGAGCAGAGATTTCTGGATAAATTTTTCTCTCCTAGCAAAATGGCACACATGTGGTACCAGATCACAAGCTTCATGCAAAATGACAGTGAGTCGTTATTCGAAACATGGGACAAATTCAATGGATTGTTGCAGCAATGCCCACATCATGGACGAAGAAGTGGATGTTGATCCACACCTTCTACAATAGTATCTCGTACGCGACGAAGGGGACATTGGACTTTGCAGTTGGTGGAGCTTTGATGAACAAAATCCTAGACTAGACCAAGGAGATCATAGAAAGCATGACATTAAATCACCACCAGTGGATATTTGAGCGAGGAAATCAAGCACAAATTCCAAAGAAATATTTAGTTAATTCCATGGACCTTTTTTAAAGCAAAAATCGACTCATTGACTAAGAGGTTTGATTCCCTGAACACTAGTACAGTGAATGTTGCTAACGTTTTTTGTGAAGTTTATGTCTTAAAAGGTCATGCAGCGAAGAGTTGTTTGGTGTCTGCCACCAACTAGGGAAGCCAAGTTGAGCACATGGGCGTGATCAATAATTTCAACCCAATGCTGAGCAATCCATACTCAAACACTTACAACCTTGGATGGAGAAACCATTCTGATTTTTTCTACTGAAACAACCAAGATTAATATCAAGAACAGGGAAATCAAGGATAGCAGTCAGGACAACAACAAGCTCCCTTGAAGTCACACTTGAAGTGATGATGGAGGACTTCATCTCAAGCCAAAATCAAGCAAACAAGGAGTTTTGGCAGAGACATACTCAGACCAAGAAAGCCCTGAAAGATCTAAAAACAATAGAAGAGAACCTTCTAAGCCACACCAAGATGTTGGAAGCTTAGATTGCTCAGGTTGCAAACTCGCCTTCAAGGACTCCAGGGAGATTTCCAAGGAAGCCAGAGCCAAATCCCATGGAACATTGCAATGCTGTGACTTTGCAAAGTGGAAGGATTCTGGAGGAGATGTCTGCGCTTACTAAAGATAAGGGCAAGGAATTGCTAGACAAGGCTGAAATAACTCAGAATACCATTGGCATAGAAGATGTTCTTGGGGATTCCGAGGAAAGGACTGTTGAAATAATGTAGAATCCTCCACTAATGATGTACGTGATATCAATACCCTTTCCACAATGATTATAAAAGGCACGCAAGGATGATGAATTTGGTAAATTTTTGGAGATGATGAAATCAATTTGTGTAGAGGTACCACTGTTAGACGCTCTACACCAGATTTCAAATTTTTCCAAATTTATGAAGGACATTTTGGCCCATCGAAGGAAGATCGAAGATCATATGACCATAGCACTAACGGAGGAGTGTAGCATACTAATATGAAACGAGCATCCTCCAAAGCTTAAGGATCCAGGGAGTTTTTTTATACCTTGTTTTATAAGTCAAACGAAGATATGTAAGGCTTTTTGTGACCTTGGTGCAAGTGTAAGCTTGATACCATACTCTATGTGCAAGAAATTAAAGTTAGGGGACCTCAAGTTGACGACTATGACTCTTTAACTTGCTGACACTTCTTATAGATACCCTTTAGGTATTCTAGAAGATATGTCAGTAAAAGTAGGCAACTTTGTGTTGCCTACTGATTTCGTCATACTTGAAATGGACGAAGACCCTAGGATCCCTATTATATTAAGAAGACCTTTCTTAGCCACCGCCGGAGTGATTATTGATGTCAAAAATCACAAACTCTCCTTGGCGGTGGGTGAGAATAAAATTGAATTTGACTTATCAAAGACTACTGACAATTTGCATGTTGAAAATTCATGTCACAAGATAGATAAGGTTTACGGGATGGAAGAACAACCATTGGATGAAGCCCCAAACCGTAAGAATGAGGGTGAAGCATCAAACAAGGGTGACAAATACATAATCCCGGTAAGATCAAAGAAAAGGAGTGAGCTTAGAACCGAAGAAAATATCGGAAGAGGAGGCAAAATCCCCTTAAATTCAAGACTCTGAGTTGAATTAAAATAGGGGTCAAGCTAATGACCTAAAAATAGCGCTTCTTGAGACGCAACCCAAGCTTTAATTAGTATTTTTCTTTAGTTTTTTAGGGTTTTCTTTCACTTAGTTCTCATTCTAGTTTTGTGTTTTTGATTTTTACAAGGTTAGGGGCATCCATGAGTTGGTCGTAGAAGAAGTTACGAGTGTGGGAGACATTCAGGACCAAACATGGGGAGGGGGGCATGTGTCCCACACACAACCATGACCATTAAATAGTGCCCCACATCGCGGGGCCGTGTGATTGTTCACATGGTTGTACACTGATGTGTGTACATTATGCATGTTTTTAAGCATTGTTTAGTATATATCTTGTTACATTTCATGAGCATGATTTACATTCGCACACCCTATTTCTATGTGATTTCGTTACTTTCACACTATTGGTTCGGAGAACTGCTCTTTGCTTGTTTTTATTGATAGGACATGAATTCAGAGCTAAAATGGAGGTAAAATGCTTGGAACGTGAAGTTGGAGCATCATCGAGCCAAACACATGAAGCATACATAAAGAAAGAGGCTTTCAAAAGAGAATTTTAATCAAGGAACAAGCTCCGGCTATATCCCGTGACATGGTCGTGTTCCTTGGATGAAATTGGGACCAAAACAGGGCTAAAATGGAGCCAAAAACTTCTCACATAGTTAGGTCATGCCAAAAAGCACGACCATGTCAAAATCCAAATTTTTCCCGAACTGATCACGATAAGGCCGTGCTTTTTAGGCACGACCATGTCGAATTCCAGACGACATTGTGGACCAAAATTAAAATGGTGGTAACTTTCCACACGATTGGAAAATGGGTTGATCCACCTACGAAAATGTAGATAACTTGAAGATCTACAACTTTGCTTCATAGTGCAATAGCAGAAAACATGGTCTAGCCATGATAAAAGTCACGGTTGTATCACGTCTTCCACCCAGATGGCAGGCAAAACTTTGAACCACAATAACTTTCAGTTCGATTAGAGTTATGGGGGCCAACGATCGATAATTTCAAGATCTACAAGATTGGTTCAGAGCTCAACTCGAGATAAAGTGGTCAAAGATGTGAAAAACCTATTTTGGCGGAGCCCAGTAAATGAGGAAGATCTTGAAAGGTTCGGGGAGGTATAAAAGGGCCAAGCAAACCCTTGCTTGACTCATTTTGGACTAGGGGGCTCCTCCCCCTTCCTGGGGAGAGGGTTTTCCTCTTCTAGGGGAAACCCTAGAGCATCCACCTTCATCTATCAAGATGATCCGTCCACCATCAGAGTGAGGAATCTATCCAAAATATTAGCATCGCATTGATAAGCATTCTCTTCTCTCTATTTCATGTATTGAGTTGCAATTTTCTATTTTCTTTGTCTCTTGATTGTATTTTCTTCTCCATGGAGTAGATCTCCAAATTCTAGGATGTAAGAAGTAATTGTAATGTGATGTTAATGTTTGAACTAGGGATGTGTCCATTCCATTGTTCTATTATATGTTTATGACTTGTTCCATGCGTGTGATGCGTTGTTTATGTTTGATTGAATGTGTGTGTGAAATGTATACATATGGATCTGAAGAATTGGTCACTATGTAGAGAGGAGACTTTAGATTGTATGCCCGAGGAGCCCTTAGTGACAAGGGATTACCTTAACCGAACTTTCTAGAATCTTCACCTTGAAATGAGGACTAATTCTCCATAAGAGATTAGCTAAGTAATGTTTAATGGGTTTTCACCAATTCAATATTAGGAAGTGATTTGTGTAATCTAGACTGTATGTCCGGGGAGCCCTTAGTGATAGGGGGTTACCTTAACCGGACTTTTTATGTTATCTCTTCTACTTAATAGCATTGAATAAAAATGGTGTAAACACTCCGGTATAATCTTCACGGGTCTATATCGATAATTTGATTAGGATCCCTACAAGATCATAAACATGGAGGGTAAGGAGGTGAACATGTACCAGGGACATTGCATCATAATGAAATCTAAACCCTAAAACCAATCACCCAACTCCAACTTCTTTCCTTGACCACCATTTCTCTAGGCCTTCTCTCAAACCTTCTCTCTCTCACTCTCTCTTAATCTCTTGCTCACACTATCTCAAGCTCTCGTTCTAATGATCACAAGCAACCTTCGATCATCTAGATAACTTATTTTATAAACTCGACTAGTGCTTATTCAATAGTCCCTGGTGATCAATATTTTTATTACCTGACGACTTAGCAGTGCTCTTGAGGCGAGATGAACAAATTTTTGGCGTCGTTGCCAAGGACTATTTTCAATTAACATTAGTTGACTAATACTTTAATTAATCTAGACTTCTTTCTTTGTCTGCATTTTTTTTCTTTCTTGCTAGATTTTATTACTACATATCTATCCTTTTGTGACTATTATCTTTTAGATGGACATGTTCTCTATAAATGCAAAGATGGATGCTCGAATTCAATGGTTTGACCAAATTAATGTCGTGAATTCTATTAATATCTTTTATAAAACTTGTGGTGCAATCGATCATGTAAACGATAATTGCCTAACACTATTTGACTGTTCACATAGAATACATGAAAAAAAATAGGGTATTTTCTCCAACTACAATCAATGGCCGGAACAATACTATTGCAAAGCTTGTGAAGAAACATGTCATACAATCGACAACTGCATTAAGATACACAATTTGGAAACAACATTGGATAATCTCACCAAAAAGTTTGATGTAAAGGCTCATTATATTCCCACACTCAAAGCCCCAGTTGGAGGAACCCCGAAATTTTTTTTAGCCACAATCAGAGACACAATAAACATAGACAAGCTATAGAAGTTCAATCTTCATCCTAGATGGATAGAATATTGAAAATGGCAGAAAACTTT
>JBBUKS010000065.1:8061559-8076109 GCA_038050645.1 Hedychium gardnerianum
GCCTTTTTTGGGACGAAAATATTTTCGTCCCAAAATTCGTCGAAAATTTGTTTTGCGACGATTTTTTTTTTAACATTTGTCGTAAAATTCGTCGCAAAACTGTCATTTTTTTGTAGTGGCCGGGCAATCTACTAAAAACTCGACGATTACAAAAGAATTGGAATATAAAGTACAAGTGAATTAAAAATAATTATACCGACAATATAAATGTGTAGTAGCTTAAGTGTTGTTGTCAGAGTAGCGTTTCAGCATCGTAGCGGAATTTCGGAGTAGCGCGGAAGTCGTTTGAGCGCAGAAAATTGTTGTACATGGCTGCTGGTCGACGTTGTCTATATAGGTTGATACAGGTGCCTCAATTCCTTTGAGGTGTCTGGATTGAGGCTGACATGACAAGCCCTCAGCGAAGCTCTATCTAGCAACTCTTATCCTGATCTAGGCGCCTCAATCCCTTTGAGGTGCCTGGATGCTGATGTGTGTCGGCCAATCCGAGGTTGCCACCTTATCCTATCATTGAACTAGATTTAGGGCGCCTTAATACCATTGAGGCGCCTGAAACCTACTAGGGCACTTGGATACCTTCCAGGAGCCTGATCGGCTACTTTCAAAATTTAACTCCTACAACACAAAGTTAACATAGAACAATAATGAATAATATTTAGCATAAAAGAGTCGGTCCAATTCGGACTGTTTGGTCTTGACTTTTAGATTTTCAATAAAATTCTAAGTCAGACAGATGTCTGTTGTTCCCTCTCGGGAAACGCGTCCTCACCTATTCCTTTCAAGAGAAATTACATGTTGTCAAACATTTGGTCCTCCAGACTTATTTGGATTTTTACTCAGCATCTGATCTTAACTCCCAGGACTTTCTCTCGATGTCCGGTCCTCTAGACCCATCGACCTACTAGATGTCCGGTCCTCCGGACCCATCTAGACTTCCTGCCTAGTGTACTTGATATGTCAAGACTTCTATTCATTCCCACGGATCGGACTTTCTTATCTAGTCGCAACTAGGACTTTTTTTACTTAGTATCCAATCAATTTGACCTACTAGAATTTTTACCTTTACCTAGTATTCACTAAGATTTTTACCTTGCTTAATATCACTATAACTTTCTCATTAAATTATACGTACACTTAATCATCTTATTAGATCATAATAAACTTTAATTTTAAACTTTTGTCAAATATAAAAATACAAATTTAATTATACGGTGCTCCTACCATCACTCGTTTACCCCCGTCAATTGCTCCTAACCAAGTACGTCGATTTATTAGCAATCGTCAAATACAATGACTTTTGACTCAAAAGAGATCTTTAAATTTTCATAATGAACTTTTAAAATATTTGATTTTTTTTAAATTTAGGTATCTAACTTTTTTTATTAAAAATAATTATTTTAATTTTATAAAAAATTCATCGATTACTGAAATAAATTAAAAAATATTCACGAAAATTCATCCTATTCAAGTGAGCGATCACTATTCTTAGATTTATTTTTTCATTAGAGAAAAATCTTTATAATGAATCACAATTGAGATATTTAAATTTTATAGATTTATTATTTCATTAGAGAAAAATCTTTATAATGAATCACAATTGAGATATTTAAATTTTATATATTTGATTAATCGCTTAAAAAACTTAATCATTATATTATAACCCCAAGGCAACCTTTGAACTCTTTAGAAATGGAGGATAAGAGTTCAACAGGAGACATCCAACTTATACGAGTGATTTGAGAGAGGGTTATTGGTCTTTATATAGTGATAGAAAAATAGTGTGAATAAATGTGGATGAATAATGTTTAGAATATCTGTATTAATGGAAGAGGAGATATATCTTTATTTTTTTTCTTTTAATCAAAGGGCAGTAATTTAGATAATGTTAAATGACACAATTTCCACAATGTTATTTGATATCGTACCATGATGGCAAAAAGGCGAAACGCAAGTATAGAATGATACTATTTCTATTTGTTGTTGAAAATTATCAATGTCAATCCAAGAATTTGGGTTCGATCATTCAGCTCGTCAATAAGTCGACAACTTAAATCCGTGACAACGTTTGATTTAATTTTCTTTTTATTTTTGATGTATCCTCATTGACTCGACTTAGTCTTATTGATCATTGACTTGATATCGTGGAGTTATCTCTTTAGATATTGACACAACTCTTTAGGTAAACTTATATTTTGGGATAAGAATTTTAAAGTCGAGGGTGTTTATGATTTATTGACAATTATCTCTCAAAATATAATGACTATATACGACTTAAAATAATAACACTCCTAATTTTGAATTTCAATAAAATTTTGAAATCTTGAAATTCTTAAAGAGAAAAGAGGAGAAATAAAAGAAGAAAGCTTACAACGGGTGTGGCTTGTTGTGTGTTGAGAAAAGAAAAATGAGGAACTATTTATAAGGTTGAAGGGATACAAATACAAGCATTTAAATCAATTAATCCTTTTAATTTCTGCAGCCGTAGCATGTAAAAAAAATGATTAAATAATTAATTGATAATTGATTTTTTAATTTATTGTATAGTAAAATTAATTGTGATCAATTTTTCATCACTTAAATGATTTCATGATATTCACGCATACTTGAATTAATACTCGTATATTCAAGTCTAGAAGCTTAATTAGTTCATATGTAAGTCAGTACTTTCATCCGATTATAATGAATTAACTCTTCATTAATCAAATAATTAAATATATTAATTTTTCATTCACTTATATATATATAGAGAGTTTTATTAGTCTGCACACTTTATCTTGCATAATCATATGCACCTGTTGAGGTGGTCACCTGCACATTATTGATTAAAAATATATGACATGATCAATGATCAGGATTATGTCACCTCAACAGTTGCACATGATTGTATAAGATAAAATGTGTAAATTATCAATATATATATATATATATATATAAATCAATTTCCCAACACTATCAATGTCAATCAACACTACCCTTTTTTCGCGTGCGATTATCAAGCATCTTAGAAATATTTTAATTTTTAATCTTACACCAACTAATATTCATGCATACTTGACTTAATATATTTTAATTTAATCTTATAATTTTGCCTAGCCCAATAAATTGACACAGTTAGTATTTGTATATATAATTACTCTAATAAATTTTGAGATTAATTATCAAAAATAAATAAAATATTTCATTAAATACCTAATCTCCTCGTATAAATAATCGTTGATGATGATTTCACTTTTACTCTAATACTTAACTTAATATTCATGTGCCCACTTCCATGGACCACACTCATAAACGAGTTCATACCGTCGCTCCCAATTATAATGATTTCCTCCGTCGTTCAAATGATTTTGAATATTAATTTTTCTATTCATTTGAATAAAAAATTAATTTATAATAATCCGCTTAAAAAATAGTCCATCTACGTTCTTATTAGATTAATTAATTAATCAAAAAAAAAAATCTCAATCATCTTTTACGCTCTATTTACTCCCAAGATCAAAAAAGAAAACATTCTTTGTGAAAAAAAAATCCTGTATTAAAATTTAAAAAAAATATATATTTTTATAATAATATAATATTATTCACTTTAAATAGGAGTATAAATAAACTAAATCCTTCGTGAATTATTGATTCAAAAAAAAATTCATTCGAGTTCGTTTAATTAAATTAACGAGTCAAACTCGAGTCTGATTTCGAATTCGAAAATATTATCGAACCAAGTTTGAACTTAATAATATTTGGTTCGTGAACTCACGAACATATTTATTTAAAGGTTTGTGAACGTGTTCATTAAGAGACTTGTTTATTTCTTTTTTATTATTATTATTATTATTATTATATATAAGTGTGACCAAAAGAAATATTTTCATAAGAACATTCACATCATATTCCCGAAACAAAAAATTTTATCTTAAATTTTATATTTTACATAAAACAATTATTACATCAACTATCTTACTTATTCTCTAAATTTAAACTTTATAAACCATACTTTTCTAAATTTAGAAAATAAAATCTAATTCCTAAACATTAAATATTATTTTTACCTATATTAAATAATATTCTTACTCATTTAAATCGTAAGTTGTGCAAACTCATTAATATAGATAATAATAATAAATTATAGACAAAAGAGAAATAATAATAAATAAATAATAAAAAAACTGATGTATTATATAATGAAAAGTGGATATTCAAATTTAAATAAAATAATTTTTTTATTTTAAATTTTATATTTTGGATAAAAAATATTCTAATGATCAATTATTATTTATTTTGAACTTAAATTTTTATAAATTTATTTTTTAATTATACTAAAAAGATCTTATATTAATACTATAAATTTATGATTTTTTAAATTATTTTTAATATAAAATTTTAATATATTCCTAATAAAATAAAGAGAAAAAAAATAAAAAATAGCGATAACGTAGGACCGCTGACGGTCGCACAGTGCTATTGCACGAGCGATCGTGTATAGGAGTGAGTATTCGATTAAAATTGAATCGAATCAAATTTATCAAATCGAATCGAATCGATTTTTTTTTACAAATCGAACCGATCAAATTTTTCGATAAAACTAAATCCAACCGAACCGAACCGAACCAAAAAATATCAGTTTAACCGAATTAATCGAATTTTCTAATTGTGATTAAAAAAATTCGATTGGGTTTAATAAAATTTTGGTTTCAGTATAAAAAAATCGATTTAAAATTTTGATTCGATAAAAAATTTGATTTATTCGATTTATTCAGTTAATCGAATAAGAAATTTCAAAACCGAAATCGAACCGAATTAATCGATTTTTTCAGAAAAAAATTGAATTTTCAAAAAAATTAAATTAAAATTTTAAATTTGATCGATTTCTTCGATTTAGTTAAAATTTTATTCACTCCTAATCGTGTAGGGCCTCTCTTTACGGGCGGCCATCTTGTGCGAGGTGGCTGTGTAGGGTGGCTCGTCGGGCCAGTGACTCGTGGGATTGAGAGTCAAAGAGGAATGATTACGCTTGCCGTCGAATTTGGATATTGATCCGTGAAAATCCATCTATTGAATAAGGGATCCTTTCTGTATTATGAAAAAATATCCGTGCAAAAACGCTTTCTAACTCTTAAATCCATCTCCCAAATAAACATGGGAATTAATACCAGCGTTGTTAAATTATTGCTTACTTTTCTCCGTCGTCCGAATAATTTTAAATATTATTATTTTTATTTATTTAAAAAAATTAATTTATGATAATTCGTATTGAAAACTAATTTTCAATTGGTAGAGGAGGGGTAGTTGGGTGTTTGGACGTACACGTCGAATTTTAGGGCTAAGCGGAGTGATCCAGACCGTGTGGACTTCCTGGATTTGATTGGTCAGAATTGCCCGCGGCTGGCGGCAACAGTAAGTAGTGGGTTTCTTCGAAGAATTCTCGACCTGATTTGGACCTATGTGATAATTGTCATTTTCAACAGCTATAGAAACAACGAAATTTTATGGAAAAAAAAAATTAAAAAACATTTTTTACTTATTCATACTGGAAAATTTAAATATCACTTTATATATAACTTTTTATTTAAAATATTTTTTTATTCTTGTTGGTCTAACTACGTAAATTTGAATCTTGACTTAATCATTTTGAAGCAGCTTTAATCAAAACAGTATCGAGGTATTTTAAATAAAAAAATTATTGACGGAGTGTTTTTAATCATTTTTAAAAGAAGAGTTTTTTTTTTTTGTGTAATATGAATAATTAAAGGTTTTTTCTTTCACTGTCCATCCGCTTAAATATTATTATTTTTTGAATAATCACATGAACGCCCAAAGAATATCTCACTCTACTAGCCCTAGTAAAATAATCCTTAAATATATTATTCAATATTATTATTTTTTATCATATGCATTAAATTAAATTTTAAATTGATCCATCAATTGTATAACAATTGATAAATTTATATTATAATAATTATGAAATCATAGTTACTATAATATTTTAATAATTATATTTTCGTAATTACGATTATAGTTATGAGAATTATAATTTTATAACTACTATAATATGAATATTGTTAAAAAATAATAAATTTATATTATAACAATTATAAAATTATACATAAGCTTGTATTTGAGGATAATGTATCAGAATTTAATATGTATGATAGAAAATAATAATATCAGATAGTATATTTAAAAATAATTATATCATTTTATAAGTGAATTGATAGATTAAAAAAAATAAAAATGAATGTCCCTTTGATGATTATAGAAAAAAATGGCTCTTTTTATTTTTGATATTTTTTATAAATCAAAATATAAATTTTATTTTTCAAAATAATTTATTTCCCTTTTATGTTTTCAATGACACAACTTGTGATTAAAAAAAAAGTAAAGGCTTTAAAAATTGGATGACAATATGATTAGTAGTGCTGTAAGAGTTAATAACTATTAGAATTTAATAAAATAATAAAAAAAAAACTAATAACTATTAGAATTTAATGATATTTATTATTTTTCAAAACAATGAGGCTCCATAAATATTCAATAGAATCCATAATAACGATACTGAGATAATAATTAGATCTCTATAAATCATGATTTTCATCATTTTAAAATACTATTTTTTTTAATTGATACCAGATATCTTATTTACATTGATTAATCCTAAGAGTGACCGATCTGATCCCATAAAAGTTTTTCATCAGCCACCAGTAAATCGAGAAGTACTCACAGCGGGCAGTCCATTAGCCCAACATTTTTAGATCAATCGCTCATTAAAAAAATTCATTCATTAATTTGTCAAGGTTAAGACTCAATCCTTAGATGCCTAGGAAACTAAGAAAGTGCTCTGCCGTTGCACCATTACTTCGGGAGCAAAGTTCTATCTTTCCTTTCTCTTGATTATTAATATCATTGAGGCTCACATATTATTAGTTAGATGATCTGTCTTGCCTATTTAATAATTATTTTTAGCTTTTCAGTTAAAGTTATCAGAAGCGAGTGAGAACCAAGGTGCTTGAAGAGAGTGATTGAGTCAATCAAAGAAGTTCTAGTAACATTAATGAGGGACACAAGAAGGCCTAACTCAGGGCATGAGCACATACGCACGTGTAACAAAAGGTGACTCGCTCACCCTAAGCGTCCCTCATCGTCTGTTCCACAGCGAGATGAAGAGAATAAATCATGTACAAGCACATACATACATGATCTATATATGGAGGATTTGTTTTTTCTCTCATACGTACGTTAATGATATATATTTAGAGAAAATTGCTAGAAATATAAATATAAAAGCTATCATTTGAAGACTTCAAAATTGTAAAAGAACGTCAAATTTCTTTTAATTAAAGAATTATATTTGATACTTAATTAAATATATTTTTTAAGGAACTCTAGTTTTTCTCTTTTGGTAATATACTAATATTAATTTTGAATATTCGATGATATGGAGAATATAGCCAGTTTCCACATGAATCAATGAAGTCAAAAGTCTTGCGGAGCTATAAGTCAAAGTCAAGTAAATCAAACTCTCTTGAATTGGAATTAGGAGGAGCCCAAGGTAAGTTGGGTTCGCTCAGCCGGACGAGCCCAAGAGGCTCATACCCAAGCGATCAGACCAACTCCCGACCTCTCCAGCTCCGTTGCTCAACCCTCTCCAGTCCAGTTGCTTAGACCTCTCTAACTCGGTTGCTCAGAACTCTCCATCTCGGCTGCTCAAACCTCTCCAGCTCGGTTGCTCAAACCTCTCCAGCTTGGTTGCTCATACCTCTCCAGCTTGGCGCTTAGACCTCTCTATCTTGATTGCTCCAGCTCGACCGCTCAAGCTTTGCCAAGCCTGATCTTCACAGATCAACTGAGTTAGAGCTCCATGCCTCGGCCACGCTAAACCCCTACTACTCAATCGCCCCATATATAATTATCTTGCTCGACCACATCCAATCCCTTTAGCTTGACCAACTCTGGGGATTGTGGGTATCGAGATAAGCAGAGGATGTGGAGCGAGTGGAGGATATAGACAAAGTACGTGGGCACACATGACCACCCCATGGCATGAACATGAGATTCATGTCTGTTATCACGAGCACAAGTATGCACACACAGTCTAAGTCAATTTCCTTCCACTTTCCAACTCTCTAATCACTTAACTAACTTGAGCGTCAGAGTGATTATGTCGGGATCAGCCTCAACGTCATTTTAATCTCTCGTGTTAGACTCTTTAAGTCTCTTGTCCTATCATCTTCCCCCGCCTTTCAAAATCATATCCTCAATCTCGATACTAATTTTGATGGCTCAGTCATCCACGATACAACATATAATAATTATTTTCGTCATATAGTATGCGTCCCTTCCAAATCTAAAATCCTAGATCCGTCCTTATGCGGTGCACTATAGAAATTTTTCTTCGGTGAGATGATAATCCTAAGAATGTTGATTGCTTGGATGGATTTTCGCGAGTACTTTTCGCGAGGATATAGAATCAAATTAATTATTTTTTAAATTAATTAATTTGAAAAATTAAATACTTAGATTGAAAAAATATCCGTAATAACGATAAACAAATAATTTAGAAGCTAAGACCGTAGACTCAGAGAGACGACCCGAAGTCAATATATTATTATTTATTCAATTCTAATAACCACGCAGTCAATTTGAAAGTCAACCTGTCTCTTTTGACCGAGCTGCTTACAATTTGCCTAATTAATATAAATAATTTGACTATTTCAAATTTGAAGATGCGAAAGGATCCGATTGGCTGTTTCGGGAAAAAGTAAATCCTGCATTTCTATAGGTTGTTTCGGCAGATTGCGGCTCTCCAAGCAGTGGAATGTCCTGTTTGATATCCACTTACAGACACACGATCCGCTCCTACTCAATAACGACTGAAAGAAGATGATCACAAATAATGTAATTGTCGTTGTGTGCATCGTTTTCTTCCTCCGACTACGCCATTCGGAACTCGGAAGGGCGATTTTTGTTATTTGTTATTGCGATCCTTGATCTTCCTCCGCCGGAAAAGGTGTGGATTTGGAAGTTTTGGTGACAAAGCTTCCCCCTTTTTGTTTTGTTTTGTTTTCTCGATCTTTGCTTGGTTGGAGAGGGTGGCCACAAGTTCTGGATTCTGTTTGGTGAAGGTTTGCGGGAATAGAAGTAGGGTTTTAGCTGGAGGAATGGCGGTGGCCGCGGGGGAGGTCATGGCGCGGTGGTTCTTGTGGTTGATCCTCGCGTCTGCTGCTATTCGTCGCGTTCTTGCGAACGCGGAAGGTAAGATTGTTTGCGATTGTAACTTTTGTTTCCGTAGCTTGTTGTAGTTGTTTTCTGTTTGTCCATACTGACGCTTATGGGTATTGAATGGGTTGGAAGGAGTACTCTAGTCTTCACTTGTTTACAGACATTTATTGACTATTCCGTTCTTCTTTCCGAGTGTGAGAACACTTGATCGAGATATTGTGTCTAAGTATTATTGGAAATGGTGTGACTTCCACCTTCCAGTAATAACGTGGGTGTTCTGAAATTGGTGTTGATGCATTTCTTAACATACAGTTTCTTGGATTGTGGATTGTTGGTAAAAGAAAAAGGTAAATGCGATAGTAATTATCTCATTTTATATGTCTATTAATTATCGGTGCATGCCTTCCTTGCTCATCTCCACTTAACCATCGTTTCTCTTGATAGTGATGCATGTAAACCAGAATGTTTTAAGTAGCTAGTTTTGCGGTATTTGGAAGACAATTTGCCTACCTTGTTAGGTTATATATGTTCATAGGGACTTTATATCAATGTTATGAGTGATCTTTGTTAACCTTCCTTGGAAGTTTACAAGTCTTTTATCTGATTTTCTTTCTTGTTTGATTTGCTACTGCTGTCTACCTTCTTTGAGCAATTACTGCAGCATTGTATTGAACCTTGGAATTAATGAATTTGAACAGGTGATGCATTGAACAGCCTAAAGACCAACTTAAATGATCCAAATAATGTGTTGCAGAGCTGGGATCCATCCTTGGTGAATCCATGCACATGGTTCCACGTTACTTGCAGCCCTGATAATCATGTCGTAAGAGTGTAAGAAAACATCTCTTTTTTTCTTTTCGTGTAATATTAAGGAATTAATGAACTAATAATAAAACTTTGTTTTCTTTTGTTTCTTCTAATAATGGGAAAATTGATATCATTTTTTTGCAGTGATCTTGGAAATGCACAGTTGTCTGGAACTTTGGTCCCTCAGCTTTCCCTTCTAACAAATTTGCAATATTTGTAAGTTCTCTATCTAGAAAATTTAATAGAATTTTGAACTTTAGGGTTAAGTATCTAGATGCTTGATTTTGGAAAATGGCATATCATCCTGGTTTAGACAGTTAAGAACCAGAGTAATTTTCTTTAGTTTTGAACTCAGGAGAATATGAAAACGTTAACACATTAATCTTTATCAGAAGTCTATATTTCCACATATATATTATGGTTTAAGGTTATCTTTTTTTTTTTTGAAAAGTAAATCCTGGTTCAATTTTAATTGTAAAAACACTCCTAGCTGAACTTGGGCTATCTGGAACTAGTAAGATCATTGATTGGCATGCTTAATTCCATAAGGTATTTATTATCATCCTAGACCTATGTTACCATTTTCGTATTGTTTTATTATCAACCTATAATTTTTTGGATGCTCATTTATCAATGATCAGATTATTTCTTTTAAGTCATGTTGGAATTGTTTGATCATTATGGAATGGATTTTTTCTCTCCATTTTTTTGGAGCAAGAACCTGTCAAAGGCAGAAAACCATAGGAAGTAGCAAAAAAGAAAATAATAGAGAATCTAGAGAACCTTGCTTAAACAACAACACTGGCTAGTAAAATGACAAAAACCAAAAGAAGAGATTCTGTCAAGAGGTTACTAGAAGGCTTGCCAAAGATAATTCTGCATTAATTCCTCAAACACTAAAAAAAATAGCATAGCTTTCATACATGCACATTTAAGTCCAAGCTTTGCAACTTCAGAATCAGTTGCACTGACACTACCAAAGACTGGAATATTTGAATTGTGTGAAATTTTTGATATTTTGAACTTAAGGCAACAGAAGAAGTGGTTTTCTGTGTCCTCATTATATCTTTGCAAATACACAATTAGAAGTGACAGAAGTAGTACAACTCTATGACTATCAAGTTTTTTGATATAACCATGTTCGCTGTATATATTGGATTGTCGAATATACCTAATGTGTTGCTTATATCGTGGAAGTGCAACACCATATCAGAAGTAAAATCTTCAGTTCTTCCTTGATGAGGGTCTCAAAATGCAATATCTTGGATTATGTTACTTTGCCCAAAAGTGCAAGTATAGAGGTGCAAGTGTTGTTGAATTCACCCAGGATTATCATGCAGAATAGTACTTCTAATGCTGTTATACACTTGTTGAAAGCAAAAGTCAGGTGCTATATAGGTTTGATGCAAATAGAGAATACATTTCAATTTTAAATTTGTAATTGTATTTGATAATTGTCCTATTTTAGGTTTTGAAGGATCGGTAATTTTTTTAATTTGGTAGGAATATCTTTTAATTTACTTTAAAAATTTGGTATTTGGTTGAGTTGAAGCCTTTAAAAAGATCGCAACTCCTTTGTAATTTATCTTTCAACCAATAATATTTTTTATCTGGTAATTATTATTGTGGGAAGCTTAGTGTTTTTTATTTGTCTCCCTCTCCTTGTATTTTGATGCTGGGATAATTGGTATCAAAGTCCAATTCATGATGAGTACTTTATCATCTATTGCCACTAATCCCTCCTTCGCTTCATCCACCACACACCTTTCCTTTTCCTCACTACTACACCTCTTCATCTTCACAACCTACCCACCTTTGCATCAGTTCCCATCTTAACTCTAGTTGTTGTCTATAGTCTAGTGCTATGTCAATTGACATCAAAGCTGAATTCCTGATTAATGATTAATACTTTATCATCCATAACTACTAATCCCTCCTTCACATTCATCCACCATGTACCCTTCCTTTTCCTTGCCGCTATGCCTCTTCATCTTCACAACCTATCTACCTCTGCATTAATTCCCATCTCGACCCAAGTTTTATTTCTTATAGCTTGGTTCTATATCAATTGGTATAGAGCCCAATTCATGATCAATGATCATTGCTTTATTATCCATCACTAGTAATCCCTCCTTCACCTTCTTCCACCATACATCTTTCCTTTTCCTCACCACTACACCTCCTTATCTTCGTCACCTACCTGCCTCTGCATGAATTCCCATCTCGAATTGAGCTTTGTTGCTTGTAGATTGATGCTACGCCAATTGTCATTAAAGCCAAAACTTGGTGGTTCGATTCTATACCTCCTTTTGCCACTAGCTTCCATTGATCCTGAATAACCCATCAACATCACGACGTCTTGAATGCCATCTGATCACACTCTCGAAATCAAACCGGATTAACTCTAGCTTTCAGCCTCCTGTGCAACCCATCATTGTTCTGTTCGCCTACAAACCATCACCCATCTATGGAAGTTGATCCATTGAAGCGGACAACTATAATTGCACCTACTCCGTCTTGTAACTAACAGTTAATGGATGCTAATGGAGGCTCATGCAATGATTTCTTTTGATGACGAAAGTGCATTCTCCATGTCTTGTGTGTCTTTTGGCAACCCAACATTACTAGTACTTCAATGCCCACCACTATTTCGAACATCATCCCACCACATTGTCCATGTCTTTGTTTGAGAAGAGATTGAGCTTGACGTTGGCTATGTGATCACCTCATATTTAAATGAAGCTGCCCTTGTGTTTTCACTCTGTGATCTTATTACCATGATTGCCTCCTATCGCGCCTACACTCCTCATGAAACCACCACCTGCCACCCCGTAGAAACACTAAAACGCATGAGATATGCACTATCCTAATGAAGAAGACGAGTGAGAAATGGATCTCAAATCTAACTCTTAATTGATTAGTTGTTGGTGGGACCCATTGATATGAAGAAGAAATGAAAAAACAATGACAAGTGAAAAAAAAGAGGGGATGATGATAAAATAATAATGTTATGAGCTTTATACAATATAAGAGAGGAATAAGAGGGAATTAAAAGAAGGGTGAGACAAGAGAGTCAAAAGGTGTCTATGCAGAGACGAATCTTAAACAGGGTTGTCCTGGGCTCTAGCCCAGTCAAAAAAAAAATATATTACCTATATAAATTTTTTACTTAGCTCATTAAAGCCCACCACTTCTACACCCAAAGCTCAGCTCACTGCCTTAATAATTTGTTGTCAAACCCTCCAACTTTAATTCCCGGATCCGTCTCTATGTCTATGCATAGACACTCCAATGTAAGGATTTGAAAATCGGATTCTATTCAAGACCCATTGTAGCTAGAATCATAGAATTTAATTGGGATTTTCAATTTGATCAAGACGACCTGTGGCAATTTGGCATCAAATAAACTTGTCTCATCTTGATATAAACACTTCTTCTCTTTGAAAATTGTCTTTTATTTATTTAGTTGGTAACTAAATTACTTGCATTTAATTATTTTTTCTAATTAATTTTTGAGTATCACCATTTAGTAGAATAAACACTGAAAATACCATCATGTCAATAATCCTTATTTAGTTTGATTTTCATTCATAAAAAAACATTATGAGCATAACTACTTGCATGTCAACTTTACTTGCATGTCAATTTTTATCATTGTCATTCATCACGATATATTTTCATCATTAATTGTAACATTAATTTATTTTATTATTATTTTTCAATATCTGAAAATTGACATAATGAGAGGAATCACCATAACTACTAAGCACAAGGAGATGAGAGACCTAAACCCACTACTATGTGAATAAAAAACTTAAATTCATGATAACTAGAATGAACCTAACTCCATAAATAATATGCATATTCACTCACTTTCAAATTATCCCATGTTTAGAGAAAAATTAAATTATTTTCTTGAAAATCAAATTTGCCATAGGCCTAAGCATGATAGTTTTAGTTTTGATGGATAATCAAATTTCTAAATTTGTTCTATGACGTTGTAAATTATTTTGACCGACATAATTTTACTTCAATTGAACAAACACGGGAGATTTTGGCAAAGTGTTCAGAACCAAAATGAAAATTAATAAAAAAATATGTTCATATTTTAAAAGATGTTTGGCTAATAAATTTGCAAAACCAAAATCATCATCCTTAAGTGACCCAAATTACAACATCCCAAGACTTAGTTTACTTACAGTTAATGAACTTTAAGTTAAAATGAAGGACTTGGGCACAAATAGACCTCCTGATAACTTGACCCTTAGAAATTCCTCAAATGACATTTTGGAAGAGTCTCTAACAACAACTTAAATAAACCCCTTGACAATGCAACTTTAGAAAAACCACTTGTTGATTTGACCCTGTTAGAAAAAAATGAACTTTATGTTGATTGGAACATAGGACAACAGATTAGAAAGGCATTTATATTGTCTATAATAGCTAAAAGAAAAATTGAACAAAATGAATATCATGAATTACTAATGCAGGACATCAACTTAAAAATTCACAAATCAATTAAGACTTTCATTG
>JBBUKS010000065.1:8098486-8111366 GCA_038050645.1 Hedychium gardnerianum
CGTTTAGAGATATTTGATTTGATATATTGTGTATTTCGTGATTCAACCCGAGTCAAAAGTTATGACCTCTCAAAATTTAGGATTTAACATTCATAATATTATAACAGTTACAATTTTGTAGTTGTTACAACTACGTGATATCTTAGTTATAATCGTTATGAAATCATAATTATTACAATATTTATTTTTATCTAATAATTATTACATGCATATAAAAGAGGAGAGAAGATAAAGAAAAAAAATGAAACCGTCACATCAGCGACCCTCTAGAGCTGGTCTCACAAATCATATGAAAGGAGATAAATATAGATACATAGGTGAAAGGTGCATAGCAGGGACTACCACAGGCAATGATATCCTAGGGATCGATCATTGTCCAATCCAAATAAATTATCATGCGTCTATTATCTATGTTATATCTCGTAGAGAAAACATAAAAAGAAGCGATTGCATCTATGAGATAGAAGAAAGAGAAAAAAATAATTTAATTTGACAGTGAGGTAAAATGGAAATAATAAAAAAAATATTAATGTGTCATGATAATTATCATCAATTTCGAAAGTTTCGTGTGCCTTTGATCAAAAGATCAAAAGCAATAAAATTTATGTTACCTTTTTATTTATATGAATTCATAGTGCTTTTAACGCGGCCCTACGAGGGAGTAGGACGATAAATAAATCAAACGTTTATTTGGTGTTCAATTTGGTAATAGTTTATTTATGTTCATTCAATATATATATAATTAATTAAACAAACAAGCTTGAATAACTCATTAAACTAAATAAATAAGTTTGAATACATATGTGTTCAGTTCGTTAATGTTTGTGAATAATATTCGTAAACAACATTCGTGAACAATATTTGTGAACAATTATATTCATTAATAAAACTCTTATTAACATGCTAAATAAATAAAAAAAAGTTTGAATCATCAAGCTTAATAATCAATCAAATAAGTAAAAATTTTAAACAATTAAATAAGTTTGAATTGAGAGCTCGATAATATCAAAACGAATCAAACTTAAGCCAAACTTGAAATGAAAGCTTGATAATATCTAAACAAACCAAATTCAAACTAAGCTTCAAACAAATTCAAGCTCAAACTCATAAAAAATAAATTAAACCATATTTAAACAATTATTTCAAAATCTTCATTCATTTTAAACTCGGCTCCATTTAATTCGATTATCTTATCACATAAATTTGAACATTCCAAAATTTAATTCGACTTCAGCCCGACTGACTCAATTCAAATCTTCGTCTTCTGCTTCTCATTTGGGTGTCGATGCTCCTATAAATACCCCGCTAAGGGCGCTTTTTGGTAAACTTTTGGAAGGCATGGACAAGGACGGAGGGGAGCGATCAAGCTTCGTGGTGGGGCTGATCGAGAATCGAGCAAAGGAGGTATTCCTCGATCTATCTCTTCTCGGATCTCCACTGGTTCCTGATCTCTCTCATTCGTAGCAGACATTATGTCGGCACTTCCCTTGTTGCTGCCTGCATTTTGGAATTTGTAACTGAACGTTCAGTGAGTTGTTATGTCCTCTTTCTTCTTTGATTGTTTCGAGAGGTTTTGAGTGCAAAAATCAAATCAGTTCGAGTTCATGCGATCTATGCGTTCTAAATTTTTTCTAGGGTTGTACTAAATAGAAGGTTGGCCTTAGGTTCATAGATTCCTGGAGGTAGTATAAAACTTGGTTGCTGGCATTTTAAGCTTCAATTTTATTTTATTTATTTTAAGAAACATGGTCGGGTCTTTTCCGTGATCTGATGCGACCTGTGCTTCTGCTTTTAAGACATTTTCCACCAATGAGTACAACTGTGAGAAAGAATACCTTGGAGAGAATATCATGGATTCACATGAAGCTCATGTCAGGGTACGAAAATATATGATGCCCTCCTCTGTTTAGGAATCGGTCCTTAGTTGATCATGGTTGCCATTAGAGAATGAAACATGCATGCTTGCCATTTGCGAATAATCTATCCATGCCTGGCATTTTGAGCATGTGTGCAAATTGTCATTTTGGAGAACGTGATGTTTTAACTAGTTTCATAAGTAATGGGCAAAAGGATTAGCTTGTATAAACTTGTGTTAAGCCTCACCAGGGAGCTATCACATGTTCTCATATCATACCTTTTCCTATGAAGCAGCCATTAAGAAAGAAACCTGAAAAATGAAATACAATTTTGTCTTGTTTATTTATGTTGAACTTAGATTGATGTCCAAAGAAAACTTCAGTCATTTTTCTTCAGCATTATTGTTCTTCTTTAAGTAATTTAAGCACAAGATCAAATCACATTCTTCATTAACATTTATGTTTGGATACAATTAATTGCAATTTTTCTCTTTTGGATTCTCTTGCGTGCAGAGAAATATAATAAATAAGTATAAAAGTTGATGCTATGTTTCTTTTTTATTATTTTTTTCTTTTTCAAGCAATGTAAAGCTTAGACAGAGTTTATTGGAGATTTTCTAAGTCATTGGTTGTTTCTTAGATGTGGTAAGACTAGGATTGGCAGATTTTGGTGTATCTTGAATTTTTCCCCCATTTTTATTTTCTAGCATCAAGAAACAATACTTGAACTAATTATATGGTACAACTGAATCTAGGTTCTTCCTCTGGGACCTATGGAATCAAGAACAAAATAATGGAATATCATTTTTATCTTCTGTTATCTGCATCCAAATCAATTTGTATAATCATTCTGTTTTTAATTTGTACCCCTGATTTTGAATGTGCATCAGAGACTTGAGGGAATCCAAACACCATAATAGATCTGAGAAATGGACGAATCAATTTCTATAATCATTCTGTTTTTCATTTGTACCCCTGGTTTTGAATGTGCATCAGAGACTCCAGGGAATCTAAACACCATAACAGATCTGAGAATTGGATGAACATTTTATGGGATACTTTGTAGTGTCTCTTAGTTTTAGAGGAATCATAATTGAGGTATAGTGCATAGCAAAGAAAGATAGTCATACTAGGTGATCTATTCATTGATTTGCCTGGGCTGGTGAAAGTTGAACTTCTATCTAAAACCATTGATGTTTGAGAGTCGAGTGAACTTTCAAGATTTCTTCTATGGTTCCCAAATTTGAGTTGTCATTCTTTTAAGTATCTAAGATTATTTTAAGATTGCATATGTCAAGATTGATAACTGAGTAATGGATCTGATATTTTATTGTCTCTGTTAGTATATTTCTTATGGAAGTTATATTGTGGCTGCATTCACTTCTAAAATATTTATAGTATTAAAGGAAAGCTGACTCAATTATGTATCCACCATGAACCTCCCACTGTCATTTGAAGAATTATAACTATTAGCTACTTAAAGTGGGGTTTAACTATTTATTTGCCTATTATGTTTGGAAAATGATGTTAGAGTTAAGTTGTTTGGTTACTTAGGTTTATCTATTTTTGTCTGCTCATTTCTGTCTCACACAAAAAATCATTAGAATCCTAACCATTTTTGTGCAATTTGACCATCTTTATGCCATTTTTAACACATCTATTTGATTGTTGGTTTGTGCTACTTGCTTATACAAATTGCTAATGTTTGTTTAGAAAAATATTGCTATATGTATAATACTCCATGAGTTGGTTTTTTAGCTAAAGGATATTATGACCATATTTCTACCACAAACTTATTCTATTTTAGTTAACACAATGTTCATGTAGAGATCAAACTAAGGCATTCGGTAGAGGTGTGAAATAGGTTTGACCACTTGGTACTCGACCTGACCCAGCACAGTCTCGGCTATGCTCGACACCACTCACCAAAAATTGGGCTTTGCTGAGTCAGGTTTAGCTTGGACTCTATGTTGGGCCGAGCAGTAGGAGCTCGACCTACATGCCAAGTCAAAATAGGGGTAGAGGCAATTAATATGAAAAAAATAGGAAAAAAGCCTAAATAACCTCTATTTTAAATACAAAGCCTAGTTTGGAGTATTTTGGTCAATTTTGCCTAAAGTTACCAAATTGACTTAAAAAATAGAAAAATCCCAAAATTTTCCCTAAAATTCTAAAAATCCATTTTTTTTTCTAATTTTTTTGTTTTGTTTTTCTATTTTTTTAAAAATATTTTTATCATTATTTTTATTAATTTCTGATTTAGTGGACTTCGTCCCAAGCCGATATGGGTACGAATCAACCAAGTTCGAGTTAGGTGAGAGATTGTGACCTGACATGACTTGTGATGAAGCATGGTGTGCTTCGTCTGAACACGACTCCTTGACATACCACTATTTGCATGTCTATGTCAAATCTTAGCTTTCTTGTTTCTACTCGCTCGTATATATTGTCAAATCATTTCAAAAATTATGTTTTTATCTTGTTTGTTTGTTCATAATGACTGTACATCTTATCAATAAGTTCCATCTAACTTTTTGTTAATTTCCTCTATACTTCTCTTGATTTTATTGAAATATTATACGTAAAACATTCACTTTTCTTGAACTCAAGGAAACCTTGTATTAATTATTGATTTCTTTTTCCATATGGTTATTGTTTCCTTGATGTGACACGCTTCCAAAATTGGGAAGTAATTTTGAAATTTCTTTTAAAATTTTAGAATTAAAAAGTTCTATAAGTTTTGCACCCAATGTTAGCTGTCATTAAAAGTTTGTTATATTTTGTTAAAAATTGAACCACTTTTGTAGGTTGGCGTGGCAGCTTTTGACTTGAGATCAGCCTCCTTACATCTTTCTCAGTACATTGAAACGAGTTGTTCATACCAGAATACTAATACACTGCTTCATTTTTATGAGCCGATGGTCATAATTGTACCACCAACCAAACTGGCAGCAGATGGTATGGTTGGAGTCCTAGAATTTGTAGATAAACATTATACAATGAACAAAAAGGTGCTGATTCTTAATTAATTTCATCTTGAATATGCCATATTCATGACATTCTACATGCTGCAGGTCACACTGCCTCGTTGTTGTTTTGATGATACTAAGGTGATACATTGTTTTTCTTGAACATTGTAATTTGCTTGTGTGCTTATAGTATTGTTGTCTGATTTCTGAAGGGGGCTGTGCTTGTTAAAAGTTTGGCAGCAAAGGAGCCATCTGCTCTGGGTTTAGGAAGCTATCATAAACAATATTATCTATGCCTAGCTGCTGCAGCTGCTACCATAAAGTGGTACGTTTTCTTGCTGTTTACATGCTTTTACTTAATATATGCTTAGTTGCTTCTAGTAAATGATTTTAGTATACTAAATTATGAAATAGGTTTAGCCTTTTCTTTTTCTTTCATGTACTTTTTTTTACTTATCCTCTTAAACAATAATATCAGTAATTTTTTAGTGTCAAAATGTTACTAGATTGTTCTTTTTTTGCGTCATTAATTGTAGTTCATTTGGTTGGATTTTAATTTTTTCATGTGAAATTAAAATTGACTCTCTTGTTAATGAGTTTCTTTTCTTATTTGGTTTTGCTAAGAGCCTACACAATTACCTGACTTTATTATCACAGGATTGAAGCCGAGCAAGGTGTAATAGTTGTAAACCACTCATTACTGGTACACCCTTGTTCTTTTTTAGTAACTACTTGATGACTGATGAATAGAATTTAAGAGGTTAGAATCTTACAGTATTGTCTTTCTGATACATTCTGGAAAGATAAGTGTGATTGATGGTATTGTCAGTTTTACGCCTCCCTTCAGTTTGATTAATGTGCTTCCATATGATGATTCCTTACCATGAATATTGATGCAATAAAATAGACCCTCTTAAAACAAACCAATCAAATATATAATCCAGATTATAGGCTATAATTTTATATTGGTTGTATTCAAGAATAATTTCATTGTTTCTACTTTAGTCTAATTTCATTGTTTCTACTTTAGTCTACTTTGTATGTGTTAATCGAGCTATTGTAAGTGCAATAAAGGACACATCTCATTTTTTTTCATCTTCAAATCTACAATAATTTTGTGTTTTAGAGATCCTCATTTCTCTTGCAAAATTGCCGATTGAGGCACTAGTGCCAAGTCTCTTTTGAGATTGTCGACTAAGGCGTAAGCGCTTTCTCATTCTGTGCCTAGTGGCATAAATGCTAAACTTATTTGTGGATCTTGAATCTACCTAGCATGCTTCATCGTTGTCTTACTCCATCGCTACAATATTTCTCCTAGTAAACTCATCTTTTTCGTCTTCTCTGGTCTCTACCATATCCCACTACCATCACCATCATCTGAGCATACCTCCTCTACCTGCTCCTTGAGCAACTGTACCATTTGCAACGCCTCTCAAAAAGCATTGACCTTACAACTCAATTCTCATATAAATACATCAGCCCTCATGGTATAATAAAGATTCATTCGAGAGCCCTCCATTTTCTTGTTTTGGCAATCCCAATGCCACACACCCACTGTTTATTGCACAAGACCTTAACTTTATTGTGGTTCTCTAAAAACAGCAACCTACCTCGGTAACCTACATCGGCAGTGGACCGATTCTAGAGCCTGTAGAGAATATATCAAACTGCTGCAATGGCAAATCCGGTTCAGTGCAGTAACAAAGTTACAACATTCAAGGATACAATGCTATGTGAGAGAAGGAAGCCTATTGAGTGCAAATTTTGGCCAATTGTTCAAGAAGCATATGTGTGGTCCCCTAGATGGCCCCCTTCTAGCTATAGATAATTTATTGGTCTTTACAAGATGATAATCAATTTTATGTGTTTTGTCCTTATGAAATAGAGTGTCGAAGCTATGTGCATAGCAGTTTGATTGTCACTATACACCTTTGTTGTCTCTAAAGGAACATATTCTAGCTTAACCATTAACATTTAACTACTTTATTATGCTTCTATACTTGATCCTACAACTATCTTTTTTTTATGCTATTCTAAGAAACAAGATCACCTCCTAAGATGATACAATAACCAAAAGTAGTTCATTTATTTGTAGGAGAACCTACCCAATCTACATTTGACTACCCTATGATTTGAAGATGACCTCGGTCACAATGAGAAGAACCCCTTCTGACAACCTTACCGCTCCCTTTCGAGATGAATGCTGCTAGATTCCTTTTTCACATTTCTATTGAGCATCTCCCTCCACTGTTCACCTCTTCAATTCTTTATCTTGCGATTGGTATGCATTTCCTTCTTGATTTTATCCCAATTTATAATCCTTCTTTCTCTCATCTTTCCCCATATGACTGTTAAATCTATTAGATTTTCATCTCTGTCTGTGTCGACTAAAATTATGATCAGTATTGCTTAACCTTAGATAGGGTGAGCAACATTTTTATGACATGGGCGAAATAGGAATTTCATTGGCACCTCCCTGCTCCGTGCTTTGGTTGGGGAATGCAACAAAATATTTTGACCATGCTTTCAGCATGGCTCGAAACCTTAGTCCATGCTTGAGATTAATGTGCAACACTAATCATTTTTCAATGCCGTAAATCCTCAATAAGGACAAAGCTACTAGTAAATATAAGCTTACCAACTGGCATGCCTTTTTATGAAAAGAACCATTGGCGACATGACATTAGTAGGTGAACTAAGTAATGTAAGAGTACAGAAATAAGTGGATACTACTAGACATATTCAAAGGTGCTTGAGTCAAAGATCCATGCAGAAGGTCTAGTTAAATGTCTTAGATGTAGTAAAAGTATTTTTATAAGCTAATATAATATTTGATGGAGTGGAGACACCTATCTTAGCTTGTAGTCAAAGGAGATGTGTATAATCTCAATAAGAATTATGATAGTGGACTCATAAAGAATGAGAGGAAGTCAACTATCCTATGTGGTTATAGTTAATTGTTTCATATGAATATGGCAGCGTGTAGAGGATGGCCATGTGGAAGCCATAAGGAGAGTAACAGACGACCTTGATGTGTCTAAACTTTCTACAGAGGGTATATTTAGGCTCGTCCTATTCTCCAAGAAGACCTTTGTGATTCGGCTAATGATATCTTGAGTCACCATGAGACTCACTAAATTGTAAATGAGTGGCTAAATAGAATATATGTACCGAGGGGTCAAATGGTGCTATAAAACTAATAAATGCCCTTACTCTTTAGTAGGGGTGGAATTGAGGTGCCTTCTCAAATCGGAGTCTTGATAGGCTCCAACTAGAGATAGATTGTTTGAAGAATATAATGGTGGGAGTTAGTGAAGATGATCCTGCATAACTTATACATTCTATGTCATCGAAAAGTTATCTCTGAGATCATTAGTATGGTCTGAAATTGGCTAATATATGTGAGTATATCAGCGTATATGCTTATGCGACTACAATCAAAGGGTAAGCAACTCATTTTAATCTGCTCCGTCCGTGAAGCTCTAAGTAAGCTGGGAATCTTAGCATCCTTGGCGGTGAGGTGTTCTAATTAAACTTGACACATTTATACACAATATAATTTTTCTCGTGAAGCTTCTCAGTGGTGGTCATTATAGAGCTAAAATGGTCTAAAGATCAATGGTTAGAGGTATTGAAGTTGTTAAGAAATCTAACATTTTTTGCATTGGAATTTAAAGCAAGCTTCATGTTAATATAACCACTAGAATAACTTTACTTGAAGCATTGTACCATAGAAACAAGCAACATATCTAGAGTGTGTGTGTGTGTGTCGGGGGGGGGGGTGCGACAAGGATAGACCTATTCCTATGTTGATCTCAAGGTGATCCTTATGATTCTTTCTTAACAAGAGAAGATTGACAATGCTTGTGTGTGCCACAACGACGAGGAGGCATAGGAAGGGAGAAAAGCGAAGAGGCTGGAGGACGTAATCCAATAGGCATTGATCAGGAAGACGCTAGAACCTTAAGTGCTTGAGGATTTGCTAGAGGCACTAGATCCTTGTGGGATCTTGTAACCTAATGAGGATAACATGCATTGACTATGGGAGGCATCAAAGGCCTCATCGATGCTGAAGGAGCCTACATAAATGAAGCGTTGGTGCAACCAGACAAAATCTATTTGATTTGGAGCTTGATTTGGTGTTGGAACCTTACATGCCAGTTTGACTAATCGACTTGTGTGTTGGAACTTCAACCATTCCACTTCCGAATTGGAAGTGAAAAAAGGGACTTGACATCCCATTAGGCTTAACCCTTGTAAAAATCCAATGAGTTTTTTTCTTTCTTTCTAATATATATATATATATATTTTCAATTGTGTAATATTTTATTTTTATGTTTACTAAGCATATATTATAGTTATACATGATATAAAATTATTGATATACAAATATGTTATATATTAATTTAGGATATTTTATATTTTTTATATATACTATAGTTCATGTAATTGTATGTGTATGTTTAAATATTTAAGTAAATGTGGTTTAATAGATTAGTTTGACCTATAAACTAGTGACACAAAACTCGATTGAGTCTATGGTTTGAAATTGTATTGTGTTGAATGGTACAATCAAAATATACCAATTCGATAATTGTTGAATCTCTACATTGATCAACATGAGTAATCTATCCTTTGTTGCTCGTGCCTATTGTGCCGATAAGAATTGTACTTGTGTTGACACTAGACACACCACAATAAATTAAATTTGTTATTAGATTTTTTTCTCCAAATTCTAATTTAATTTTTTATTGTCACGGTGTTATTTTTACAAGTTCATAAACTAAGTGGAAAAAGATTATAGGAGTAAAATGTATATGAACTTCTATATGAGCAAGAGGATTTAGACAACTTCTTTTCAAGTCAGAATTGTTTTGCACAATTTGTGAACATCTCACCAGTCTACCAGGAAGGAACTTCTTCATGATTTGCAATGACTCGATATAACTTTGCAAGAATTGCAATGACTCTGAAATTATCAGTCAACTTTCAATACAATTAATAAGGGTTTTCTTCATACTTTAGCCTCCACGGGTGTGGTGTAGTGATAAAGCACTCAGAGGAACAAATAAGAGGACAATCCCAATAGGGATGAATATTCTGGAGGTTGGCCTTTGAGTGTATATGCATAAGCTGTGCTCCGGATTTATCCGATAGGCGAACTAGGGGAGAAGATCGTTTACCTCTAGGATTAATCAGGACACCTAGATTATTAAAAAAAATAATGGTTTTCTTTAGCACACCAACAGTTCCCTTAGGACTGCATGAGTTAATCAAATATTTCAAACTAAAAAATAGCTTTATAAGGGGTGAGCTCTCGAACACTTTAGTTGATTGAAGAAGCAGCTGTCGAATAGCTATTTTAAGTACTTAGCTGCCTCCTCCTCCTCATGTGTTGTCACTTCAACACAATAGTGAAATTACTCGTTCATGCAGGCCACTAAAACTCTTTCTCGGGATGAAATTTAAACTTGATCGACTCATTATTTAATCGTGTTATCATAACTGTGTTAAATAAACTAGATGAAACTTGGCCTTATACAGTATTTCGTGTCTTGGATGTCAGATCCAAGGACATTTAATGTGGCGTCTTCATGGGTAAATATTATAGTCCTGCTTGTACCAACACAGTTTTGGTGGTGCTGACAAAGATAGAGCTGGTCTCGATTGGTACATCCAGACTAGCTGAGAGATGAAAATTCCCTTGTGACTCTTTGATTCCATTTGCCGATCATGAGGAGAAATACTATAAAAGGAGAGGAAAGTGGAAGATGAGAATCATCAACTAGTAGATTAACAACAAGAAAGAGGAGAGAAATACTAGCAACAAGAACAAGTCGAGAAACTGAATTATATTCATGTCTTGCACTATACTTGTTCTAGCTCCAGTTTCAGTTGTGCCATTACAAGTCCTACTCTTGATGGTTAGTTGAGATATTTATGCACATGTGGAGAAACTAGCTTGAGAAATAATTCAAATGATCTCACTAGGATGCTATTAAAACTAATGACACTTTTTTTTGGTATTGAGTATAATTGTTAGTCGTATGATTATTATATTATTTTAAATTATTGCTTCAAAGTTCTATTTCATTGGACTTTATAATTGCTATAGATATCAAATTGGAGGTAAACAAATTAAGTAGAAGACGATTATGGAATTGAAACTCATGTGAATGGATCTTGACATGCTGTGAAGCATGCCGAGTGTCGGCATAGAACAGTAAGAAACATATGATTTTGGACAGACCAAAACTTTAAACTTTGGTAACTTCTATGTCATGGGACTGCACTTTTTGTCATAATTTTGTCTTGCAGTCCATAGTTTTAAACTGTATCTGTGGCAAATTTTTTAATACTTATCCTTTAAATATATGCTAGGATATATATTGTTAATAGTAATATATCAGGATATATATTGTTAATAGTAATATATCTATTGATTTTACTTCTCCTAGGTTACTTTCAATGGCTCCTTTGATCACTTGAATATTGATGCTACCAGGTATTCTTTTCTAAATGATATTTTTGTTGTTTCTAGTAACCATAAAACTAGAAATACAAACAAAATTGATTTGTTTATTATCTTTGCAATAAAAGCTATTCTTAAGCTTGCCTATGCACCATGCTTAACAGTGTTCAGAATTTGGAAATTATTGATCCATTGCATTCTGAGTCATGGAGCACCAGCAACAAGAAGAGAAGCCTATTTCAGTTGCTGAAAACAACAAAAACCATCGGCGGGTATGCAACAATCCCTTGCGTTGGCAGCCAGTTAAAAATTTCCTCTGACAAGATACATTTCAAGCATTACTTTCTTGGAATTGGTAAAGTTAATTCATGTTAAATAGTCATAATTTGATAAGCTATATTCATTGTGTTTTAATCATAGTTTAATAACAATGGATTCATTGATTCTAGAATTGGGAATTATACACTTTCTTTATTGCATGACAATCTGATAGAATATTGTTTCTAAGAAATATATTAAATAATCTACAAAGCTATATGCATGTTATGTTTTAGTTACAATTAATCTATAAAGCTATTTCAATTAAACCTAATTAATTAAATAGTTAAATTTAACTATAAAGTATGTAGATAATAGGTAATTGACTATAAATTATGTAATTTAACTATTCCAGTATATACTATAATTTTAGCTATTTAATGTTTAGTTAATGTTAATAAATATACATACTTAAACTTAATTATAACAGTCTATTAATTGACTATAAAGTATAAAATATTTATAAATAGCACATTAACTAATCTAACTATGTATTAATTGAGTACTTATTCATCATAACTTATACAAGTTTAATAATATTTTTTAGTATTATAGACCAATGTTTAAAATTTCCAGTCGTGCCGAAGTTTCGATTTATGATCGGAACGATACGATTTGATGCCTTATTATGCCGTGCCGATAAGATTTTGGTATTTGATTAAATATAAGTATATTAATTTAAAAATTATTTTTATTAATATTTAATTGTTATAGATGTTTACTATTGAGTTATATTTGAGATGTTGAACGTTGTTTTGATATTATCTCGTGAAATGTTTGATACTTATTGAGTAAAAGTCAATTTATGATTAGCTGAAATCCACCAAGTAGTATCAAATAGCTTTAATTTGGATTTATTTTGATCAATTTAAAATTTAACCAAGTTTATATATACAATAATTTGATTCTTAGTAGCATATCTTATAAAGTTAGAAATATATTATATCATATATATTTTTAATTTTTTGTAACAATCTGTTTCCTCCATCTTAAAGGTTTATTTTTCTTAGGGGTGTCAAAAATGAACCCGACCCGCCAACCCGACGCGAGTTGACCTGAAAAAAATCAGGTTCGGGTTGGGAATTTTCGAGTTTGGGTCGGGTTGGGGGTTTTTGGGTTGCTTTATATTCGGGTTGGGTCGGGTTCGGGTTGACATATGAATTTAGGTTTTAGGGGGGTTTTTGGGGGTTAAATCAAATTTTATTTTGAAAATTAAGATGTTTTATGTACATAAATAACATAATATTAGTATACAATGATGAAAT
>JBBUKS010000065.1:8111466-8128112 GCA_038050645.1 Hedychium gardnerianum
TGGAGCTAATCACCCCCCCCCCCTCCTCTAGCTCCCTTTTGGTCCTAATAGTCGTAAGATTATTCCTCAGAGAATGTTTGATATTGAGAATGAGGCATTAATAATTCTCCCAATTGGCTATGAGGAACCTCAAACTATTGAGGAAGCATTGAGATGTTCAGTTAGAGAAAATTGAAAAGTTACAATGGATTTGGAAATGAAGTCTATGAGAAAGAATCAAGTTTGAGATTTAGTCGATCTTCCTCCGGGCTGAAAGACTATTGGGAATAAATGTATTATCAAAATAAAAAGAAAAGCAGATGGATCGATTAATCGATATAAAGCTCAACTAGTTGCAAAAAGATATACCCAAATGGAGGGTATTGATTTTGAAGAGACATTCTCTCCAGTTGTAAAGTTTGTGTCAATACGTATCATCATAGCTATAGTAGTACATTTTGACATGGAATTACATCAGATGGATGTAAGAACGACTTTCCTTAATGGTAATCTTGACAATAAAATTTATATGGCACAACCAGAAGGTTACATTGCTGAAGGCCAAGAGAGTAAAGTATATAGACTTAAAAAGTTGATATATGAGCTAAAGTAAACGTCAAGACAATGGAACATAAAATTTAATGAAGTCATTTTGTCTTGTGGTTTTGAAATGATCAAAGAAGATCATTGTGCTTACCTAAGAAAGGAAAAAAGAAAAGTTTATCATCTTATCATTATATGTTGATGATATGTTAATAATTAGAAGTGACATAAAGTTTGTGATAGAAGTCAAATCATGATTTTCATCACAATTTGACATAATAGATATGGGAGAAGCTGAGTACATCTTAGGAGTAAAGATCATAAGAGATCAATCAAAAAGACTTTTGGGTTTATCTCAAGAGGTTTATATCACTAAGATGTTACAATACTTCAATATGTCATATTGCAACATTGAACAAACACGTGTAGTGAGAGATACTATTATGAACAGAAGTATGTATCCTAAGACTCCTAAGAAAATAGTTGAGATGAAGAAAAAAATATATGTCGGTGTCATTGGTAGTTTGATGTACACTATATTGTATACACTTTCTAATATCAGCTATGTTGTTAACTTAGTTAGCTAGTTCCAGTCAAACTCAGGATCGAGATACTAGAAAGCGGTGAAGAGGATATTTAGATGTCTCAAAGGGACAACAAATTATTGTCTCTGTTTTCAAGGATCTAAGATAAGCTTGAAATGCTACACATATGCAGATTGGGAAGGAGACCATGATGATAGAAAATTCACATCTGGCTATACCTTTTTGTTGAATGGTGCCATCATCTCATAGAATAGCAAGAAACAAGCTTGTGTAACGCTGTCAACAATGAGAGCTGAGTATGTGGCTTACGCAGCGGTTGTGCAAGAAGTTGTTTGGTTGATAAGGTTCCTAAAGTATTTGAAAATTGCTGAGGACAGTAAGAGTTTTGTTATAGTGTACTATGGCAATCAAGTTATTATAGCTTTTTCGAAGGATCCCAAATATCATGGTAAAGGCAAGCACATAGAATTTAAGTATAATTTTGTAAGAGATATTGTTGGCAAGAAAAAAATAATTCTTAAGTATATCCCTATACGTGTTATGCTTGCATATCCTTTTACTAAGTCATTGACTAAAGAGTTATTTCAAGGACATGTGAAGTCTTTGGGACTTCGAAGAATGTAACATATTGTAAAGATAATCAAATTTGTGAAATGTCATGATCTATTCAGTGTATATGTTATTGTTACATTTTTGGTTGAAGTCTCGATGAGCATGTTGGCATGTTGAAATTAGTCCACTCACATGGACAATCATCTCTATTTACTAAGTATAAATAGAGGTAAGATCATTACTTATGAGATAACTAATGAAGTTGTGCATGGAGACATACCTGTAATTTGGGGTCGCCTTGATAGTTGTATCAAGATGAGATCATTTATGAATTGATAATAATCAGAGTAAATACACCCACCATTTACTGAACCTGATGGAGGCCAGATTTGAATTCATAAGTTGAATTCAGAATTAGACATTGGGAATGTCTAGATCAAAGTCTGTATGATGTTAAATTTGAGAAAAATATGCACTCTTTATTGGTAAAAAGAAAAAATGTCGTAATATGTGATTCATACCACGTGTGCTATAGCGACAATAAGGATAGTAGAAGAATGGATCTCTGCTTCTCTACTATGTGAGATCCTTGAGATTATAAGTTAATCTCGATTTTACCTTGAGTGACTATTTAGCTGTTTACTTGAAGTTCTAATTAGTGATTGCTACTTTAGCATGTATCCTATTGATTATGAATGATTCGGTCTATGGAGCATAACTAATAAAGCGACTGATTAGAATGTATAGATTCTAGCTAAAAAGGAAGCTTAAAATAGATTTATATCTTTTGACATTTATTCACTAGTCGACCAATTATATTTTTTGTTGAGTACTTAAAATGTGATTGTGAATAATTGTATTGATTGGAGATATCGAACATGCTCACGACATAATAGTTATAATGAAGGATTAGAGATGTTCATATTAATGTAAATGATTTAATCTGGAGTAAATGCAAAATATTGTTATTTCTAATTTGTTTTATAGAGCATTGATTGCTCAATATATTTGTTGTCACATGAATTATTTTTCCTCAAGTATGAAGTGAATGTTTTTATATGGTATTTGTGAATTAACTTGGACGAGTGGGAGATGTTGGAGATAACTCTCACATCTACATAATATCGTGCAAATGTGGTAACCACCCACGTCTGACGTGGTAACCACCCACATCTGACGTGGTTGTGGTTTGCCTTTAAATGAGCGTCCAAGTTGAAGGGGGTGGGGGTGTGGAAAAGTGTTTTTCCGAAGGTTGCGTGTCTTTCAAAAACCTCTTCTGAAGAGGAACATCCATTGCAAAGGGGGATTTGGTTTGTGAAATCGGTGAAGGACTGTTCGTCTTGTAATTGTCCTTCCTACGACGAAGTACGACGAGCAAGAACATCAAAGATTTCACTGTAAGTGTTTACAATTTTTTTCAGAATTTGTTTCATGCATTTAGATCTAACAATATTAAGATGTGTAGATATTTCAACAAGTCCAATCAAAATAGAAGAATATTTTATAGAATTTGTAAAAGTAGATGATACATCAAGAAATGGTCTTTTTGATACGCTTATTAGTATAATAAAAAAAATTGAACTTGATATAAATGACATAAGAGGACAAGGATATGATAATGAGGTTAATATGAAAAGTAAACAACAAGGCGTACATGAGAGATTGTTAGATATAAATTCTAAAACTTTTTATACACTATGTAGCTGTCATAGTTTTAATTTAGTACTATGTGATATGACTAATTCTTGTCCTAGTGCTATAACATTTTTTGTTGTGATACAATGAGTATGTACTCATTATTTTCTTCTTCTACAAAAAGATGAAATTTTTTGCAAGACCATGTTTCTAATTTAACTCTTAAATCATTATCATAAACACATTGGGAAAGTCATCTTTAAAGTGTTAAAGTAATAAAATATCAAGTCCCACAAATAAGAGAAGCTTTATATAAACTTGTAGAAACTAGTGATAATCCTAAAACAAAAAGTAAAGCAAATTCTTTAGCAACATATGAGTTTGAAAATTTTGAATTTTTATTAGGTATGGTTATTTTGTATATGATATATTATTTGCAGTTAATATTATTAGTAATTTTTTACGATATAAAGATATGAACATTGCTATTGCATTAGATCGATTAAAAGGTTTTGTTTTTTTTAATGATTGTAAAGAAAATAGATTCATATCTGCTATGATTGCTATCAAAGAGATTGCAAATGAAATGAATATAAAATCAATTTTCATGAAAAATGTGTAATTAGAAAAAACAAACTATTTGATGAGAATAAAACTAATGAAATAAAACTTTTACCTGAATAATCTTTTAAAATTAATTACTTTAATTATATTATTGATTATGTTATTTTTTTACTTCAAAGTAGGTTGAACAATTTAAAATATAGAAAGATAATTTTAATTTTTTGATATGACGTAGAAACATTAAAATTGTTTGATAACGATTTTTTTAAAAAAAATATTTAAATCTTGAAAAAAAAATAACACATGACATGTTATTAGTTTAGATTTATTTTTAGAATTAAAAGTTTTAAAAGAAATAATAAATCTAAATAAAAAACAACACTTGAGATATTAAATATTATAAAAAAATTAATTATTTTCCCAATACATGGATTGTTGGACAATCTTATTGTCGAAGATATTATGGAAAACAATCTTGTTGCTGGAGATATTATGGGAATTAACTAAATTGAAAATTATAGAATTTTAATTTCAGACTTATCTGTCAAGATGACCTGAGCTAACTTGTATGGTCGAGCTGAACTGCCTTATAGCAGAGTTCTGAGTCAGCCGAGTCCGAGTCGGCCGAGTGCTCCAAGTGAAGCACAGTCACTGAGTGAAGCCGAGTCACCAAGTGAGATATATCGAGTGCTCCGAGTAGGTTGAATGCTCCTGTCGAGTTCAGGTACTCCTACTGAGTCCGAAAGGAAGATGTCGAGGCCTATGTTTGTCACAGTTTCCTTAAAATAGATTCATTCCACCTTCTGTTGTGCTTCGAAATTGTCGTGGGTCGTCTGTTTCCCAAGATACGATGACAATCCACGATCACCACCAAGCACTGGTGGTCGCAACGAACTGAGTTTGTACCAGAATGCGATCTCGATGATTCTGCCGAGTGAAATTGCATGACAAACAAGAAAGATTAGGGAACAAAGATGGAAGAATTTTTGTTGCTCTCTCCTTTGCTCTGCTCATGGCCTCCTCCTTATAAAGGAGCTCAACCTTTGGCTATAATAAATGGTCGAATAAAGGATATTTACTGTCATTAACCGATCTGACTGAAAACGTTCGTCGGTTATGAATTTTTCATTAATCATCGATTAATGCTCCATTTCATTTGAGCAACAAGCAAAAGAATTATTCACGTGGCAAAATATTGGTTGTTCTACTTAGACAAATTTTGCCCCGACCTGTTCGGCATTCTACCCGCGTAGGTCGTACTTGCACACAAGTCAATATGGTTCAATGCAACTTTGAGCCCTGGATTTGCACTCCCTTGTGAGCCCACGCGTGAGAGAGAACCTCTACCTATACATTTGTTCACAATTATCATGCTTGTGATACAATATAAACCAACAAACTTACCTTAAATTTTTTAATATGGGACATTCAAAATGAAGCATTTTTCCTCTCTACATCTTTTTCATTCAGATATATCCAACATGGATAGTTGATAGAATATTATTGACCATATCTATTAGTATAGCTTTAGCAGAAAGAAGTTTTTCAAAATTAAAATTAAAGTCTTATTTACGTTCAATAATATCTCAAAAAAATTAAATAATTTAGTAATTTTATCAATTGAAAAAAAAATATTATCAAAACTTGAATATAAAATTTTAATTAATAATTTTACATCTCAAAAATCAAAAACTAAATTTTATTTTAAAATTAATATTTTTTATTTTTTTCAAAAAAAATTAAATCTATCATTGTCTCAAGTCCGAATGAAAAAGGGTGAAGTCAAATTTTTTTAAAAATTTAAAAATATTAAAGGCCTAAAAAAAAAATTTGCCTAGGGCCTCAAGAAATCTTGAAATGGTTGAACGAACATAAATAAATTCTTACTTAATTGAATATCAAACTTGCTCATAAATATTTAGTTCAGTTTTAGACATTGGAGTGCCTACTTATAGAACGGATGGAGATGGAATAACAAGTAGTTTTGGGATAGACTTTAGATTTCTCAAGTTTGTTTTAGCCAAAATAAATTGATGCTTTAAAATATATGATTTCGACTTGATGGGGGTGATTATGCTCATTATAAGTCTCTCTCAGTCCATTCCCTAATTATATGAAGGAAAGTAAATCACATGAAGTGACTAGGGGTGAGAAGAGATTTTTTTTCTTGAGGGCATATGCTCGCTGGGAATTAACTCTTATTCTATTATAATAAATGTGTCATTTACTAACTCATTGGGCACCCCATGGAGACTATGATTTTGATTTAATAATTATATGAAGGGTGGCGTAATAGCCTTAATATTCTTTAACAAAGTGTATTAATTTCCAAGTAAGATTTTACGATATGAATTTTTCTGATTATTTATGACCTCTTTCCATAATAGCACTTTCTCGATTTTTTTTTTAAATTTTTTTTCCCACCAGCATGGTTTAGATGATAAGTGGATAATAATTTGTCATTTGAGATCGAAAGATCGATCCTCGGGACTGGCTTGATGTAAATCTCTGTATCCCGTATAATTCACTCTCCATTCATTTGCCTCCTCAATTATCATGATTTATTTTTTTCATGTTGATCTTAGAATGAACTGACAGAGATGTTGGAGACGAGCGCATCGTTTTTTGTCACTTTCTCGATTATTTTTTAACTAATAACGATAGCCGAGTTGAACTCTGTTAAGACTTGTATTAGACATAATTTTTAAAAAATAAATTTAATTCTGTGATTGATGATTATTTTTTAAGATACAATAAAATAATTATGATCACATCTAAACGTTGATTGTTCGTGTAAGTTCTATACTAAAATATATATATATATATTTAGTCACCTAAAGAGTTCGTGTAAGTTCTATACTTCATTGTCTCTCAAGTAGTAGGTATCGATTGGTCGATAAAAGTCTCGATCGATTTAGATCTCACTATCATGCAACTCCAGTGAAATTTTAGATGAAATAAAAGGTATTTTAGAAATCTCATAAAAATATTTTATTTATTTATATATATTTTTTGTAAATTGCATAAAAATAAAAAGTATATTTAGTGCATTTGCCCTCAAGATTGTATTCTACCCGTGAGTTATCTCCTACTGCCGGCAGAGCCGGCACTGAATCTGCGTAGTGGCTTTTCGGTAATTTCAAACCTTAAAGTTTGAAGACGTTTCCAACGAAGTAGCGAAGGTATTCATTCCTCTTCCACCTTCCTCCTCCTCCTCCTCCTTCTCCTACAATGATAGAGAGGCCATGCAGGCTCCGTCCCTCCACGGATCCAACACAGGAAGCCAAGCCGTGGCTCTCCGAGGGCCGTCATCGACAACACCGCCTCCCATCGCCGCCTCCGCCTGCTGAGGCAGCCGAGGGCGGCAATGTCGACCGAGTCCTTTTTAAGAACCTCGTTGAGATGGTCCCCCTGGTTGAATCGCTAATGGTATCTGCTGAATGAGCTAAAGTTTGAATCTTTGTACTTCATTCTCCCACTTTTTCTCCTCCGTGGCGGAGGAAGGTGCGATCGCCTGATCTCTTGTGTTTGGCTGCGTAGGATAGGAGGGCGCGCTCGTCCTTCACGCGGAGGGCTTCTGTGATCTACACACCCGCGCCGTCCCACCCGAAGAAGGTGAGGAAAATCAAGTTTCTTTTAAAGGTTGGATCTTGAAGCTTAGATCGTATTGGAGAGTATCTTTTGCTTTCCTTCGCCCTTCCTACTAGCGGATTTAGGGAAATGGCAGCGGATTTGGTTGGTAAAGACTTTTTTAGGTAGCATACCAATTATTCTGATTTCTGATCTTGATTTGGATCTATCCGTTTCCATATTTTGATTAGATCTTTTGGAGAGGCATTCTTTTCTTATATGTTTCTATGAACAGTTTACTCAATGTACATGAGACTTTTAGCAGTTCGTTTTATGCTGCAGTCGTGGTAGTAGAAATTTCTTAACATCAATATAATAATGAAGCTACTACTCGCTAATAACTTCCTTGGTATAATATTCGTAGTAAATATTGTTGTAGGAACTGAAAGCACATGCAATTTCTTGTTGCTTCAATTGGAGATTTGTACTTGGAATTGGTTGGAATAAATATGTACCCATGCAAGTTTTGTGACTCCTTGACTGTCAGTTTAGCTTGTGTGGAATGATCTTTATGTAGTTTAGAATCTATTTTCTTATACTGTGCCAGATTCCTATGAAGGTTAAAAGGTGGAAACTATAATTCTATTCTCTCAAAGATTAGGATTTGAAATTTTCGATTTTGAGCAGTTGGATTTGTGTTTGTTACTTCTTGAGAATTTTATTAATGAGTCTAAAGAAAGATATAATAAAATATCAAATATAACTTTAAAGATTCCAAACATAAGAAATGAAATTTTATATCTTGTTTTCCCATGTAGATCTAAACAAATTAAGAATTGGAATTAGATTTCTTTTCTAAAATAGAATTGGATTTTTCTATGAAGGATGAATTATACAAACTTCAATGGGATAATTTTTCTCAGTAGATCTAGTGGTGTTCTGAATCTCAATTCTCAATCATCTTGGTATATGTCACCAAATTTTTTTGTGAACTTTAGTTCCATGCAACTTGTTGATCTACTGGAATTCAGCCTTGAGATCATTTCTTTATGAAACGCACTGTGTATGATCAGCACTTGTAGCAAAAGAACAGAGTTAAATGAGAAATATGTGAAACTGGAGACCTTGCTAATTCATTGAATAACAAAATAGGAATGTAAGTCTCCACTCACCATTTCTTATTTTACTCTGAAGTTTCAAACTCTTTGTAAATTGTAGTTTTATTTTGTTTACTTACAAAATGAGTATTATTTGCTAAATTCTTTATCTTTTCTGTAAATGGTTGAAAAAAGTGATTCATTTGATTCTTAATAATTTTGGATTTACAATTTGGAACTTTTAGAACAAGAGGCTTCATGTCACTCAGTATTTTCTTTGTAATCGGCAACTTCTTTTTCCATTTCTGAACGCAATCTTGTAACTTTTTCATTGTCTTAAAAAGGAGCTGATGACCATCTTAACATGTTATGAACTTCAGGCGACTGAGGCAAAAGGTGGAAGAGCTAATTCAACTGTTTCCGCAAAGAAACAAAGGGATTTCGAAGACAATGCACAAAGAAACAAACAAAAAGATTCTTCTAATGGGTTTACTGTGGAAAATGAGAAACTCCAGAAAGATCGGGAAGAGTTAAATATATTAAAGGAACAGATTAATGACCTACAAAGGAAAATACTAGAGAAAGATGAAGCTCTGAAATCAGCTGATAGTGAAATCAACCAACTGAGAGCAACTTATATCTCTATTGATGAATTGAGGGTTCAGATTGCAGAGAAAGATTCTTTGGTTAAATCTAATAACTTGCTGTTAAACAATGCCAAGGTAAACTGAGCTTAGTAATGCTACTAGCTTTCTGCTTGATGATACAGTGCTTATTTTTGGTTCTTGTGATCTATTTTAGTCTTAAAAAAAAAATCATGTATTTTGTGGTAATACTTTAGTACTTTGATTGAATCCATATGCAACTAGCTTTTACCATGCCTAGTCCAAATAGATAATGTTTGACAGAACTGCTATTTGGTTTATGTAGTGATATTATGATAGATATATTCAGACTTTTAATTTCTACCACTGTTAGGATCCAACCTCAATTTTCTTAGTTACATATTTTGTAATTATGTTTGTCATGATCATCATATTGTGTTTGTGATTGTTAATTGTCATGACTTGAATGGATCCCTTCCCATGGATGAGACGGGGAGCACATGAGGTCAAGCAATTTCATTGGTATTACCAGGATGTCGGTCCATATGGCATGACATTAAGAATCTACTCACATTACTAGATTGAAAATTGAACAACCAGTATGAGCATGTATAACAACAATAATACAATAGTTGAACACTCAAATAATTTTATACCAAATTTATATTGTTTAGACTTCACATTGACAATTGAAAAGAAAGACTAACCAGATAAACCAGCCAATGCTGAAAGAATATGTAGAAGGAAAAAATAAAGCAAACATTGGACTCCACGATGAAGAGAAACTCCAATGATCTTGACACGAACAACCTATCTTTGAGCAACTGTAATGTCCCGACTTGACACTCTGAGTACTCACCTCTACTAAATCTAAAGTTAAAATAAGTAGATGTCATATGGGGAAATAGTTGATAGGATAAGGCAGTAATATATATAAAGCAATATGATTAGCAAAAAAAGGTTAGTAGCAGAGGAAAACATATGCAAGCAGATCAAGGTATTATTATCACATTATACTAATTTTGGTTGAGCTTTTCTTTCAAAGTAAGCTTGAGTGGAGTGGACATACACCTAACAAGGAAAAAATAGGTTGTGCTCGACATGACCTACAGCTCCACCCAACATCAGCCTAGATTTGTGTCTCCAGCTTGTGCCAACATGGGCACGAAACCAAGCCCATTAGTCGGATTTCATTAAAAAATAAGCTTGAGTGGAATGGGCATGCACTTGACACGTAAAAAAAAAGGTTGTGCTCGACACAACCTACAGCTCCACCTAACACGAGCTTGGATTTATGTGTCTCCTGCCTATGCCAACACGGGCATGGACCCAAGCCCATTAGTCGGGTTTCATTAAAAAAATAAACAACAAATAAAAAATAAAAATCAGCAAATTTTAGAAATTTAGAAAAACTTAATTAATTAAAAATCACAATTACATCTTAAGTTTGGTATAATATTTACAACTCAAATTAATAAAAAAATATAGAATAAATATAATTAATTGTGATATTTGTTATTAAATACTATTAAAAATATCTAATAAAAAGCGCAACCCGGTGAACGAAGCTCCCGCCAATGCGGGATCCGAGGAAGAGTCTATTGTTCGTAGTCTTACCTGGCTTTGCAAAAGGTTGTAAAGCAAGAGGTTGTTTTCGAAACTCAAACTCGTGACCTCTAGGTCACACGGCAGCAATTTTACAGTTGCTCAAAAATATCAGACCACTCGGCTCGTAGGTTGTGCCCATTAAAATCCTAGCCAAGCATAGCCCATTTCAAGCTTGGGTCCCCAACCGCAACCCTAGTGCCCTAGCATAGACCCATGCCATGGGTCGGGATTGGCCCGATATTATCCATTTGCTTATGGGCTACTTTAGACATGACACATAGCGTGTTGTGTCGGGCACCTCTATGTCTGATACTATAATCAAGTAGTTAAGAATAAACAAGGTTAAAGTTCTCCCACCACTTAGGGCTTTTTACCAAGATTTTCCTACCCAAAATTTTAACCCACTAATGCCATTCCACTACATGGTTTTACACTAGCAAAGTTGCATTCACCATTCATTTAGCATGAAGGTAATAAGAAAATGAGTGCATTTTATCATTTCCATAAAACTTAGCCAAGTAGTATGTTGGTAAAAGGTTATAGGTCTCAATGGTCATATATACGACCTTTAAACACAATGTTACAAGCTTGATATATTGTTCTTTTCAGGACATTGGTTACCAAAGGCTAACATGACCTCTATTGTCCCCAAAAATTTCTTAATTTGAGCTACAAGATATACCTTATTTACAAGTCCCTAAGAAACATGATATATATGACACGAGAACAAGGATAGCACAACCACAAATGAAGGAGGTATAATTTGGATGAAGTTAGGGCTATAATTCCCTTAATTAAGGTGCTCACTATCTAGTTAAAAGCCTTAAATTCTTGCTGCTGCTTAGTACAACAGCTTCAAGAGGTCAAAATTCCTAGCATAACATCTCAAAATCTCATGCGATTCTTCATAAGCTAAGCTACGCCATGTTTGTCATGCACAACACAAAGAAGAATAGTTTTCTCTTAAAGCTAATCTGACAATTCTCCTACTTCATAGAGGAAGGAACCTAGGAGCAACAATGACATCCCATCTCAAGTGAAGCTTGCCGGGACAATTTGTGATGGAAACATACTGAAGAACTTCTTGTACCTATTGCCCTAAATAATAAACCATTATTTTTGAGTGAATTTAGAAAGGGAAAGGGAAGTTAGTTTAGAGTTCTACCAATTCCATACAAGCACTAGTTTTATTAAAATGCAGGCGATGTGAGACCATGACAAATATGCACATTATTCGAGGAAAAGGGAGATCAAAGAAGACTTGATTAATAATGCTAAAATTGTTGGTGCAAGAAGCATCATACGATCGAACCTAAGTTTTGATGTTGGCAAAAGGTTTTGATTTTTTAACTATTTCTAAACGCGTACGAAGCGCGCTATTCAACCCCCCCCCCCAGCGCTTTCTCGATCCAACAAAAATAGGATAAAACTATTTAAATATAGATGATGATATAGTGAGATCAATTTCAATAGTGTAGGAGGATCCATATAGCCGACCCCACTTAGTGGGATAAAGTATTCTATTTGGATCAATTCCACACTTTTACTCTTTTGTACTACATCTACTCTCTCTTGAATAAAATGATTGACATCTCAATTGATTTCTCTCCCAACATTTCTCTATGGCAGAATAAATGTTGGAATTCTAATGTCACTTTTGTCTACAATATTTTCTCTGTAACAGGTTAAGTCTTAAAGATAGGTGAGTCACTGTCTCCTCATCCTTAGAGAACTTTATTCAATCTCCTCTTACAACTCAAATCCTTCCTGTATTAACTCCTTGTCGCAGAAGTACATATCTTTTCTTTTATATTTACCTTTGTTTTTTTTGTTTTTTTTCAAACTTCAGTATCCTATAGTATTTTGTTGTTTAATGAGAGACTAAAAGGAAGATTATCAAATCACTCTATTGAAGTTTACATGGGAGAGTTATGTTTCTTGAAGTGCACCGCATAATGAACATTCTCATATATTTTCCATCTGAAATATTTGAAGTTAGAGCTTAATGTAAACATTGAGCATAGTTGAAGATAGATAACCATTCAGTGATAAATCTTAGACCTACTCATCTGCTGCAACTCTTGTGTTATTGGAGTATTCTACTTAGGTGATTGTTTGTGCACTACAACCAACTGTCTTAGTGCCCAAGTGGTAATTGTTTAAACACTATTATTCAAGAATTATAACACCTTTAATCACTATATTAGCTTTAACTCTTTTTCATAGAGTACAGCAAGATGTATTAATTCCCAAGTAGTCATTGTATACATACTATGATTGCAAAATTATATTTATGACACGATGGGACTTTGAATCATAGTTGGAAAGTACATGACTATTTTGTGATTATTCATAAAGGCACGTTTCTTTTTTTCATATTTGTTGCTGTGCTTTGATTTTTCCTTTTGTGTTTTTCACTCTTTTTCTGATTAATTGAGATCTCTTGAATCTCTATGATGCTACTGGTCATTCTTTAGTACTTGTGATGCTGAAAAGAAATCAATTTGAAATTCAAATTGATTTTGGCAATTATTTCATTTTAGATGTCAAGAATGAAATCAATGGAAGTAGAAAAGAATTATGAAGAAATTTGTGTATCCTTTATTGAAAGATGATTCAAATATATATACAACTCTATGATCTCTACCTTAGGAAAGAATCCCTACAATTAAGCCAAATAATTACATCATTCCTAATTTGAAAGATAATGATTTTATTCCTTATTTTACGTAATCCTAATCATCTCTTTCCGATATTATTTTGATTCCTTATTTTCCATGATCTCTTTCCAACACTCCCCCTCAAGTTGATGAATGAATATCGATCACTCCCAACTTGGACATATATTTTCTTCAAACATTTTCTTCAGCAATGGTTTAGTAAGAAGGTCAGCATCTTGTGATTTTGAAGGCACATAGTAAAGATGAATCTTCCCATGTTCAATCTCAGATATTATAAAGTTTCTGTCAATACGAACATGCTTCATCGGATCATGTTGAATAGGATTGTGAACCACTGCTATAGCTGATTTACTATCACTATACAACTTCATTTTGTCTTCAAATGGAAAATGTAAGTCTGACAATAGTCGTTCAATCCAAATTAATTCACACACCCCTTATGCGATGGCTCGATATTCTGCCTCAGCACTACTCCTTGAAACAACTATTTGTTCCTTGCTCCGCCATGTAACAACATTCCCCCAAACTTTAGTGCAATATTCGGTGGTAGACTTGCTATCTTCATTTGAATCAGCATCGGTAAATCCTTCAATTGTTCTATTATCAGTTTTCTTGAGAAGTATACCTTTCCTTGGAGTCCCTTTCAAATATCGAAGAATCTGGTCCACTGCAATTTGATGTCTCGTAGTGGGTTGACTAACTAACACTATAGGCAATATCAGGCCTAGTAAGTGATAGATAGATTAGTTTTCCAACAAGATATTGATACATCTCTTTATCCGTTGAAGCACCATCTTTTGTATTTTGTTGCCTCCAATTTTTTTCCATTGGAGTACGTGCTGTACGACAACCAAGTTTTCCTGTTTCCTTTAGTAGATCGATGATATATTTCCTTTGTGAAATGAAAATCCCTGTTTTGTTTTTAGTTATTTCCATTCCAAGGAAATATTGAAGTCTTCCAAGGTCTTTTACCTTGAATTCAGATTGTAGCAGTCCTTTGAGGTTTGCAATCTCATCATTGTCATCACCCGTGATCACCGTATCATCAACATGCACAATCAAAATAGATTTCTTTCCATCCCTTGACTGTTTGACGAAGAGAGAATGATTTGCTTGACTTTGTGTGTACTCAATGCTTTTCTTGATTGTGCTGAATCAAGTGAACCACGCCCTAGGAGATTGCTTTAATCCGTATAGGGACTTCTTCAACTTGCAAACTCCTGATGTTTCCTTGTTCTCATATATACTTCTTTATTAAGAGTCCCATTTAGAAATGCATTTGAAACATCTAATTGATGCAATTTCCAATCTAAGTTTGCTACAATGGATAGAAGCACCCTTATAGAATATAACTTTGCAACGGGTGCAAATGTTTCCACGTAGTCAAACCCATATGTTTGTGTATACCCTAAGCCACCAAACATGCTTTGTATCTGTCTATCTTGCCTTCCAACCCTATTTTGATAGAAAAATCCATTTACAACCTACTACGTTCTTTCCTTTGGGCAGATTTACTATTTCCCAAGTGTCATCATTCGGTGCCTTCATTTCTTCAAAAACAACATCCCTCCGCTTTGAACTTTTTAAGGCATCGTATATATTTGTAGGAATCTCCACATGATCAAATTGAGTGACAAATGCCTTGTGATTGTTAGACAACCGATCATAAGATATGTACCTTTCAATTGGATGTTGAGTACATATTCGTGTCCCTTTCCTCAGAGCAATGGGAACGAGAACGTCTAGATCATCTATAGAAACATTTCCTTGTGGATCTTGTTGTGGATTCACCATTGGTTCTGATGATTGGACCTGCTGAGTAACTCGAGGCCTCCTTGAATTAAGAATTGGTTCATTTTGTTACTATAATGGCTGCAAAGGTTCTAAAGGTTCTTGACTAATTTCTGTGATTACATTATGTGATGATGAGGGTGGGGGAGTCCCAATGAGTAAGGGTGACACAGGTAAGGAGATTGTAGGATCCCAATGATTAGCTTCCCTTGAATTCTCCCCTGAAAATAAGCATTGGAATAGAATGACTCATCCTATAAGAATTTAACATCATAGGACACATAATTTTCTTGTGATAGGATTGTAGCACTTGTATCCTTTTTGTGTGGGTGAGTAGCCAATGAAGATGCATTTGATGGCTTTTGGGTCAAGTTTTCATGTGCAAGACTCTTGTCATGTACAAACACTGGACACCCAAATACTTTTGGTGGGAGAAAGTTAAACTGACGGATATAAGGGAATTCCTTTTTGAGACAATTGATTGGTGTTCTAAATCTAAGGACTTTTGATGGAAGCCTATTGATGAGGTAGGCTGTCGTTAAGATGGAATCACCCCAAAAGTGATGAGGGACAGAATTAGTGAGCACAAGAGATTTTACCATTTCTAATAGATGATGATTTTTATATATTGCAATCTCATTCTGTTGAGGTGTAGATGAACATGAGCTTTGATGAAAAATGCAATTTTGAAGAAGATAATCCCTAAGGTTGTGAGCAAAGTATTCTCCCCCATTATTTGTGCGGAGTATGTGGATGTTATATTGAAATAAATTCCTTATCATTTTATGAAATTGTGGAAACACATACTCGACATCAGATTTATGCATGGTTTAAAATATCAAGCCGTTCCGCCCGAAACTCACGATTTTTATCGTTCCGACAGGGGACCGGCACCCCACCGGCACAGCATGCGCGCGAATATTTCGCATGCATCATCGCGTGCGTCTTCGCGTGCGTCGAGTTGCGACACAGTGCCGACAGAAGGAATCAATTCGATTCCTTCTGTCGATCACGAGATCGGAAAAAAAATTATATAAATGATGAAAACTTACCTCGAAACATTAGCAGCGAAGGCCAGCGCGATCGACAATCAGCTCAGTAGCGGCAGCGAGGCGGCGATCACACTTCTTCGGAGAGTCAGGTACTTTGGTAAAATTTTGATTTGTAGAGAAGATTTGCGAGCAGAGGAGAGGAGGAGGGCGGACAGCGAAATCGCGATTCTGCGAGAAATGAATAGTTAGGGTTTTAATAAAATTTCAATATAACGGTTTTAATTAAAACCGTTATATACTTATAACTTATATTATAATAATTATAACAGTGTTATATTAATTTTTATAAAACATATTATTTATATATATATATAATTTCTAATTAATAATTAATTATTATATAAATCGTAATTATATATATTATATAAATTAATAATTAATTAAATAAATTATTAATTAACTAATATAATTATAATATATAAAT
>JBBUKS010000065.1:8150343-8160749 GCA_038050645.1 Hedychium gardnerianum
GATTGACCAATTGATTACAACCTCTTCTGTTTTCTCGTGACAAACAACTCCCAATCGATTGCTTCAATCGATTGGAATTGCCTTAATCGATTAGCCAATCGATTCTAGCACTCATTGTGCTCTCGCGATAATAGCTTCCCAATCGATTAGCCAATTATTGACATGGGCTGAATTGATTGACCAATCGATTCAGCCACTTACTGTGCTCTCACGATTTTTCTTCTCCCAATTGATTGAGAAGTTCTCCAATCGATTGAGGATGCCTGAATTGATGACCCAATCGATTTCAGCTCCTACTGTTCTCGCAAGAACAGATTCAATCGATTGCCAATCGATTGATACAAGGTTTAATCGATTGCCTAATCAATTACCCAACCCTAATTCACTTGATCTGAGTGTGGGGTTCTCTTGCCCAAGATCTGGTCAACCTTGACTTGTTAGGACTTTTCGTTTCTTAACTTCTGGTCAACCTTGACTTGCCAGGGATTTTTAACTAAGTGTCCTGTCAACCTTTGACCCACTTGGACTTTTCGTCTCGTGCCAAATGTTTAACTCCCAACTGACCGAACTTGACCTAGTTCCCAACTAGGTTTACCTAGTCCCACTAGGACTTCTTTCACGTGCCAAGTGTTCAGCTCCTAGCTGACCCACCTTGGACTTGACCTAGTTCCTAATTAGGTTTGCCTAGTCCCACTAGGACTTCTCTCACGTGCCAAGTGTTCAGCTCCCAACTGACCCACCTTGGACTTGACCTAGTTCCCAACTAGGTTTACCTAGTCCCACTAGGACTTCTCTCAAGTGCCAAGTGTTCAACTCCCAGTTGACCCACCTTGGACTTAACCTAGTTTCCAACTAGGTTTGCCTAGTCTCACTAGGACTTCACTTGTGCTAAGTATTTAGCTCCCAGCTAACACACCTTGGACTTAACCTAGTTCCCAACTAGGTTTGCCTAGTCCTACTAGGACTTCAGTCATACCAAGTGTTTAGCTCCCAGCTAACTCACCTTGGACTTAACCTAGTTTCCAACTAGGTTTGCCTAGTCCCACTAAGACTTCACCCTGTGCCAAGTTTTTAGCTCCCAACTAATCCACCTTAGACTTCACCTAGTTCCCAACTAGGTTTGTCTGATTCACAACCAGGACTTCCCTTTGTCTAGTCTCACTAGGACTTATGGTTGCCTAGTCTCACTAGGACTTTTACTGCCTAGTTCCCAACTAGGTCTTTCGACTACCTAGTTTCCATCTAGGTCTTCCATTTGCCTAACCTCAGTTAGGACTTTCCATTTACCTAACCTCTAGTTAGGACTTTTCCTTGCCTAGTCCTACTAGGACTTTTCCTTGCCTAGTCCTACTAGGACTTAACCATTTTCAAGTCTCTAGTTAACCTTTAACCTACTTGACTTCACTTAACATATTGATCAAACATCTAAACCCAAGCTCGAGCCATCCCTAGCTTGGTCAACCTGGTCAACCCTTGACTCGGGGATAATTGCACCAACACTAACCACTCCCTTAATCAAGGGGATAATATAAGAGGATACGATGAGGAATGGAGCTCAGATCACCAAGAAAATGGCTATAAACCAAGATTTAATGTTCAAATAAGATCATGAATTGGGGAATGTCATTAAGCAGCCCCTTACCTAGATTCGGTTGTCTTCTTCTGATAGAAAGATTTGATGGTATGGATTGAAGAAATCTACTCAACAACCAACACCCCTAATCTGAATCAAAGAAGGAATCACAAAATTAGAACTTATAAAGAGTACAACATGCGATAGTCAATTGGTGACATCAATGACTTGGAAGTTGCTATCAGCGTGAGTAGAGAAGGGAGAGATCAGATGATAAAAGAAAGAGAAGAGAGGTGGCACCTTGGGTTGCAGAGGTGGAAAAGAAACACAATTGCTTGCTGGAGGCTGTGTGGCAGCAAGTGAGTGGCTTTAGGACTGTATAGGTGAGTGGTGGGAACATAAAGAGGATCAAGAAAGTGAGAGAGAGAGAGGGTGTTGGAGAGCTTAGGGTTGTTGGAGGAGAGAGAGGAGCTGCGATGATTGTCGAGAAGGAATCATGAAGAGATGAAGGGTTTGGAGGTTTTGGGAAGAATGATATGTGGGGATAGAATAAGACAAGATTTAAATAATGCTAACCATGATTTAAAATCTTGTATTGTCCTATGCGACACGATCGAAATGTATTGTTCTAATGAATCACTGAAACTTGATATTTTCCTATATTGTTGTATTATGTCAATGAGTATTATGCCGTGCCAACATTTGATACCCTTTGACATGCTCCAACACAGGTCTAGATGAATTGAGATAATGCTATTTATTTAGTTGGTGTTCATAAAAGATAATGTTAAAATTATACCATTTCGGATGGAACACAAAGTTCAAACTTAAGTATATAGTTGTTTTGTCTTTTTTTTTCATCTTCATATATTTCTTCCCTCCACTAGTACTATACATCAAAATGTTGTCACGATGGTGAAACACTATCATTCCAATTAAAAATCAAAAACTTTGACACAAATCAATTGATTTTAACATCCAAAAAAAATTCACTAAATCCAACCAAGCATGACTAAATAGTCTATCTCAAGTTAAAACTTGGTTCAAACCCTAAAATGACCAAAACAAATCCAAATCATGACCAATCTAAATTTATCTTACCCTAATCACCACGCCTATGGTCTGAAATCTCATATCATATTTGGTGAAATGGTCGAAACTTATCGTTTTGATAAATTATCGAAATTCGATTCTAATCGGTTGCGAGTGTATCAATCACGTTGACGAGTATCATTTTATGACAACACTCAACACCTATTCACTTGCTAAACTTAAGATAATGTTGATTTTTTAGTTTGTTTCCATATAAGATAATATCAAAATCGTAGCATTCTAATGGAAAAATAAAAATGAACTTAATTATATAGTTATCTTCATAGTTATTAAAGGCGCTCACCTAGCTACGCCCAGGCACAAGGCGCAACTAGGTGAGTCTCTTGCACTTGGTCGCCTTAAGTGCGCGCCTTGTGAGAGGCTACATGCACGCTTGCGACGTAATTTTTCTTGCCTCATTGAAGTGAGACGTATAGATGCAAATTAGGCAAAAAATAAACTTTTTAAAGTCCAGTCCATACCTTTAATTACCCTTTTAATTGATTACGTTGCGGCTCTTATTTCTCTGTTTGTGAATGAAATTGGAGTGTTTTTGAACATGTAAGTATAAATATTTAAGAAAATATTAAATAAATTTATTATAAAAAATAAAATAAAAATTATTTTTTGTTTTGTGTGAAGCTTCATTCCAAAAGAAGAAACAGGTTGAAGCAAAAAAGATTAAATGATTTAGTTTTTATTAAGTATAATAGGGCTTTGAGATGATATGCATGACACTGTCGATTCTATTTCTTTGGATGAGATAGATGATAACAATGAATGGTTGGTGGGGGATTGAATAATAACACTGATGAAGAAAATGATTTAGTATTTGATGATGACAAATTAACCGAGGTTTCCCGAGCTTCTAGAGTTGGTGAAGATGCCTACAATTTTAGATCTCAAGTTTCATCTTCTTCAAAAGAAGTATGAGCAACTACATCAAAAGGAACTAAGAGAAGATCTTTTACAAGTCAACTTATTGATGAAGAGGAGGAAGAAATCAGCCTTGAGGAAATCGATGAAGATTCAACTATACAAAATCATGATGATAATGATATGATTGAGGAAGATGATAAAGATTTTGATGATTTAGATATTTGATTTTTCTTTTAATTTGAATTATGCATATAACACATTTATTTGCTAGTGAATTTTATATTTATATTATTAATATTTTATGGACTACAGTTTCTTAGTGAAATAAACATTTCTTATATATGTTTGAATTATAAAAATTTATACTAGAGTGCCTTACTTCGGTATGTCGTGCGCTACACCTTGCGCTGTGCACCTTAGGCCCCATAGCACCTATATGCTTTTGAACGCCTTACGCCTTAAATAACTATGATTGTCTTATCTTGTCCTTCTTAATCTCTTTCCTTCTTTGACTTCTAATTTTCTATCGGCACCATGCATCCGTACGTCGACACTATCGAAACAATATATTTTCAATCAAAGACAAAAACATTGCCATGACTTGAGATTTCGAACCTTAACCATGCCTACTTGAATGACTGAATCAAAATCTAATCTCACTTTAATTGGACATCAAAACTCAAAATATTGGTTCGGTTTAGCTCAATTTGCCATTAAAATTTAGAATTTAAATTATGAAAAATAAATTAAATGGTTTAGTTTAGTTTAATTAGTTGTTAAAAATTAAAATTAAATTATGAAAATAAATCAAATGGAATAAATTTGATATATAATACCAGCCCTGGACGAATGAAAATTGTCTGTGATGACTTCTTTAGTGCAACTTCAACCAGACAAGGGTTTTTGCAACACTAAGAAGGATTGTGACGTACGACGATGGCTTCTGTGTCACGAGATGATGACTTTTGGTGAATGAAACCTTTAAGTGACGTGACACGAGGCTTTTGATTGGTCTATGAGGGTTCCACAAGTACACAATTCCTTCTCTTCTTTGGTTCACTCTCCCTCCTTTGCCTAAGGTTGGCACTCGGCGCAATCACTTGCAATGACACCTGGCACGCTTGACATGTCTCATTCTGATAAGGGAACGAAACCCTAGTTCGGAACAAGATTTCAGCCCTTGTTTGCGACCTATTATCCTATGACCACTCAATACAGGTAAGTGCACAAGATACCTTTGAAAGTCAGCGCATTAATGACTAGTGCTTTTGGTGTTTCCAGACTCAAAGTCATGCCAACCATTGAGGACAAGGTAGGAAAACTATTCTTCCAATAATGATGCACAGCAATTGCATAATTGTATTTCTATATGGATATACCTAGGCCTCAAGCTCACAATATATGACAATAAAATAACTTCTGTATCAGTTGCAGGCTCATTTTCACATTCTCTCACTCTTGACTTTTTTTCTTTTATCAGGATGAGCTAATGAGCAACGAGGAACTATTCTTCAGTTTATCACAAGTTCTGCGAAAATTTCCAAAAGAAACCGGTAAGCTTCCATTATATGTTAAGTGACTATTGATTGTTTGTCAAGTGACTGTGCATCTTTACAATCTTTGCTTAGATAAAGTACTCTGTCACTTCTGCTTCAAACCTAAAAAGGTTACAGAAGAAGCCTTGAGGCTTACAATAAAAACTAGGAAGGTCCAAATGCTGATATCAGATATCATAGTTCTTAAAACTGCTTTGGATGCATTACCTTTCCTCTCTAAGGTATGCATGAATCTCTCATGACAATTGATGTAATTGTTTTTTTTTTTTATATATCTAAGCTACAGGAAAACAATGCAAGATAAGCCATCTACTTTAGCACTAGCAACTATTTCATTCTTTAGCTGATCTTGCAAACTTTTTCCTTCTGAAGACATTATATGACTGGATGATATGCGTGTAGGAAATGTTATCATTTAATGCATGATTATTCTATGTGAAACAATGGTCAACATGTGCTTTAAACACATCTATGTTTTGCTCATATTTGAGTAAAAATCGCTGTAATTACTTTTCAGGTGCTTAAAGATGCAAAAAGTTTGCTTCTTTGCAAAATCTACAAGACTGTTTGTGAAAATAAAAATTACGGAGCAATGAGAAAAAGGTTTGTATAACAAGTTTTGCCCCTTCGTTTCAACAGACATTTTTTTTCTTGAAAAAGAATTTTGAGTGAACCGATGTGTTCACACAATTCTTTATTTTGAGTCAAGCTGAAGTTTTGGTTACATATATTGGGGATTAGATGACCTAGCTAGAGGGGGGTGAATAACAAACATTCCTCTTTCTATAGGATTTCATAAATACTCACTTGAAGATTACCTTGGTTAGTTTAACAAATGCAATGGAAATAAAGTAAACAAAACAAACCAAATAAGATTTAACGTGGTTCACAGCTCCCCATGAGCTACCACGTCCATGAAGTAAGTCTCCAAACAACCACTAAGCTTTTCTCCTTCTCGATCAATCACCAAAGATGGAGAAACCTTTTACAATTTCTTTGATTTACAATTAAGCACAAGGAAACTGAAATAAAAATTACAAAGAGCTTAGGAATGTCTTTTAAGTATGCTGGAATGCTAGCCTTCAATACTACTCCATCTTCTCTAGATTTCTGTTGTTACCATTGTTGTTGACGCCCACTAGTCGACTGCTAAGTTACTACTAGTTGACTACTCACATTAGTCGTTAGCAAATTAGACTTTTGTTGCTCCATCAATGGTTTCTGACAATTCAAATTCTGTAGCAACACTCGACTTGATATTTTCTAGTAGTGTCCATGATTAGTCGATCCAGTCGACTAAGCCGTGAATAGAAACATTCTATTTGCTACCTAATTAGCCCCAGTTGATTGCACCTCCCAGTCGACTGGTAATCACTGCGAGTCAATTGGAAATACCACAACTCGACCTTAACCTCAAAATCGCCTCATTTGGTATTGAAATTTTACTAGTTGAAAGATCAAGTCTCATTAATCGACTAGACCGGATAATCACAAACAAAAACTTATTCTATTCGACTACTGAGTACCTAACTCATCTTTCAGTCGATTGGTATCATATATTAGTTGACTGCCAGTCGATTGGTGCACTTGACATGACCATTCTAAGGTCGAGTCCGCCTACATTGAGATACTACCCTCAACATGAGATACAGTCTCTCAACATTTAACTCCTTCAGAGTTTACCTTATCCTCGAAGCCATCTTCCTTTGACCCTATGTCCTTCGGATGCACCTGAGCCCATGGCTCCTCTCCATGCCATCGTTCACGCCTTTTCCTTCGAAGTCTGCTTCTCTCGGCTTTATTTTGATGCTCCTTGTCGTGCAGTCCCTTAGATGTTGCACGCCATCTTTCACCAATCTCCACGAATCTCGAGCCACCGGATATCCAACCAAGTTGGCTGCACTAAGTCATCTCCATGTGTATTCTACCAAGTCCTGCAATACTAAAATACACACAACAAAATAATAGACAAACTTAATTTAATCTCTTTGCCTACACATTAAGATGTCCGATTTGCCAAATACATAGGGAGTTTAATATTAGTGACCAACAATAAAAAATGGTCACAGAAGCCTTTAGTCTAGGTTTAACATGAATTGCAGCTGGAGTAGGAGACCATCAAAAACTATTCGGTCCACAGCAGGTACCTATATTTTCCACAAGTGGAGTCTTTCCCCATAACTTTAAGGCCTCAGCTGGAATAGTTTCAAAGGTTAATTACAGCACATCAAGTTCTCCACACAGAATGAAGCTAAGCGCACAATAATATTAGGCATTCTTCTTTTCCTCCGAGGAGATTGCTGGGCCAGCAGAAGCTATCTGTCAGCAGTGAAGTTGGCTGACCAGGGAATATAAACTATGACAACAGGTCCATTTCCAACCCAAGGTAACCATTGGACAGGAAAACAAAAGATGCTGAGTCAATTCTGGAATAGGAACTTACCTTTGAGAGTGAGTACATGGGCAAGTGCATCCCACCTAGCATTGTCAAACGTCCTATCATCCAATTTGATAATGATTCCTCTTCACTTTCAGATTTACACCGATTAATCAGCTTTGATTCTGGAGTAGGATTTTGTGCTTTTGCTTTTGGTGAAGGAAAGCTGCAAGTTTACAATCAGATCATCAATAATGGATTGCAATCCAACAACAAACACTTTGAATATCAACTTCCTCAGAATATACTCTACTGCTATATAACAGTTATCAACTAGCCTGCATGCTTCTTCCACTTTTGTGATAAGTGTTAGGTAGAAATAGTTGATGCATTTAGAGGTGGTTTCCTTGCATGAAAATCCTCAAATAAGTCATGTCAAATCACGTCTTAGGAGGACAAAAGGAACTCCACATTGACCCATCTGGCCTCGGACTTACAATTTTCCTAGTCTTCAAGAGGCACTAAGAATCTCCTCTTTCAAAAATGTGCTACTAATGGGTTCATGAACCTGTCATGATCAGCAAAAAATGTAAAGTCATAATTGCAGCAAAGAGCTCAGAGGAGTACCCATATGTTCTGAGTAGTGATCAGAAAAAGCTTCAAGAATAGCTGGGCTCTAGTGTTAGAATTTCTCTGCCGCTTTTCATTTGCTGCAATGTGATAAAATTTAGAATTCTTGTTCCCATCCTTGGCTCATCTAAACTTTGTTCTATGCTGCCCAACTATGGTCTTGCCCAACTTCAATGAGTTGAGCTCAGCCAGGGAGACCCTCTTGCTTTCTAAATTCGCTGTTTCAAGCATCTTTTCTCTCCGAAACTATTAGTTTTACAAGTTCTCCTAGCAGAAAGTGTTCCCTACTCCCAACTCGAGCCTTAACAAAGCTCTCCCACCTTCTAAGCTCATGTCTTAAGTGGCAAAACCCTGCAAACTCAATTACACATGCCAATTTCTTTGACCGATCATTTTGCACCTTCTCTGGGAATTCATACTGGAAAAACTAGTTATTCTGAAGTCAAAAGATACTAGGGCTGAGGAAATTGACCTTGCAAGATCAGAAAAGGATGGGGGAATGATTAGACGACCACGAAGATAGAGAAATGGTCAAGCATCCTTGCAACATCTCTGCAGCACTTGAATTGATGCAGATGCCGTCCAATTTGGCATGGCATGGATTTTCCCCTTGTGAACATGCCCGTGTGAACTGGAAACCCTGCCGTGGTACATCTCATATTTCTTGATAATAAAGCCAATCTGAAGTTGCTTGACGCGTGATGCAATTTGCCCTTTCTGCCATAGATAAGGTGGAATTGAAATACCCTCCAACAAGCCACGATCCGTCAAAAAGGCTACCAAGATATTGCAATTCCGTGAGGAAATTAACCCACTCTACACTTGAGCGAGGACATAGACTGAAGTGACATGAAATATATTCGGTGATCATGAATCCTTGAGAGAAATCGAGATAGAGTAATTTCCAAAATGATAATCCAAAAAGTGTCCATCTGTTAGAGAAATCAAGCGCCAATCTACTTGATCAGCCAAGAGCCACAAGGCACCCCCAGCTATAAGATCCACTCCTCTTATAGAATACCATTTGTGAAGTATTAGGAAGAACTAGCTTTTGTCTTGTATAATATAATGAGACGGCATATATGTTCCATCACAAGATCTATTATAGATTGCCACTTGGATAACTTGTTGAGCCCTCTGATATTCCAACAAGTAAGCTTTAAGGAACATGCATTGAGAAAGGCTAGGAACTAAAGAAACAGGGCGTGGAGCAACCACTCTGTCTATGAGAGGCCAACTTGGCCACTTCTCTATCTACAGCCATGTTGTCGCCTTGGATCCTGAAGTCTGCTGCCTCACAAATCAACATCATGCCTATACTGTTTCCTGGAGAACTGTTCAGCCTTTCAATAGCAAAGGAACACTGACTGAGCCTACTACATGCGAAGGGGTTGGACTGCTAGAGAACTCCATCCTCCTTGATGTTATGGGAGAGCCAGGTAAAGACCCCTTCTCGTAAGTGATCATCCAATCCAAAGCCGTTGTCCTCTCTTCCACTGATGCTAGGATGTGCACACTTCTACATTCAACTCAATCCCTCTTCCCTAATCAGGATCAGGAGCTCCTCCATTAACAGCCTCTATGCAGACCAGAAAAATGTATAGTCAGCCCATAGAAGTGCCATAAGAATGTGCCTTAGGGTCGAAGAGGGAAGGGCCCAGCAATTCCTTGACTGAGTCTGCAACATTTATGGACAGCTGGTGGACTGGCCGAATTTGAGCTGGAATGGATGCCAAGTTGGTCAGCAGGCTTCGTTCACCCTATCTTGGCCTGATGCCTTGGAGGAGGCCTCCGGTTGGATAGATCCAACCGTTAGTGGATCAAAACTAGATTGCCAACATTATCCTCCAATCTGAAACTGAAGGGCTGCTAGATTCAGTTGTCAATTTCTTCAAAGTTGTGACAAATCTCTGTCAGCTTTGAATTTTCTCTTAGACACCCCAAAATGGAAATTTTATGGCAGGTCCTTTAAGCTCCCACCATCTAGCTCTACCTCTGCAGGATTGTCTTCTCCTGCAAATCTCTGCTTCAATGTACATCAGAGAACCTTCTCCACTCGCCGAAGGAGAAGAGGAAATCACCTGGACATCAATGGAAAAGGTACAACTCTTCACTATCAATTTTATGCCGTGCAGAATCTTCTTTGGTGACTTGCAAAGGATTTGACAGAACCATCGGGAGAAAACTACTCTTTGACGTTTTCCAATTCAGGGATGGTTCTCCAACAACAACAACAACAACAACAACAACAACCGAGCCTTATCCCACTATGTGGGGTCGGCTATATGGATCCTTTTAC
>JBBUKS010000065.1:8174501-8185837 GCA_038050645.1 Hedychium gardnerianum
GATTTACCTCCTCCGTGTTGGTCCTGGGACGGACTGGCGGGGGCGCTGGGGGCGAGCGTTTCGCCTTTTGCCACAACGATTGAAAAGGATCATTCTGATAAATTAACAAGACTCGATGCTATCCGGTATAAACAATGTCTTTTGTGTTAATATGCTAACCATGTCGATGAGTATCATGTTATGCCAATTCTCGATACTCCTTAGCATGCTAAACAGAAAAATGAATTGAGGGTTTCTATTCAACTCATGGTTTGAAATCTTGTACTGTATCAAGCGGCTCAATCGAAAAGGTTGGTTCTGATAAATTAACAAGACTCGATACTATCTGATATAAACAATGTCTTTTGTGTTGATATATTAATAATGTTGATGAGTAGCATGTTATGCCAACACTTGATACCCCTTAGCATACTAAACTATAGAAAAATAAATTGAGATAATGTTGTTCTTTATTTTTATAGTTCATGCTCATTCAAGATATTGTCAAAACTGTACCATTCTAAATTTTAAGTCCAAACTTAAGTATATAGGTGTCTTTTCTTCTTCTTCTCCTCCCCCCTTTCACCTCTAATCTTCCACTAGTATCATATGTCAAATGTTGACACGATACTGAAACAATCTCATTAAGTCAAAGACCGAAACTCTAATATGGCTCGGAATTTTGAATCTACTGTCATCTTTTTTGTTGCAAACCTTGGTTAGAAATTAGATCAATTAAATGTGAAATATGCCTTGCATGGTGACTTACAAGAGGAAGTTTACATGGAGTTACCTCCTGGATTTACTATTATTGATAGAGTCGGTAAGGTGTGTTGTCTATGTTGTTCTTTATATAGGTTGACAAGGTCACTATTTGGCAGGTTTCATCAAACAGTTGTTGCTATGGAATATAAGCAGAGTAATGTTGATCTTATAATATTTTACAGGCACAATCATAACAAGGTATCTATTGTAATTGTATGTGTGGATGATATCATTGTCATTAGTGATGATATAAATGAGATTGGTGATTTGAAAACTCAAACATATGTGTTTGAGGTGAAAGATTTGGGTAAATTGAGGTATCTTTTGTGTATTGAAGTTGCTCGAACTTCACATGATATATTTCTCTCACGAATAATGTGCTTGATTTGTTTATTGAATCACGAATATTGGGTTGTAAGCATGTTGGAACTCCAATTGATTAAAGTCATCAGCTTATTACAAATTCAGTCACACCTGTAGATCACAGGAGATATCATAGGTTGGCCACCAGATTAGTCATCTCTTGAAGATTATCCAGGTCATGGTGTATTTTTCTCACAACAAGGATATCTTAAGGTGGGGTGTTTTACAGATGCAGATTGGTCAGTTGTTTAAATGATGGTCAATCCACCATTGGTTATTTGTACGTTTGTCGGTGGAAATCTAGTTACTTGGAGTAAGAAACAAATTGTCATTGCTAGTGTAGAAGCAGCATATAGTGCAGCAGAGTATAGAGCTATGACTTAAGGTGATTGTGAGGTATTATGGTTGAAGCAGTTCCAATTAGAGTTATGCCTCTATCCACAAACACTTCTCTTTTATGACAATAAAGCAGCCATTGAGATTGCTAATAATCCAGTTCAACAGGATAGAATGAAGCATATAGAGCTTGATTCACATTTTATTAAAGAAAAGTATAAAAGAAGGAAGCATTTGTATTCTTTATGAGCAGTCTTCTAAGTCATTAGCAGATATTTTTACCAAGGGATCGAGTAGTAATATTTTTCTTCTATTATGTACAAGATGGGTTTAAAAGATATTTTTACACCATCTTAAGGAGAGTATTGTAACGAAGGTCTTGGATTAAATTTATTGAGTTACCAAGTACCTAATTGTTATTTTTAATGTAAATCTTAAAGTGATAATTTAGGGTTGTGAGCAGGGAGATGAAGGAGGCCATTCTCCTTCCTTCTTGCTCTCAATCTCGAAGTGGCTTTTAGTAGAAGTGCTTCACAAGAGATGTATAGAGTTGTGGGTGTTGCTTGTTTTCACCTTAGAAGTTTGTTTTTCTGAAGACACTAACTACTATTTGCATTCTACAAGACATATTTGGCATGCACAGTTACTTGTCTATGCTTTCTTAATAACTAAACTTTTCAAAATGTTGCAGCTTAATGCTAGAAACAAGTCTGCTGCTGTTGAATGTTTCATGCGTACAGAGCTCTTCTTAGAAGGTTATTATAATCTTTCTTTTCCAATAAAGAAGATGGTTGTCACTTTACCTGTATTTGTTATTGTATATGTATATATGGTTTCTTCTATACTTAGTGGAACTTTTGCTGATTAATTTTATCTCTGAATGCTATTTTGATTTAGAAACCTTAATGATTGACAAAATATGGTTGTGCTATCAGCTCTCAATTTAAGCTGTGGCTTTGAACCAATTATTTTATCCACATTAAGTCTTAGGATGCCATTTAATGAGAAGTGGCAACAGTAAAGAACATTTACTGCTTTCTTTTAAAGAAAGCTTCAGTGGATTATATTAAAATGTGTACCTATGCTTTCACTAGAGAAATTAGGGGTTCATTGTTTGTGTGAGATTTTAAGGCAAAAGTTTGTATATCTAGCAACAATCTATACTCTATTTATAATATCTAACATGCTAGCAATGCTAATACTTAAACATGATAAAATATTATTATAATGTGTAGTATTTAACCATCCCGATCAATTTCAGATTCTGTCAGTTACAACATGCTAAATTGTGATTGTGATGAAGATTTCTAAATCTCATTCTCCAGAGATGATTTATTAGCTCTAAAACATTTTGTTTTATTTATTATTCAGCGGAAACTGTTTTCCATTAGATAACAGAGAGAGATGTGTTTCCAAGGAAAATAGTAATTCATTATATCACATTCTCAGAGAACACAAATTTGTTAGGTTATTACTTTAATCAATGTTATCTATACATAAGTTTGTTTCAATAATAGTTATTTTAATAGAATAAATAGACAAAGGACGGCTAATGTGTTCATATAAGGAAAATGGACTAGAGTAACTTCTGTCGAGGGAGACCAATAATAAATTTCTTTCTATTATGAGTTAATTTTAGAATTGCTGTTTGGCACATGACTATCTACTAAATAATCAAATAATTCTTTTTTGCTGTAATTTTTTGCCCATCAGATTCCCCACTTAAAATCCTATATAATTTCCTTGATGTCTGTCTATTTAAAGAATGACACTTAATGAGAATGGTTAACCATGCTGATCAGCACATACCATGTCAATGCTTTGCTAGCTTCAGATTCCATTAAATTAAAATTTGCCTCTGAATGTTTCTGATAGAGATATTAAATTTGGCACAGACAGCTGATTTGGAAGTCTTTACAAGATTGATTTTCTTTCAACAGGATGAGGTTTTCATTAAACCATTAAAAAGTGTATTATGTCTATGTATCTTTCTTGGGTTAATGATGCAACAAGCATGCAGTTGAATTTTAAGAAAAAATTGTGTATTGTTGTAGGTCAAACAGATGCTGAAATCAGCAGTTGAATTTTCTTGAATACATTAATTTTGTTTCCTGTTATATTACTTATCTGTGTGGTTTTGAATTTTACTTTTGCTAACCACCACACTGAATTTCAGGCTTAATTGATGTCATAAGGGAGGATGTTAGCATACTGACGTTACTTGCGGAGGTCTTGTGCCTTCTAGATATGATTGTGAATTCATTTGCCCATACAATATCCACCAAACCTGTTGATCGTTATACTAGACCAGAATTCACTGGTATCTCCTAATTTACTTTCGACTCAGTTTGTGTATCACGTTGTATTAGGAAATTCCTAACCAACTAAATTGTTCAGATAATGGTCCTGTGGCTATTGATGCTGGAAGGCATCCTATTCTTGAGAGCATACACAATAATTTTGTTGTATGGTTCAAATATGATCAAATGAATTCAATTTTATGTCTTCATATGCTTTGTTCACGTGACTCCTACCTTATGTTCTCTAACTCTGACACTAATGCAGCCTAACAATCTTTTCCTCTCTGAAGCATCTAATATGGTGATTGTCATGGGACCAAATATGTATGGTGCTTTCTGAACCAGTGTGTCATGCTTATATTATGCCCTAAACAAACTGTTATTTGTTGTCTTCAGAATGTCGTTAATTAGCAGCAGTTGTACATTTTTTTTCTATCTTAACTATAGATTTCTGTCTGTGCCAGGAGTGGTAAAAGCACTTATCTTCAACAAGTTTGTCTTATCATCATCCTGGCCCAAATTGGTTGCTACATCCCTGCTCGTTTTGCATCACTAAGGACAGTTGATCGCATTTTCACACGGATAGGGACTGGAGACAACGTCGAGTACAACTCAAGCACTGTATGGGACTTGAAAACTTATATTTACTTTATGAAACTATAAAATAGTATTTTGGACATTTTTGTCATCATATAGACTCATTTGATAGAGAAGAAGGAATCTACATTGGATTCATGATACAAAGGCATGCCGTAACACCACCCATATGCATAACACAAGCCAAAATTTAGCCTAACCACATATCAGCACCTTTTACATTTACTGCCATGTCACGTTCTCTTGAAGTGACTCACCTTTAGTCCCTAGAGGTAGGCTAGGTGTGCTCTTTATCCACTCCTTGGTAAGAGGGGGACTGCTAATTCATTAATTTACGAGGTAGAGGGACAACTAAAATAAAATGACTAACCATCTTGATTTATGCATCTTCTTCCAATGACGTGGTTTTAGCATTAACAGAAGAGTCTATGGTCTGACTGGTTGAGTGGGTCAAACATGGGTGATGAGTCTATGCTCACAAGCTATAGGATGTGTGGGCTGTCACGACCCAAAGACTTCTATAAGCCTCCCTACTCATGACAATATCCATCACTGCATCGTTACCACAAATAACACCACTAAGGGTGCACAATGTTGTAACAAATATACAATTTATTAAATGATAAAAAAATATTAACACAATATCCAACTCAAGATGATGTCCTAACTAGACCCATGATGACTGACAATTGGAGTTGATTCCCTATTATATCCTTATTTATATTTAAATAAATTATATCCTTAAAACGATAACCTAAAACCTTTATCCTCTTTTATCGTTGCTAACTAAGTTTTCTTTGGTTTCCCTCTTCCTTGATTAATGTCTGTAATTGTCATGGTTTCACATGGCCTAATTGACGCATTTATTATTTACCTAAATACATGTCCAAACCATTTTAAATGCGTCTCTCAAAGTTTTTTCTCAAATGACGCAACCTCAACTTTCTGTCTAATGCCTTGTATATCTGCACATCCACCTTAACATTCTCATCTTTGTGACTCTCATTGTCTGCTCATGTGTTCACTTCATAGCTCAATATTCAGCTTCAAATAACATAATAGGTTTAACCATTGTTTTGTAAACTTTCCTTTAAGCTTTAGAAGTATCTTATGATCACAAAGAACACCGGTCACTTGCCAACTATTTCAACTTTTCACTAGGGTTGCTACCGTAGGCCAATGACCTTCCCTTTCATAAAAAATAGCAAGATTTATTTCACTAGTATGACATAATTTGCTAAACATTATTAAGCTTGAAAATCTCTAATCAACCGTCCTAAGATAGACTCATAGTCGGTGTAAGAAAATGATGGAAAGTATCTGTTGTTCATAGTCCGTCAAAAATTCCTTTCTTCCTTCTGCCATATTTATTCCAGATGCATAAGAGAGAGAAAAGTTGAGATGTAGATGATGACTAAATGACCGTCATTTTTCTCTAGAACCACCTTATTTAAGGAATAGTTTTTTCCCTTGTTCAAATTTGATTCCTTTTTTTTAGATTGCTTGCTCCTTATTGTCTTTATGATTACCACTTTCTTCACTGACACTTCTGTTTTTTTTTAATAGTATAGTTGTTTTGTTGCAATAAATATATATGCATGTGTGTAGCCCTGCGTGAGAAGGATTAGCTTGGTAATGCAACAATTCTTCAACCCCCACATATGTTGGGGAGATATTTGGCAACACTTGCAACATATCCAATTTTAACCATATAGGAAACAAAAGCAATGATTATGCATGTAGAATAACAACAATGCCATAGTAATATGTCAATATTTCATGCAAGTAGAAATGTAACACTAATCACATGTTAAAACCATAAAAATGCAAAATGTCCATAATACAACATGCTTCATGGAAATAAAAAAATTGAAGAAATTAAGCTTGTACTAAGTTGGCGAAAAGCTCAACATATCTTGCAAATCTCCAATTATAATAGCAGGGATGTCTTAGAGCAACATAATAGTACGTACACTTAATGACTCGTCTCAACACTTCTACCACTCATCTTAGACTGATCTAGAGATAGGTATAACAAGTACAAAGCATTAGTAGAAAATGTCACACCCTAAGTTAGTGCCTTCCCATTGCTAGGAATGACCTCGTCGACCATACAATTCCACCGATACATCCCTCTTGTCAACAAGAGTTATGCCCCTCATTGCTAGATAACTCTCATAATACAATTGTACACCACACTCATAAAGTATATAAGAGCATCACACTAATAGTGAATAAGAATCAATCTCATAAAGGGCAGGGCAGTCTGGTGCTCCCGTCGATGCAGAGTCCTAGGATGGGTATTGTACGCAACCTTACTATGCATTATAAGAGGCTATTTTTGCGACTCAAACCTATAACCATTAGGTTACATGACAACAACTTTACCGTTGCACAAAAGCTCCCCTTCAAGAATCTATCTTATAGAAATAAGCAAACGCATAGTAGCCATAGTTATAAGATTTCAAATTAGTAACGCAGAACATGACAAATATGTCATAAGAGTGTAACAACTTTAAAAAAAGCCATAAAATACATGGGTCAAACTAGTGGTGGGTTGCATATTAAAAAACCAGTAGCCTGTCTAATGAATTGACTCCACCTCTAGTAACTTTTGACTCATCTAAATGTAAAATGAAAAACTACTTGTCAGTATAAACTAGTAGGTGAGCCTTTCAAGAGATTAAACAAAATATAGGCAAGTCAATGCAAGAGAAAAGCTATATAAATGCCACAATCTCTAGCATGAGTTGTAATAGGAACCTCAATCACATTCATCGAGTAAGGAATGATGCTCATATCTATCTCTCGTCCCAAGAGTGTCACCTTAGTGACAAAGTTCAATAATCTCTCTCGACCATAATGATCACTTTGGTTATCAAACCTAGAAAAATCTCATATGTTCTGTGCTTCTAAGTGTTCTGTGCTTCTAAGTAGAAGAATGACCATCTTATTCTGTGTTCTGTGCTTCTTCTCTGATCATGCAAAAAATTCCTCTTCAATTTTATCTGGACACTTCTAAATAATTATATTATATGAATTTGTGTTATATATCGAATAGTGTTTGTCAATTGATGGCTTATCATTTTGCAGTTTATGACAGAAATGAAGGAGACAGCTTTTCTCATGCAAAATGTTTCTTCAAGGTATCTTCCGTGCAATACTTACTGCCAATAAATGTGATTCGATGTAATTTTTCTCATGATGTTTCTTCTTTCTAGGAGCTTGATTGTCATGGATGAACTTGGAAGAGCTACATCTTCCTCTGATGGATTTGCCGTTGCATGGAGCTGTTGCGAGCATCTTCTTTCTCTCAAAGCGTAATTTTTTGTTCCAACAAATTGGCTTCTGCTGTTGATTGATAACAAGTGGACCTTTACTCTGGATAATTTGATATTATTCTTGTTTCTAACTGTTCATTTGACTCGTTCCATATTCTCAAAGCTTCCCCTTTTATAATTTTTTGTATTGAATATTCCAACTACTAATATCTTCGATACTGCATGTTTGCATGTATATGCTCTTGGGTTTGGTTGGATTTACACTGGTTACTTACAAGTTTTCTCAATTATATTAAGTTCTACTTCTTTTGCAGTTATACTGTATTTGCTACCCATATGGAAGGCATCTCTGAAATGGCAACCATCTATCCAAATGTGAAGATACTCCATTTTGACGTGGAATTGAAGAACAATCGCTTAGATTTTAAGGTGGTTTCTGTGAAGTTCAAAATTTTCTTATACTTGCTTTCTGATAGTTGTATCTCTTATGGATTACCAGTTCCACCTCAAGGATGGTCCACACCATGTACCACATTATGGTCTTCTTTTGGCTGGAATTGCTGGTCTGCCAAGCTCTGTGGTCGAGACAGCAAGGGGTATCACAGCAAAGATATCTGAAGAGGTAATAAGATTTCTTGCAGTGTTACATCATTGAACCATTATTGTAGGAATAAGTATGTGCAGAAATGGCTATTGTTCTCTTCAAGTACAAGCGGAAATGGAATAGATTTATTGGCAACATTCCTTTCATGATTTTTCTTGTAAAGCAATATCTGCCTTCCAAAAAGCTCAGCTTATAAACATCAGGCTTGTTCAAAATGAGTTGGTGACAGAAACCTGGACCAAAATTTGAGATCTAACTCCTAGCCGTGATCTTCAAATTAAGATTCTTGACTTATGAATCTAACAGACTGGTTTTGCTTTCACTAGCCATAAATAGAGTCATTGAAGGTTGAAAAAACTGAAGGAATTTACATGGTGAAATAGATCAGGCCCCAAAATAGAGAGAAGAGATAGAGTGAGAATTGTTGGTCATCACAAGTTCCAACATTTCCATCTAGCTCTAAGATTGGGCTTTGTTATTTTTTCCTGGAAATTTCAACCTTTCTAACTCTGAGAGAGAACTTGTAGGAAAAGAATGATAACTCTTTACTGTCACATCTCCACATCGTGTTTATGACGTATGATCTCTTGGGCCTAGGTGTAGGGTACCTTCCAGGTTTGTTCTCATGTACCATTCTTTCAGCATAAGAGGTCTTGGCCAAGGTTCAAAATCTTAAGCCATGCTAGAGTTTCAGTTTTTGACCGGAACGATAGTGTTTCGGTATCATACCAATGTTTCGATGCATGGTGTTGGTGACGGATTAGTGGTTGAAGGAGGAAGGAGATGAAATATAGGAAGGAGCATTGTTTGTGTCGAGTGGTATCGAGTTTCAATAATTTACATTTTGGACCGTTTCGCTCGACATGGTGTAAGATTTCAAACTTATGGTCTTGGCTATTGATCATGATCCATCCTATTGGTGAGTCTCAACTACATGACCAACTACTTCCTGTCAGTCTTGAAAGCTGTCTTCCCATTCATCACTAGGCCTTACCCGAATCTGGTGATAGCAATTTTAATAGAGATTGGAGGGAAGTCCATATACCAGATCCAGCTAGTAAGCTATTCAGAGAAATGGAGTGGCTACTAAAAAATGGAAGCCTCCTTGAATTGACTATTTTGACTTGATAAAAGACTGGGTAGTTTGTTTCCTGCCCGGGTGCTCAGAAAGAGTAAATAGCTTTCTGTTCCTGCAGTAGGAATATCCTATTGGTCCTTGCACTGGATGAGACATGCAGGAAACTTGCATGTGTGGTTCTGGCCAAGCTTTCTTTCAATACCTTCATCCCTTTTGCTGTGGCTCAGTGCCATCCCCAAAGACAAGAATTTCACTGGTTTTTCCTAGTGAGTGAATGTTAGATTGATTGAACTTGTAATTTTGAAGAATTACACAAATTGAATTTATGGGTTTTATTAATCTGACTCTTTGGTTAACATGGCTCTAGGAAGGGTATGACATGTTCCACCTAGATCTCCTCTTCTATGTAATGTGATGCATTTGACCTAGATTTATACTTCTATTTGATATACACAATCTGATAATATCGGTTATGGGGTGTTTCCAATGCTATTGAATCTTACTGCCTCTCAATCAATGTCATTGTTTCGGTGCTTTCCACATCCTGTCTTACATTGGATGATCCATCAGATGCTCTTAAGTCTCAAGCCCACACGAACTTTTCTTTGTAACTAAGCTGCAATTTCTTTGTATAAACTACTATCAGTTTCAACAACTTGTCAAACTCGCTGTACATTTATGAAATTTATGCTGGTTTGTGCATGTATTACTAAACATTATGACTCATGCATTCTTGTATTTTTTTTTTCTTTTTAGGATGTGAAGAGGATGCACGTAAACTGTGAAAAATATCGTTCAGTTCAAATGGCGTACCAAGTCGCCCAGAAGCTAATCTGCTTAAAATACTCCAACCAAAGTGAGGATTACATTCGACAAACCCTACAGAATCTCCAGGAGAGCTACAAAATGGAGTAGTTAAATCGATCCCTTTCACATACAAAAGCTCTAACCCTATCAGTACATTGTTACTGGGAGAATTCTTTGTAATTCCTTCATATTAGTAAGCATTTAAACCTGTATATGCATAAAAAGTTAGTATTCTGCGTTTTTAAGGTCCAAGAATTTTTCAAGATCTGCTTTCTATGATCAGTGTTAAAGACTTCAAGGGTATAAAATCCAATTCAAAATGTCAAATCTCTTAGTATTGTAAGAATTATTTTTTAGATGTAGGACTAAAGGGTTGAGCATATTTCTCCTCAGGATATGAAATTTCTAAAGAGCAACCAATCCAAAATACAAAACATTTAAGTAGGTGGTTTTTTTTTTTGTATATTTAAACATATTTAAAACACTTGCATCCTTGCTTTTAGGATGTGGAACTACAAGGATGAAGTTTTCTTGTCTCTCTTTTATTTTTTTAATATGCCCCTTAAAACCCAATATCTCTTTTAGAAGGGTTTAGGTGATTTTGATACTATATAAAGTTTATGAGAGTTTAATTTAACTCACAATATCAAGATACTTGGGTGAAGATTTTTTTTTTTTTTTGTTACCGATTATTTTTGGAGGTGAACGATTTTGTGAAAATTTTATATCGATCATTAGGATAAATTCGAAAAGCGTAGATGAGTCTTGATGGGATGACTAAATATCACTAATAAGTCAAACACCATGAGTGTCTGAGGTGTCCTACGTGAATTTTGAATCCTCATTATATGTGAGTTTGTCCTGTCTCTTATCAATCGCATTATGCCTTGGGGTGAAGAATTTCTTAGCATATTAAAAATTTCATTTTTAGAATGTGAGACTAAGAACACTATTAAGCATTTTGGGTTGGATTGGATCTTACTAAAAAAAATTGTCAATTACATTGTTGGTGCATTTATGGTCCGAGCAGTTGAGTTGGACCATATGGTTTTGATACGTTTAGGCAAATGTTTAAGAGTTGATACTGTATTACTCATTGTGGTAAATGCGAAACTCTCGCCCCCAGCTCTCCCGTCAGTCCGTTTCAGAATCAACACGGAGGAGGTAAATCACGGGGGCTAGTCTAGCCAGCCCGAACAGTGACTAGTGCATAAGGGGGGCAGGAA
>JBBUKS010000065.1:8196512-8229605 GCA_038050645.1 Hedychium gardnerianum
CTAATTTTTGAATCAAATTTAGACTATTTCATTATTTCTAATAGTATTTTTTTAGGCGAAGGAAATGGGGACCGAGCCTTTGTTCATAGACACTTTCACGCGAACTTTTCAAAAAAAAGACAAAACATGGAGCGGGGAGAAAGAGAAAGCAATTAAGGTTTATAGTTTCAAAACTTTCGATTATACCATAATAATGTATAGTAACATGAATTTCTTAGGTTAGTCTCTCCGAAATTTATTTTCATCACTTACTAGATTATGTGATTTCTAATAACAATACAAGATGGATATGATGACCTAGCTCAGAGAAGTTTGAGTGCAAGTGATAATGATGAATCTGAGCCATCTGTTGGTAATACTATGAGTTTATGGCTCGAGGCGAATGATAGATCAAAAGGGGGAAGAATAATTGGAATGGATTCTTTGAGCAGAACTCATAGAGTTGCTAGTTCATCTTCTTCCACCCCCACCAGTAGTAAAAGCTAAAATAAATCATTGACTGAAGAGATTAATAATTTGAAAGAGTTATTATTGCAAAGGGGTGAAGGAATGAGGCAAAGGGATGACGTAATGAGGCAAAGGAATCGGGAAATTAGCGATTTGCGCCAACAACAAAACTTCATCATGCAACATCTCCAATTAGCCTCCGGTCAAAGTCAAATTCCTCCTCGTGATGGTGATGACAACGACAATGATGATGGTGGTGATGATTGTGATTGAAATTGTTATGCATGTATAGTGTTTTTCGCATGTTTAGTGTTTTTATTTCATTTGTTATTTGATTAAATTTGTGAATTTTTGATTGGTGTTAACTTGTTTCAAATAGGGTCGCTAAGGAAGTTGGTGACAAATAAAAATTTATGTCGGAAGAGGTAAGCATTTATATTAATTTTGTGTTAATTTATTATTGTTTCTGTATTTTCATATTAACTATCTTACTTTTTGTTTTAATCTTATGCAGGAAAGAAGTGAAGAGGAGGAAGAAGAAGAGATAGTGTTTAAACATTTATGTTTGAATAATGTTATGGGATATGTATTGGATTTGTCTTTGTACTACTAGATGTTTATGATGTTTGATTTTGTCATGAGAATTCTTATGTTTCAAACTTTTTGAATTTGTTTGATTTTTGTTATGATATTTGTGATATTGTTTGTGATGTTTAATTTTTTGTGATGTGCACGTGATGGAATTGTTGGATTGTTATTGTTTGTGATGTTGTTATTGTTATTTTTTGTTAGGATGTTTGTGATGTGTGATGGAATTGTTAGATTGCAATTGTTTGTTATATATATAGTGTATGGATAATGGTGGATCAGATTTATAGATTGCATGTGGTGAAAAATATTGACATTTGCTACAAAATTTGTGACGAATTTATTTTCGTCGCAAATTTATCATAATTCGGCGACGAAAACAAATTCATCACAAATTTATCATAATTCGGCGATGCAATTTGCAACGAAAATGAATTCGTTGCAAATTTATCATAATTTTGTGACAAAAATTAATTCGTCGCAAAATTTAGGGACTTTAGTGATGAAATTTGCGACGAAAATGGATTCATCACAAATATTAGGGACGAAATTTGTGACGAAAATAGAATCATCGCAAAATTTAGCAACGAAATTTGCGATGAATAAATTTTCGTCGCAAATTAAAAAATCAGATAATTTTCAACGAATCTATTTTCGTCGCAAAAATCAGCGACGAAAGCAACTTTTCGTCGCTGATTTACAATGAAAATTATTTTCGTCGTTGATTTACGACAAATAAGTTTCGTCGCAAATTGGTGATGAAAAGTTGCTTCCGTCGCTAATTTTTTTTGATGAAAATAGATTTTTTGTCGTAAATTTTTACAACAACCAATTTGCAATGAAAAATTTTTCGTCACAAAATAAATACGCAACGAAATTTTTAATAAAATTCGTCCCTAAAACACTATTTTGTTATAGTGTTAGTTTTTTATTCGTGTCTCACCTGTTTGTTTTGCTTAAAAAAACATCTTAAATTGACAACGAAATTTGTGACAAAAAAAAATTTAGTATTGAAATTAGCAACAAAAATATTTCATCGACTAAAATAATTTTGTCGCAAAATTCGTCGCAATTTACGATGAATTTTTAATTCATCACGAAATTTGCTATGAATTTTGAATTCATTTGAGATTCGTCGCCAATTTGCCAATGAATTTGAATTCGTCACCAAAAACCCTAAAAAAAACTTGATTCCCCCCTCTTCCCCCAAATTCCCCGATGTCTAATAAAATCTCCAACTCTCGTTCAAAATTCATTGCTAAATTTAGAGATTTATTTAAAATCCGTAACACTAAAATTTTGTTATTCGTGGGAGTCCCTTTCACCCATCATCGACTGTCCATTTCTGGATCATAAACGGTTCAAATCCATCCATGTCCGCACAAAGGATCCACAGTTTCGCTTCATTGCTATACACAAAACACCCCAATTCTTCTTCATGTTGGATTTAATTATCCCTTGAAATGGGTTCACATGTGATTTAAGACTAGCGATACCGAAACTCGTTAAGTGATCTAACTTAAGGTTATTGGTTATCAGATTATTGGATATAGACCTCATATGTGTAAAACTCATTATCCACATCCATTATCATCTATGGGCTGATAATGGATGTTCACTATATATAGGGTTAGTCCCCAATGGTTTAGGGTGTAAGTACCCCGAGGTAGTTTTGATGTGATCAACCGAGTTAGGTTAGGTCCTGTGTTGTTTTAATCCTTGTGTCTAAGTGTGTAGGAACTTAGGAACACAAGAAGTCAAGCGGAAGACGCAGCGGACGAGAAGGATGGCACGGGAAGCAAGTCGATGGGCTCAGTTCATCCGAGGGACTAGAAGTTGCGAAAGAGTACACCGGTGGAGCGAGAAGGATGCGGTCTGAGGGATGTTAGGCGAGAAGGACACGGTCTGAGGGATGAGAAGCCGGGGAGAAAGTATGCTCGAGGAGGAGATCAAAATTAGTTTCGGGTGAGCTCAACTTCAGATGACCAGAAATCACCCAGGCGATTGGAAGGAATGGAGGCGCACTAGAGCAGCTGAAGGCGTCTCACCCGCCAGGCACTAGAGACACCCCCATCTAATGAAGGCACCTCAAGCACCCAAACATTGGAAGCGGCCCCAACGCTCGGAGATGCCTCACCCGCCCAGATAGTGGAGGCGCCCCCGTTTGCTTGGAAGTGCCTCAACCGACCGCTGAAGACTCGTTGCAGCAGATCAGATCTAGAAGCTAAGTCAGTTCAGCCGAGGTGCTCCCAACGCTTGGAGGCACCCCCAGCGCTGCCAGATAAGCAATGGATCAATTTTGATCTATTGGAGGTGTCCCCGAGCAATGGAGGCGCCCCCATGACTGTCACATCAACAAAACGGTCACCTCAACCATTTTGCTATAAATAGAGGTTGTCCCTCTAGTTTTCATATAACCAACTCTGTTTTCAACTTCCAAACTCTAGTTTATAATTGTCTATGCTTTCAATGCTTGTAAGAGGCTACTCCGCCTTCAACGAAGGAGTTTTAGTGTGTTTTCATTGCCTTGGATTAACAACCACCCCGGTTGTAACCAAGTACATCTTGTGTCTCTTACTTTGTTATTTTATGTTTTGTTTTATTTATTAATGTGTTTATCTTTGCTAAAGTAAGTTAGCAAAAGACTTAACTTTTATTTGCAGGGTTATTCACCCCCTTCTAGCGGGTCCAACATGTTCCTACACTTCAGCCCAAATGACATCACAACATAACAAAATGTTCCATCTGCGGTAATAAAACTGACCTTGTCTTGGTCTGCCTTCGCAAAAGGGATCTGGTGGTATCCCTAGTAGGAAGCCAACATGGAAATGAACTGGTGTCCAGCCGTGGAGTTCACGATTGGATCAATCTGTGGCAGGGGATAATAATCCTTTGGACACACCTTGTTCAGATCGCAGAAGTCAATATACACCCTCCACTTCCCGGGGGGACTTCGGCACCAGCACTACATTAGCGAGCCATGATGGAAACATCACCTCACTAATGTGACCAGCTCCCAACAGCCTTTAGACCTCTTCTCAGATGATTCAATCCCTCTCCAACCCGAAGTGCCTTCGCTTCTGCTTCACAGGTCTAGCAACAGAAAGGAGATACAATTGATGCTCCATCACAATAGGGTGGATCCCTACCAAGTCATCAGGGGACCAGGCAAGGACATCTTGGTTTTTGATCAAGAAGTCCACTAGACTTCTCTTCAGTTCCGGGTCCAACTCTTTGGACACATGTGTGACCTTCTCTAGGAAGTTAAGCACGACCTCCACCAGCTCTATTTCCTCTTACTTAAATCCACCATGGACTCCTTCATGAACCATACACACAGCCTCTGTTGCCATCCCGGCTTCAGTCTCTAAACATCTAGTGCGAGCTTTCTTCTGACCTGTACAGATGGCCTCCACATAGCACTTCTGAGCAGCTTGCTGGTCTCTACAAACTTCTCTTTCTTTGGACCTGACGAGGAATTTGATTTTTTTTTTTTTTTGATGATATGTAGACGTGGCTTCAAAAGAACTGAGGAGAATGTTGTATGCTGAAGGAGTTTCTTTCACAGTAAAGTCAGCTAAGATCATCCGTCGCTTGAGATTTTGACCAAGAGATATGGGAAGCTTGATCTTCCCTAGCGGTAGCACAAAATGTCCCGAAAAGCCATAGAGGGGTGTTGTCACCGTCTGTAAGTTATCTACATGCATTCCCATTCTTTCCAATACAAATAGGTATAGAATATTAACCGAACTCTCGGTGTCTACGAAGACCTGAGATACCTCAAAGTTTTTCATCGTGGCTTCAATCACCAAAGTGTCATTGTGGGGTAATGTTAGTCCCTCCAGGTCTTGGGGCCCAAATCCTTTGGTGGGTCCCGGTCGGAGGTGCATATCTTTCACAGCTATGCATTCTACCCTACCATGCTTCTTCCTCGCCCAGTTGGAGTCCCCATCCGTGGCACCGCCAAAGATCATGTGGATCCTCTCCCGTAGTTGTATCTCATTCCCCTACTGGCCACCTCCCCCTTGTGGTTCTTGCTATCCTTGTCAAGCGGCTTCCTGGGGGGCTAGTACCGGAGCTCGAGGCCGAGGCGGAGCCGAATAAGCTGTGGTGGATACCAACAAGGCTCGCACTTGGGGATGAATGCCCATAATTCTTTCAATCTCCATAGACATCTATATATAGTCATCCATGGCATGCCCTTACTCTTGATGGAAATAATAGAAAATAGCTATTTGGGGTCGGCACGGTCCCCACTCAGATCCATACGGCCTCCTCAAGACTTGATATTCCTCACATACTTGCATTGCATGCTCTTTGGTCACTCATAGAGGAGTGAGATGGGATGAGGGTCTGAGTTGGGCAGGGGGCGCAGGTTTTGCAAGTGGCGAAGGCAACACAGGTGGGATATGCGATATGGGTGGAACTTGTGGTAGGCGTGGGACATGTGGCACTAGAAACTTGGGTTCTAGATGGTGATCCCTCCCACTTCCTTCTTCAATAGCACAGGCTCCGCGCTGATCTTGCCTAGCTTTTTGCATCTCCTCCATGTTAATGTATCTCTCTGCCCAGGCTAACAACTCCTCAAAGTCACGGGGCGATTTTTTGGCTAAGGATAAAAAAAAATCATGATCCCAGAGTCCTTGGGCAAAGGCTCCCATTAAGATATGGAGCGTCGCTGAAGGTACCTCCAGTGCAACTTGGTTGAACCTTTGTATGAACTCCCATAGAGACTCCTACTCCTTTTGTTTGAAGTTGAAAAGGCTCAAGAGAGTTGGAGGATACATTTTAGAACTTCAAAAGTGTCGCAGGAACAAGGTTGCAAAGTTGTCGAACAACTGGATGGAGCCTCGGCGCAAAGTACCAAACCACTGTTGTGCTGTCCCCATGAGGGTTGTCAGGAAAACCCTACACTTCACACCATCAGGGAGTTGGTGGAGAAGAGTCGCGTTCTCAAAGCGGCAAAGATGCTCTTCGGGATCTATGGTGTCAATGTATTCACGCATCTGCGGAGGTCGTAAGTTAGCCTGTAATGCCTCTTCCAAGATGGCAGCCAAGAAGGGCATTTGTGGGGCCACAGTTCTCCTTAGTGGCAGCTTGGCGGGGTTAACTGGTTGAGATTGACTGGTATGTTTGTCGTACTAGCCGGTCTCCTCCAAGGGAGAGACATAGACGTCACCCCTCTTAAACTCTGCATGGAGAGTTTAGCTACTAGGGTCATCCCTACTGAGATTCTTGCTCCTTCAGGGTGAGGCATGGCCAAACCACGTCTAAGTGCTTCTTCGACCTGAGTCTTAATAAACTGTGCCAATTGTTCCCATGGAACGGGGCCTTCGGCGGTCTCCACTACTACTGGAGGAGTCTATCGCCTCGGTTCTTCTAACTCTTCTTCCAGCGACTCAGCAATTGTCTTCTTTGTGCTTACCATCCTCACATCTTAGTGCTCCCTTCCCACAAACGACGCCAAAATGATGCGGTCAAAATATCCCCTTCCATTGCCCCGAACCTCCTCTTTTGCCGCAACACTTTAATAATAGTTCATACTGGTAAAGCCTTCAACTTTTGGCAGCTAAATAGTCCTCCGATGAGCCCCCAGTCTGTAGCCCTGAATTTATCCCCGCAAGAGACTCCAATCTTCTATGTATGGGCGCCTCCAATCTTTGAAACTGGTTTACAAAGTTAATACCGGTGAGTGGGGGTCAGCATTGCCGACTTTGCCCCTCTGATTCTTAAGTCAGCAACGTGTTGGATGAAAGGGTGCCTCCCTCAAGGAGAGGGCCTGGAGTGAAAAGAAGAGGCCTCCCTCAGAGGAAGGGCTTTGGCTAGCCATGGGCTAGAGGTGCCTCCCGTTAGAGGAAGGACTTGAAAGAGATAAGGAGAAGAGGTAGAAGATGAGCAGTGGTTGACTGGATCAACCCCTACTTTTGCTTCTTTTTTAATTCACAGTGTTTTTTATTTTGAAAATGGTTTTTTAGAGGAAAAATAAGGAAGGAATCCCCTTTCATTGAGCTTCTCTTGCCCTTTTATAGAATCGAAGTTTGGGTTTTTGTGCCCACCTGTCCATGTCTATTCACCTTTATGTGATAAGGACAAAAGAGCACTTTTCGCATGCAGCGACTGTACCATCATTTCATAGGCATGTTCTCACATCCTGCCTTCATCATGACGTGAGCGGGCATGAGTCAACTTCCAGGCATGGAATGACAGCTGTCACTTCAGATATAGGATACTTCTTGAATTGACGGGTCTTTCTCTTGTTATTGACCTCTAACCTAGTTGATTACCTCAGCCTCCCTAAAAGCCACCAGAGGCAATGAGACAAGGCAGCTGAAGGAGCTGGACTGTAGGGGAGAAGTCCTTTCCAAGGACTACTCCTATAGCCCAGCTGTTGGCACCGCTGGGTGTACCGGATTTACACTCCTAGGAGGACGGGTGAAGATGGATAGTAGAGGAACCAGAAGGATGGGAGTATAGGGGAGAGAGTCCTTGGAGGACTGCTCCCATGGCCTGACTGGTAGAGTCCCATGGTGGGTTGACAATCAAGGGAGTGTTGACAAATACATTGAAATAAGATAGCCGGAGGGGGCAGAGCCCAGGGGAGATATTCTTCTGAGGGATGTTCTCGTTGGCCTGGGTGATGAGCTATAGACGTTCCCTAGCGGGGATGCTCTTGAGACGCTAATAAGCTATTGAAAGTAAGAGTCAATTAGAGTCCGTGGGGACCCAGTCTTTCCAGGGATGTACCAACGGGATTATTCTCAATCCTTCACCTTTCAGAGTCAGTGAGGACCCAGTCTTTCCAAGGATGCACCCAATAGGGATGTTCCCAATCCTTCACCTTTTAGAGTCTGTGGAGATCCCGTCTTTCCGGGGATGTATCCACCGGGATTGTTCTCAATCCTTCACTTTTCAGAGTTCGTAGGGACCTAGTCTTTTCTGGGATGTACCCAGTGGGGTTGTTCCCAATCCTTCACATTTCGCAGTCCGTGGGGACAATCCAGTATTTCCAGGGATGTATCCAGCAGGGTTGTTCTCAATCATTCATTTTTAAGAGTCCGTAGAGGGTTGGACTGCACTTGCATCTTAAGGTCGCGTCTACCTATGGTCCAACATGGACTCGCACAGGTAGGTCCACAGTGATTGCCAGGGCATGGATCGCGGACCGCAAGGCGCATCAAAAAGCATAAAAGCAAACATGAGATATAAGATGAAAAAGAAAAAACTAAAAAAAAAACTAATAATGAGATATGTCAAGTAATTATTTGATGTTATGAAAATAAAAAATTAATTTAACATGTTGAATATGTTCTTTCCTCTATGAGACGTTATATGGTACATGATTTTTTATTATCCTCACTTTGCACTTGTGTGTACTCACACTCAATATCCTTTGGGATGACTCTATCTAAATTCTAAATTTTAAATCTTAAATCTTAAAATCCAAGAGTGTATTAGCCTGTGTTCAATATGTTTCTTTTTTGCCCAACCCCAACTGAGTTTGAGGACGTATCGCCATCTCATTCAATCCAACCACTTCAATGATACAACGTGAAAAATGAGACATGTGTGCCAAGGGCCTCAACACTCTCAATCGCTCTAGAAGAAGACCATTGAATCTCCATTTCTCAATAACTCTCGAAGTTGTTTTTTATCAGATTTCTCGTGCTTTCCACAAGTTCATCATTCATCAAATCTCCAGCAAAGAGTAAGAACCATGAAAAAGCAGAACAAGTTTGATATTGATTGATTTTGGACAGTTCTTGAGTAGAGAAATGTACTAATTAAGTTCATGATGGGGCTAAATGGAAGTGGAGCTAAAAGGACAAGATGCACCTCATTTTCAAAGAATTATTAAAGGAGCATTGTTTTTAAAAAAAAAAACTCACCAAAATTTATCACTCATTCATATGAAAAAATTAGATCGACTATCTAACCGATCTAGCACACACTCAACTTATATCCATCTAGTACTTTTTGGCCAATAATACTAAGCAAGTTTGTTAAATGGCCATATAGCAAATTTAGGATCACTTTAAAAAAATATAGGTAGACTCCAAACCTCCTAGAGTATTTATCATTTAGATACAGATTTTAACTCAAAAGTAACAATATAGTAGTTTTTTAAAAAATAATAATAAAAAAATTTCAATGCTAAAATAACCAAGACAAATACCAACCCAATATAAAAAATAGTTTAAGGAATTCATGTACATCAGTTTAAGTAGTATACGAAGGAACTTCTAAAGAAATTTAAAATGAAAAGCTCCAAGTACTAACACCAATTGGTATAAATATTTTTTCTAGTTAGACAACACACCGCAAGTAAAAGTGTCAATTTTAAGTTATTTCATAGAATGATCCGATAATGTATTACATCTTGCTGCAAGTAGACTTGGTTTATAATATTTGTTGGATTACATGTACAATTCTAATCCAATTTAAAGGCGCATTTAATTCCTACAAAACATATATCGAGGTGCTAATATCAATATTTGTTTATAGTATGCCAAAATGATACTTTTGATTTGGTTGGATAGACTAATTTTGATTAGGTGATTTACAAACTCAATTAAAAAAGCACAAGGACTATCAATTTTTAAATTCTAGAAAGAGAAGTGGAATAGTCGAGTGATCGTTTAGCATGATAATATCTATGATGAGGCATCATATCCGCTAAATTTTGTTTTAGCTTACATCTTTGTTGAAAATTTCAAACAAAAAAAAACTCGAAAACCATATTTTTATCATTAATGTTTTATCACCATATATCTTAAATAATTGTTTTCACAATTTTTAATATGTTTTAAATTTTAACAAATATTATTTTCTAACCTAGATCTATTGTTCACGTTGCCTAGGTTAACTGTTTTCAATTCCATGTGGTAATCCTCCCTCCTTATGTTGACTTTGCGATTGATTTATAAGTCAACCTAGAGTTTAGGTTGATCTAAGCTTTTTTTCTCTCACCATCTTTCTCCCTGTCCCATGCTCTTTTAACTAATTAAACAGTACATGCTTTATCCATTGGCATGAGTGGTCGTGTGTCTGCTAATTCACGTGTGCGAGGCCCTAGTGCATGAAGAGATCCTTCCTTCGAAATTCATATGAAGAGTTCCTATTCAAGTGTTAAATGTGCTTCTTTGAGTTGACAAGATTAGACAGAACCAGATTTAATCAATTAAAAGCCTTCACATGAATTATTGTGAAGAGTGAGTCTCTTCGCACTTATTTTGTTTCAAAAGATGCTTCTCAACTTTTGTACACCTTACGACAAAAGTAATATGTCAAGGTGGCAGCTGTCTAACAACAATATTTATCACAAAATTGGCTATTAAGAAACTACATGTTAATGGTGCCAAAATTTCTCATTGGTAAAGTACCTAGCACCCAAACAAACTCAAAAAGACTTAGAAAAGTATAACTAAATAGAAAAAAGCAAAAAATGTGACAGCAATAAAGTGTTATATAACAAGGTTACGGACTGGAACATGGATCCTATGTAACTCTCCCATACCCGTCTTCATTTTCATCAACTTTAGGAGAAAAGCTCCGAATTAATCATTTGATTTTGGCTGCTCACTAGCTTTGATCAGGCTTTGCTTCCTTTGGAGTATGTTCATGGCGCTGTGCTAACGCTCTGGGTACAGCAAAAGTAACACTTCCAGTGAAGTCCTTACCACCATGCTTAGCTACAACAAAAGCTGCAGACACATCTTTCTTGTCACTGTAACCTCGTGACATCTTTGTACCTGCATAATCACATGTTTGAATCGCAGAATAAGTGCAAAAAGATCAACAGCCCATGATTTACTAACTAGGCCATCCTCTTTCAGCATTAAATTTGCTGTGGCAATTCATCCATCTAGCCAACCCCCAACAATTGGAATCGGCACGTCAAAAGAAATGACATTTATTATATAGGAAAAGTAGCATAAGCTGACAAAGAAAAAGCAATATGAAAACTTAGTAGATGGAAACACTTGATAGCACACGATGTAATGAACAATATAAAATAACTCAAACAGGTTTTCTTTCAGGAAATAATTCCCTTAAATTGAAATTTCTTGATAAATTTCATTTCAATATGACTTAGCTTATGATTGTTGATTTAAGAAACCCAAATGTCCATCTGATAGCTGAATTCCTATTTAGAATATACTAAAGCATCCTTTAAAGTAAAATCTTGTCACCGCACAGAACTCATTAAACTGCAAGAGATTCATGATTCATAATACCAGGAAGCAGCATTTCTTCATTGTTTAATATAGTCATTCAATAAATTTTCTACGATGGTGCCAGTTATGATGAACCACAGTTTTTGTTTTTTCAAATTTGGAAGTGGTCTCTATGTGCAAGAATTTTAAAAAAAAAAAAAACTAACCAAATGGAATTTTATGAGTTGTGGATGAATTGCTACTAGCTGAGTCTCTCTTTTGGCTTCTCTTAGGATCTGATCGTGCAATACTTAATTTCTTTCCAAGCAACTTCTGCTTGTTCTTGGCAACGGCTGCTGCAAGATGTTCATCATCTGAAAAATCAATGTAGGCTAATCCCTGTATCAATTAACAAAACAAATATAAAAATGTGTTTCTAATGAGAAAATAAGAATTGTGAACATAAATGTCCTTATACCTGATGGCTAACTGGATAGTACAGAAAGTATATGATGGAATAAATACTCAATCAAATTTCAGGTAGTGGATCAGAATAATATGGCCAACCAATAGTACAAACATTGTTTTCACAATTATAGCTTTTATGGTCTGGTTAACGACAAACCAGAAGTGAAATTCAAAGCAAAAGGTCCCAATAACCACTAAAACTTATGCTCTCGATAACCATAGAATTTTCTTAGACCATTTTTGACATCATTCAAATTATTCTTTCTTTGGTAAATTTAAGCATAAGACATTTTTTGTTTAGTACGTTGTTCCATTATAAACACACATGGACACTATTGATTATATTCCAAACTACCAGTGTGTGCACAATGTTGCGAATGAAGATAATTTCACAATTGACAGTGTGCACGTAAACAGAGATGAGGTAGAAGCCAAACCCTTGATTTTCTTGTTATTTTATCCTTAAGCAATCGTATAGCAACAACTCCTCCAGAATTTTTGAAGAATTTGCGCAAATGTTCCTCATTTGCCTGCAACAAATGTTGCTTATATTTTTCTTCTTTTTTTTTCAACAAAAAAAAAAAAATTGCTAAGCTAACAGTAGGAACAAAATAAGATAGATCAGTCACTTGCCTCAAAGCTGAGATTTGATATAAATGCAGTACACTTATCATTATACAACTCAGGTTTGGAATCCCTATGTTCTGAAGTTCCGACAGATTGCTTGCTGGTTGTATCAAGCAAGTTATTTATTTCACCTTCATCAGTTCCTTTTGCAATGTTAATCTGGTCTGTTGCTTTTGCAGACACTTTTTCAGATGTTTCTGAAGGTTCAGATGAATATTTTTTTCGCTTCTCGGGAGGTGGTTTACTTTCAGATACTTTACCTATTTTCCTCTTTCGTGATGCAATGTCACTCTTGGCCGGCTTGACAAGTGATGCAATGTCACTCTTGGCCTCCTGTTGAGCCTGGAATGCCTTTAGCTCCTTTAAGCGCAGTGCTACCTATCATATTGACATGAGCATAGAGTGTTTGGTACAAATAAAATATTAGATAAAATAATCAAATAGGCCAACAATCATTTATCTTTTCAAGAAGAAAGTTCAACATATTAATAGATAAGATGGAGTTTAGTGCAGATCTGCAGACATGTAACATGCCCACTTGGACAGAGCAGATAAACCACACATTAGGTTAGATGAAAAATGTGGCGAGAGGCAATTCAACTATTCATTTTTTAACATAAGAGTTGTAGTAAATCTGGTATGAACATTGTCGGAAGCAATAATAATAACTATGTGAAGTCGCCCTTGGCTACAACTTAAATGAACACAGGATAGAAACAACAAAAGAACCAAATAACTGACCACTCTCAGAATAAAGGGAAAAGGTCCTAGGGTCCAAAACTGCAAGTTTCTTCTTCAGATTCCTTTCCAGTTGAAGACATCACAGGATACCCAACCCCACCAGCGTCAACCTATGTTACTTGGGCTCCAAAAAGTGTATCCGTACTCATGTAGGAAATGAGTCTTTAGACAGGTGAATTTTCTAAAATAAGGACATGGACTTATTGAAATGGTCACAATTAAGGACATGGATACATGTACACCATTAATCTAAAAAACTTAAATATTACTATTTGATTGAACAACAACAACAACAACAACAACCGAGCCTTATCCCACTATATTATCTTATAACCAAGGTAACATCTCATTCCCTCGTCAATCGGCATGCAGAATTTGACCAAGATGACAAAACATGCTCTGCTGCAGTTCATGATGGTGATGACTATTGCAAAGGCTTCCGCAAGCAATTTGCAATGAATACTCTCCCGCAAGAAGTCTAATGCGATGCAATAGAGACTTCTGCAAACTGTCAACAAACATAGTCCCTTTCACAAGTTCATGGTCCCTTCTGCGAGCTGTCCCTAAATGTTGTCTTTCTAGTCTGAGACGACGAAAGAGAAGCTTCCGCATGTTATTTGACTTGAGGAAACCTGCAAGTAATTGCCAAACCTAGTTGACCACAATCTATAACAACAATACCTAGTGACCACCACGCAATGAAGTTAGGTTTGATTATGCTACTTTTATCTACTTTTTTTTCCTCCCTGTTCCTTTCTCTTCTCCTCTCCTCGTTCGTATCTTCAACATTAGTTTGTCAACATTGCCTGCATGGCACTAAAACATCTCATTCCGACCAATGACTGAAACTCGACACCGAACAAGAACAAGATTTCAAGCCTTGCTTATAACCAAATTTATAACTTAAAACAAATAGTAATCATACCTAATAATCTTATTTGTCTTCATCTTTGTCTTTTCTCTTTTTCCTCTTCCTCTTCTTCCACTTCTTCTTACTGTTATTCTTCTTCCTCTACCTCTTCTCAAGGAAAAGGAAAAGAAGAGGAAAGGGAATGGGAAGAAGAATAAGAAGAGGAAGCACAAGAAGAAAAAGAAGAAGAAGACTTCTTCTTGAAGAAGAGTCTGGCTGCTCAGACTCAATTTTGATACTCATATCCATGTCTTGTTGTGTCATACTGACAAGGGTACAAAAAGGAGTCCAAGTATCAAAGGTGTCAACTGCATTTTTTTACATGTCTCTCCCGAGTGTGTTTCTAGGTCACTTAAAGTGCATATTGTTTAGCTTAGTTCACAAAAAAAAAAACATATGTAGGAGAACCAAATTAGAAAAAGCGTTGTGTTGCAAACTTAGACGACCCCACCTAGTGGGATAAGACTTGATTGTTGTTGTTGTGTTGCAAACTCTAAGTGAAAGAGGCTTTTAAGAAAAGTCCAAGAACATTTAACAACAAAGATCACTGAGTTTTTACATAATTAAAGAAACTTCAGGACTACAAATACAAATACCAAGGAAAGCAAACCTTTTTTTGTGCAGCATCATAATTCTCCAAAGTGCCATTTTCCCTTTCAAACCGCAACCAGGAATAGCAAATGTCCTGGAAATCAATTTCTTAAGATGAATGTATATTTGAGATAAATCAAAGAAGAATGAAATGCCTACACGTTTTCCAGTGTCATATACATTACTTCAGCCAAGCTACTTGGGATTAAATGTCAGAAGTCATTGACAATAAAAAGGTAAATAGAAAGGAAAATTCACTCCACTATCATGTAACAAATACAAGATAGATGAGCCATAATGAAAAAAACATTTATGAAAAAACAAAAACATGAGAAAAAAATCTAAATGATGAACAAAAAGTCATCAAGTGTGTGACTGACAGTATCAAGCCCATACTCCACTAAATACATTTATTTATCAGAGAACTACAAACTACCATAACCTAGAAACTTGAACAAAATATTGACCATGATTTATTTAGTAGCTTTCCTGTCATTAATAACTACATGTATGGTAATAACATTTCCAAAAGCATCAGAATGTGGCTAAACTAAAAACGACCAATTTTTTGAAGTAAACACCGACTCAAGGCCAGGCAATGAGGTTATCAAAAAGATAGTATAAAAAGTAAGTTATATTTGAGACCCAGCAATGGCATAATTGATTCTTGTTTTATTTTCTCTTCTATGTTTTATTTCTTATCAAGTTTTTTTTTCAAAATGAACAGTTAAGTCAAATTGTTACAGAAGCAATAAAAGCATTTATGAATTGATATAAGCAAGCTTTAAATATAGTCCTTGCTAGAGTTGCAACCTTAGGTCAGAATAATATGATTTCAATATCATATCACGCCCACACTCAGCATGCTTCAACACCTAATGGAAACCTGTAATCCCCATCAATTTACTTTGCTTACCTTCAAATATGGGCAACCGGCCCGGCCCCATGGAAGTTTCCCACCGGCCGCAAATCGGGAAGCGCTCGCGGAGAGCGGCCCAAAAGCCCAACATCCCGTGGTTGCGCGTTCCATTTGGAGGAAAAATCCCTACAAATGCACCGTAGGCTGGGGATCGAACTGTGGGTGCCTGAGTGACAACTTGGCGCCCTTCCAACGTAGCCCCGACGGCGGCACTCTCTCTTTTAGTGTAGGTGCATACTTGATTTAATGACTTAATTGGCTCCGATCTCCCAATATATGAATTGATTTATTTTTTTTTACACAAGTGAGATTTGAACCCCTAACCTAGCATGTTAAAGTTAAAGTCGATTGGTTAACCAATTGGCCCAAAAGCTCAAGCGATTAGAAAAGAGACTCATTTATATATTTATATTGTTTAGTAAAATAAACATCACAAATTTTCATAAACCAGGAATTGAACTGGGAGTAGCACAACTGGAACAAGAACAAGCATATATAGAATATAGATGCATCTTAGTTTCTCTAACTCCAACATTGTTCATGTTTATTGTTGTTGGTGCTCTGATCAGTGCTTCTCCTTTCCTTCTCCTTTCTTTTCTCAGTTTCTCTGGCTCTGATGTTACTCCCATTGGTGCTCCTATTTGTCAACACGCACAGCATGGTGACATTACTCATGCCTAGACAGTATTTACATCAGTCAGTGGCTAGAAAAATCATTTTGGACGTATCCATTGGCACTTGATACAATGAATATAACTTAGATATATCAAGGTCCTTGCAAATTTCACAAAATATTGTTAAATACCCAACCCATGTGAATAACTGGATTAAGTTTGGAAAAAGAAACCATACAACACTGCAAATTCAGATATGAGATTAGAAAAAGACTTCTGTTAGTTATTGGTTAAATTTAGTATATTAGATTATGTTTACCTCTGAACCTGTTCCTGAGAACCTTTTAGTGTAACACCTTCGGTAGATTGATCTTGCCTCATTTATTTGACCCAGTTCAAGTTCCATTGTGATATATGATTGCCAAACTTCCAGCATAGTTCCCCTGGAAAGATACAAGACTAATTAGGAGAAAAGGTACTGATACATTGTACAAGTACAACATACCAAAAGGATGCATTCAACAACTAAGTCGACAATTCAGCAAGTAGATAAGATTTCTATAAGAGAGAAATATGCTATCGTCATATTGTTTCAAAAGCATATCAGCAAAATCAAGCTGGAAGAATTAAATTAATGCTGACAATCAAACCTCTTATTGAGCAAATTTTCCCACACCCCACATGCAGCACCAATATCCGTTCCAAGACTAACCTCCAATCTTGCCCAATACGAGTGCAGACACAACAGTTCATCTGTACTCAGACAATCTGGAGATAAGTACTCAGTAGCACGCTGCAGTTTAGGGGGGAAAACAATATCAGACATCTAACTAGGAACTTAACAGGATATAGACATAGAATAGAGGAAGGTGACCTGGAAAGTTTCTCTTATTATGGTATAGTCTAGCCCATCCTTCTTAGCTTCAGCCAAAGACATTCGCCGTCTTAACCCATCTACTCGAGTGAGAAATAGATCCAAATACTAAAAGCAAAAAAGACCATATTTATTAGCTACTCCATGTTTGCAGATCACACAACAAATTTATACAATCCATGCAGTTTAGGATAAGCCATCTAGAGAAAATAGAAACCTTATGGATAACCCATGCAGTTATTTTACTACTAACAACAGTGTTCTTTGTTAAATAAAAAAACATGAAATAATTAAACCAAGTCGTCTAAAAAAATAATACAGGGTTGGGAGTACGAAAAGATTCATGTCTGATAAAATAACTGAAATTTTGACATTCAAAGTTGCCTTTTATAAACAAAGTTCTAAGCTCGCCCTTAACTTCTATAGTGATAATATAATGCATCTTGCTAGAGGAAAAATATCTGGTACTAGGCCAATAAATTGAGCGATACACCCTAGGTTTTGAGTGGAAACGATATAACTAGGAGTGTAGGATTGATCCTCATAATTATAATTAATGTAAAATATGTCAAAAGAAATTTTGGATAGGGTCATATGCCAAGGGGAAAATTAATATATGATAACAAATTAATCCTTAACTCACTACAGTAAGAGTCAACAAGGAATCAGAAATCTTATCCTCATCAAGCCATGTACGTCCTAGCGAGCCATGAATGTTATCCCTCTATTGAACTACATCATCAGTAATATTTAAATAAATTGAATAATTATTATTATATTAAATAATTTCCTTTGATTTCCTCTACACTTTTGACTCTAATCAATCCAACTCATCTAACTATACAAACTTGGACGTCATCTATTGGTATGTAGTGCTAGTACCAAATCATCTTTCTCATAGTCTAGCAAAGCACGACAGAATGGGAACTAGATCATTAAAGATATGAAGTTAAGATAAAATTAAAAAAACGCAGAGATATTTGTTAAACCCAGGGTATAATCATGCATCAGAGGAATTACAATAACCCACTTTTCTGTGGCCAACAAATTATATTTTTATTTATCCATGGCCAAGGTGAAACTCAATAGAAATTAATAAGCAGATGACTCAATAACAACATACAACCTCTTTGAAACTCCTAACATATATCATTTAATTGTTTAGCACAAAATTAACTGCATAAGTATTAAGGTTGCACTACCTCTTTGAAACTTGTGAAAGCACATTGCACTGCTTGTTCAAAGACCTGAAAAAAGGTTGATGAATAAAATAGAAACTGCTTCTAGTCAAAATAGCATAATATAAAGTGTTCAAGATAAGAGTAGTGGAAGTAATGAGCAAATTGTGTACAAAATCAAAATTTAATAGTGTGTCGATTTGTAGTATAATACCATCCCTAAGCAACATAGGTTGCCAAGTGATAACATGAATTTTGTAATAGTTATAAGAGAAAATTACAAGAATTGCCCAAGACATAACGAGAACAAAAGTCTAGTATTAGACAAATGGATAATTTGTTGTATTGAAGCTCAGTTAAACCTTTAGTTCATGAAAACTGTTGGTTCATATTAGTATGGCTCAAGTTTTGAAGAATGGCTCTGTGCAGGTCGACACGAGTTACACATTTCATTCCACCTGGGAACCAGCACGCAAAACAAGCTTGAGATTGCGACATGTGGCATTGGCTTCACCGACGCTTCATGACTCCTTCCTGACTTGCAGCAAGGTAGGCGACATCCTACAGCCTCATTCTTACTCTTCCTGACAATTTGGTGACAAGAGGCTTCACCACTCCTTCCTTGCGCACAGCGAGGAATGTAACATCCACTTTGGCTTCATTTCATTTTGTCAACAACAACGAAGTGATTTTGACGATGCTGAGGCTTTGCGAGCCTTCCCAAGATGGTCTCGTGAGTACCAACAATGGCAAAGTAGTTCTGATGGCATTGAGGCTTTGTGACTTCTCCCCAGCGAGCAACGAAGTAAACAACACCCTCCACCGCCTCATTTTCTTCCTTTGACTCATTCTTCTCCACAACCTAGGGTTCTTGCTCAGCACAAACAACAGCACCAGCACTTGGCACTACCAGGGCATTTCATTCTAACAGGGGACTGAAACTCCAACTTGATTCAAATTTTGATACGATAAGAGTTTAGAGGAAATCATGTTGAATTGCTGCCTCATACATGGCATAGGAAAGTCAGGAAGCAAATTTAAAATCGAAGGCCAACCTCAAAATCAATACAACTCTCCACAATAGCAAGAAACCCTATCTTAGTCGGTTCGAAAAGCTGGATACCTTGATTACCAAAAAAAAACCCTATCTTTTTTGCAGATAAAGTTATAGAAAGCATAGACAACCCTAGGTATAAAATAAAACCTAGACACTAGGAGTACTATAACCAAGACCAATATTAAATCAATAACATCATACAAACTTTATAATGACAACAAAAAAGGAAACATACATCGCTTAACTCTTTCTCTGTTGCATGCATACGTTCCAAAGAAAGCAAGTAGCGCACCCAGAGTTCACCAACCCATGTGCAATTTCTTGTGGCTCTTGAATATACACTTCTCAGAATGGTGGGGACCTAAAATAGAGATAATCTGTGATGCCAGTATGATATTTGGATCATGATATTCATTTAAAATAATCAGTCTGAACAAAACCTTCAAGTTTTGATCCAAATAACGAGTGTATCCTAGCCATAAGTCACTAGATACTGGAAACCTGGAGACAGCACGGTCATAAAGGATTTGAATACGAACAGGATCACCAGATGATTCCTCAAACTTTATGTAATTCTGTTATCAAAAAAGGAAATAAAGAAATTACAAAAAAGAAATAAAATGGTACAAATTTCAACCAATTTTCAAATTGAACAAATTATTAATAATTATACACAGAATAGTTGCAGTATGTCCAGTCTCATAATAAACGTACAAGTTAAAGTGTAAGAAGGATATTACCTCAAAAAGCTACAACATATTACGATTGCACATATTACCATTAAGCCTGCATAAATTGTCAGACTGAGGCATAGCATGCCAGAGTAAGGTGCTGAAATATACTTTCCATTTTTGTTTAAGTTACCACAAACCAAGATGTAGCAGTTGTTCAGGGAACAAGAACAAAGGGATAACAATAATCTTTTATTGTTATAGTTAATGCAATATGGACTATAACATATAGTCTTAAATCTTGCGTTGGGTATTTAGTCATTGGTATTATGTCAGTGTCGTTGATACTCATACTCGTCAATTATCCCTAACTCATGTTGATATGAACTAGAGGAAGAAGAAGAATATATTATCGGTTTTAATTATTATGTATTATAAGTTAGATTAATTTTAGCTTATATTTGATCAAGTATTAATATTTAATTTTTTAAAATTAATCGTGTCCCCATACCCATATCAATTTGAACCTTTTGTTTATGAGTCTACATGCCCTCAATTTTTTTTAAAAAAAAAAATCAAATGTCTGAGACTTGTTTATGGCATGGGTATGATTAGTAACATAGATCAGTGATTTATCCAATTTCCCATCTGACAATAAGCATGTTGCCAAAGCAGACACTCAATTAGAGTTAGAAATTTTATTTCTCAGTCCCCTGAAGGGAGATCTTTGCTTGATGAAGAGATTCACCCTCTCCACAGTTCATTGATCAAAGTCAATCATCTGAGGCAGGAATTTCTATCCCCTTCCTTTCTATTGGGCAATCGAGATCTATTCACTCCACAGTGCATTTGATCAAAGAGTCAATCATTTGAGGCAGGATTCTAATCCCTTTATTTGGGCAATCTTTGAAAGGAAGAGTAGTCATAAACTAGTTGACTTGACCAACAAGCCTAAATTTTACGTATTATACTCTGTGGTTGACATGTGTTGGTAAAATTAAAGTGTAAATGAGCAGAAAATTTCGGTGTCTTCTTGTGATGTCTGGTGTATAGAGTGATACTGACTAGCACGATCTTCTATGATAGTGGCATGTTAGAGCTTTCTGTGCTTGGTGTCTCAATGTTAATCATAATGTGCATCAGTATTAATCATTAGTAGGGATTCTATGTGGACATCAATGTCATTTGATGTTTAGCATAGATTGTTATAGTGTAATGGTTCATAGTTGAAGAATAGTTGTTTATGGGATTTTGTCGACAACATTGATAATGTCATAGCCGTGTGGAGGTGGTCAACTAGTCGTATTAGATAAGACTAATAAGCTGGATATGAAAACTGGATAGGTAATTTTAAGGTCAATGATTGAAACTGTGTCATTCGTGAAGTGTTTGATGACATGACATCTGGATAGGTGTCTCAGCTCTCTTCAGTCTGCTAAGAAAGTATAATCTTTAAAATTACATAATGAAGTGCAATAAATAGTGGTATACCATTTTAACTATTTTTTATTTATGATTATTATTTTATTAATGATACTTTTTATTGTTAGAAGAACTAATTTATGTTTTTTTCTATAAAGTGCAACTTCCTCCTCGACTAGTTGGCATCGACCAAGTAACCTCAACAATTCAATGCCCGGTCCAATTTTCAAAACACTACTTCTAAGCGAACAACTTTAGTAACAAAGAAGCTAATCTTTCAATTTTGCAATATTGATGCAGCCATCGTAAGTGATGATAATTTTATCTAAGTAGACAAAGCATTTGCCAGTAAAAAATTGAATGATCTGTAATATTCCTAATGATGCCGTATTGTAAAAGAGTTGAGATGAATTTCTCAAACCAAGTTCTTAGAGATTACTTCGGTCAAATCATAGACTTCTTTAGCTTACAGATTAGACTTAATCTCTCCTTGAGCAACAAACCCTAGAGGTTGCTCTATGTAGACTTCCTCCAAAAGATAACCATTAAGATATTTTTGATGTCAAGTTGAAGACAACAGCTAGTGAGAAGAAAAGTCAGTTCAAAATAATGTTGGCCATTAAATAGAATATATGTACTCAACACCATAAATCTAAGTATACCACTTTGCCACCAGGTGGCCTTTAAGGCGATCAGTAGATCATTTGATAAATACTTAGCAGAGAAAACTAATTTGCAACTCAAACTTGTCTGCAACCCACTGTCAACTTCTCTGGTGGAAAAGAAAATAGCTCTTAAGTGTCATTAGAATTTAAAACATCCATCTCATCAATCATATCTTGTTGTTGACCCTGAAAGTACCTTCAAAACATTTCTATGTAGTGACTTTTGACAATGATGCATGTTATAAAGCGAGAAAGTGGATACGAAGTGGAACACTTATGAATATCTTTACAAAAGGCAATGGGATGCTCAAATCGAAGGGGATCTAGGACAATTACTAGTGACTAGAGAGAAGGAGAGTCTTAGGAAGATTCTGAAGTATCTCGATGTCATGATCATGAACCACCACAAAGGAGGTATCTCATGTGGCAAGTTAGCAATAGGAGAAACAAGTGGTGGGTCAAAAGAGGGATTGAAGATCTAACAATGGGCTTGGAAGGACAATGGAGTAGGATGAGGGAGAACTTCCTGCACATCCTCAGATAGAGATAGAGATGGTGTATAAGAAAAGAAAGATGGGAACTCAAAAAGATAATATCAGCAAAGAGATAAAGGCACAACGTGCCTCAGGAGAGTAACAATGATCATTAACAATAAATTAGATTTAAGTTAAAAAATAATTTATGGAAAAAATGAATAAAATGATACCAAGATGCAGAACATGCTGGAACAACCTCCATCAACCATCAATCTTATCTTAAGTTGACAAACTATCCAAATAGTAACAATTGTAGCTTCTTTCTGTTTTTGAACATTGATAATGTGAGAGGAAGAGAACACACCTAAAGATAAAAATCAGTTGCCACGTGTTGAATCAGATATACATGACTAGAAGACAAAAATGCCTATCTAAGATTGGTACAGTTTAGTTACTCCTAGCGCTAGAAAATTGGGTGCCATAAACAAAAGATTAACCAATCAACTATGATACATAAAAACTTTCTGCAATTATAATAGTAGGTTGGTAACAGTTGTAGATACTGAAAAATAAGCCAAAGTTTGAAGCAACAAATGGCCAGGTCAGATTTCAAGAATTAAATGGGTATGCATACATGACACTAATCCCTACTTGCAGTGCATTTCAACTATTCCTTTGCATCAAAAAACACTTTACACAACAGAAAATGGTTTGATAAATTCGCCTCTGAATAAACAGTCGAATTTCCATTTGTAGAGTCAGATGACCAAATGCAAAAAAGAAGCCAGATTTAAGCAATGAAGTACCAAAAACAGAACATAACAAGGAAAACAAAAACAGAAAAAGTCCCTGAGATGATAAAATTGTTTACCAAGAACTGCTGAAGTCTTTCTGTGTCAGATGCATCAGTTTTCATGATTTCCTCTTCATATTGCTTACGAAAATTATAAAGCTCAGTGGCCTTCCTATATGCCGAGACAACATGCTGAGGAACACCATCAAAATCTGAGTTCGCATCATTATCATGGCCTTGTTCAGCCTCCCAAAGCTTGTAATCCCTAAGTGTTGCCCTTAGATCAACCAAAGGTAGAGATAGTTGTCGATGGTATAGTTTGCGAACAATGTCACTTTGTTTTTCTTTCTCCTGAAACAACAGAGAAAAAAGAGCTCAAGCAAAAACAATAATAATAAAATGAAATAAAGAGATAGCATGCCAACTATTTTTAAGTAAACAGATGAGCTATGCAAAGGAATGTAGGCCTTTCTATTTTAATGTTAACCTCATTTTGACTGTCATTTATTGTCAGACAAAGAGCTTGCTCAAATTCTCTGTATGCCTCCCATATTTTATTTCCTTCAGTTACATGCAACCCAGCAGCAGTGACAGCACGCTCAAGTAACTTTCTCATCTTTGAAATACCATCCAGTGAACATTGTGATATAGAAGCATCATTTTCTTGAACAAAATTGATGTAATCACACCAAAGAGACACAGACTGCAATGACAGATAATCAAAGTTAAAAAAAGTAGATGGTGATAAAAAAAATCTTAACAAATTTTAGATGCCTTGCAATCAAGTCGAACTTACCAAATATTCTTGCACTGCACGTTCATAAAGCTTTTCAACTTCAGTGAAAGCTTCAACACTACAATTTAAATTAAAAGAAATAAGGATTTAATGCAATCTACATCACTCTATCAAATAATAAATTAAATAAGACCAGGTACCCTCATTCTACTTAATTAAGCCTTAAAAAGAATTTCACTAATCTTTTAAGCATTGGTTACATAAAGTATGTGATGAGTTACTTTCCATTCTACACTTGAACAAGTCCAATCATTGTCGAGTAAGAAGGGAGAAAACATACTTGCAACTGACATGCAGCAAATTGTAATTAAACAAACAAAATGGCCAAAATGCTCAACAAGGTGGGACAGATAATAAATTTCAAAAAACTAACTGAAGCACCAGTATATACAATTCATGCAACAATAATGCATAAAAGTATGCTTATGTTAGTATAAACTCTAAATATAGCGTGTACTTAAGAGTTATTATTTTTCATCAGGACAATTAGTTGACAGTAGATGAGTCCACAAAAATTCAATTCCAATAATACGTTGTGTACATATATTAGCATCTTAAGGAAACTTTAATGAATATGAATTCTATATTCATGATGCCCGTGTTATATCGCTAACAAGTTATCAAAAGCCTTGATTAATGAATTTGTGAACTTTCTTTTTGTAATAAAAAAAGTTTAACATGGCTAGCAACATTATAATATTGCTTCAGATCTTGTAATGTTCATACAAATAATTCATAGGACAGAGGGAACAAAAGGTTTATTCGTTTGCAACACAAATACAGGAATTCCTAACTGAAGAACCTATGAACACCTTCAGTAAGTATTACTATGATATCCTCAGCATTTGAGAATTTGGATGGCCTGTACCATTTTACAGTGTGAGAATATTTGAAAATTGCAATTTTCATAACTTTTCAAAGTAGTGGAGTTATTACATAACACAAAAGAAAGTGAAAGGAGAAAAGACACAATATACTCTACATGACACGAATTGGATTTGGAAAAAGTTATTGGAAATCTATGACCAGATGACTTCAAAGGAAATCAAAATAATACAAAAACATGAAAATGCCTCAGGGAAGTAACTAAGAGTTAGCTCTTAGACCTCCAGACTCCATGTCTCTTGAACTCAAGAAACAATGATGATGAAGATTGCAAATAGTCTAAAAAATACTGCTGATGATGTTGCTAACTATTGTTCATATTACAAAACCAAAAGTAAGAGCCTCGCGATAGCTTCCCGTAGATGGATAAGTGATTGAATTTCTCACTTCGATGATATTTAACAATCAATGCGACATCAAATGAAATTTGTGCCGGTTGGATAATTTGGGTGCAGATAAGTGATGCATGTACGGTTTGATACCATCCCTCGTGCTGAAGGGGAGGAGGAAAACGCACTTCACTATGAGAAACCCTAAATTTAAATGACGATTAAGAGCGCCTACCTCGAGCACAAGGAAATTTCGTCTTTAATCCACTCCTGCCACATCTCCGGGCTTAAAGGGAACCGCTGGTACATTGATTCCCTCGCCTGCCGCAGCTTCTCGAGATGCCCATACTTCCGCAAACATTGAATATACTGCACGAGAGAAGGAGAGCAGACAATCAAGCGAAGGTGATGTTAGCGGAAAAGAGAACGAACAGAATCCACAAATAAAAGCTGGTCACAGGAGCTGAATAAATGAATCAAAATCATCAGGGTTGGCTGGTAATGTGAAAGGGAGGGGTTACCTGGACGTAGGTGCCGTACTCGAAGGGATTCTCGGCGAGAGATTTCTCTAGGGTTTCGATCTGGAGATCTTCGGCGGCTTCGTCATCGTCGGAGGAGGAAGAGGAGAGGGGAGAGCTAGGGTTCCCGTTCTCCGGCTCCTCAAGGGATTTCTCCATCCCAGCGTATAACCGACGGTCAGTAGTTGCGATGACAAAGGGGCTTCTCTTTCGACTCCCTCAGTCTCAGTTTTACTGCTGCGAATCTGGAGTAAAGAAAATAGAAGAATAATTTTATTTTCATGTTTTTTTTTATAATCGAGATGTCCAGAGCTTAGCGATCCAACTCATTTTGAAGGTGGACGATATTCATTCATCCACTAGGTAAATTTTGGAGGTGTATGATACTCATTCGCTATATCATCATACCTATTGACTATTGAACTTGATTTATTTATCTTTAAATTTAATTTACGCCTTTGCTTCGTTTTTTTTTTAATTTCCCACATTTTAATTATTATCTAAATTCCCTCTCTAATTTTAATCTGATGTTAATTATAAGAAAATAAGATTGCATCACAACCCTCCTTAGACCATCAATCATCAAGATTTTATTTATGATAAAAAATGAAATCATTATCTTAACAATCCTTTTAAAATGATCTCATACTTTTAAAAAAAGTAATCACAAGGGTTTCATTTAGTAATAATGACGTATATAAAAGGATAAAGCAATCAACGAGATATTTCATATCCGTTGAGAATTGATTCTGAATTTATCTACGATAATATACTTATATAAACTATTTGCATAAGTCCACGATGGATTTTGTTGATTATATTGGTGAGTGAAGGGAGAGTCATGATGTACAATCATTCCTAGAGGCCATGATGCAATAAAAATTTGCCACTACGTTAAATAGGACGACGATAATGTGTAGGTTGGATGGCAGAGAGGCTATTGAGGTGGAGGTCATCCCATGAAAATAGATGACTAACTCCTGTGATAAGAGATGAAATATTCATCTCTAATGTTTTCGTTAGTTTGTTCGAAAATTAAATATGAGATAAAATAGATGACTAATGCATGCACATTAGAAAGCGTGTTACAGGGTGTCAAAGTTGTTTGACTAAAGTTCTTCCAATGTTTTAGTCACACAACGATGAAAGTAAAGAGAATGCAAATACATTAGTCACACAAGTCAACCTTAACTCTATTTTACAAAGTACTTTAAATGAGGCTTAAACCACCATGTAAAATTTATTTTGATTATTATTTGGCATATAAGGGCCTTATTTTTCATACTATAAGTTCTTATGGTGCTACTAGTGTATCATCTACACTCAAAGTTATTTATCTAATCAGTTGAAGCACCATACAATTTTTTTTAGTTATTTAATTTGCAATGGTCTTATCTTTCATACTATAAGTTCTTATATCATTACTAGTATAGTCATCTACATTCAAAGAATTTGTAATCTTGATTCAACTTCTTTCTTAAAATCTAACGCTTCTTTCACCTGGGGTTGATTTCTATTTCTAAGGTGAGATTAAGAATCTATGCTCTTTTACATTAATTTTTGTATTTTAGAGAAATGCTTACTCCTTCAAAAATATTTATCTTTTATTTGATCATTTGTAGAAGGGATTAAGAAATGTTTACTTTAGCTTTTCTAAAAGGATTTATAATTTGCTCATTGAGTTTTGTTGCTTGTGTCATGCCAAGAACAATTTGTAAAGATTTACTTCATTGCTCTTGAGAAGTGTTGTCAATGTAGTGCATATGTATTTGTGATATCAAACCCTAAGAGATTGATCATAATAGGAACAACAATATTCTAATTCACATTCAATCATTGTCACGTGTGTGTGCATCATTTCAAGCAAAATTCATAAAAACTTATTTCATTATCTCTCAAGAGTGTTGTTAGTGCATATGTATTCCTGGTGATGCAGTTCGTATCTACCTTCTTTTGCTCCCCGTCTTTTTGGTTCAGTCACACCACTTAATTAGGGGTTCGCACTAGTCGAACTTCCAATCTTCAATAGCCAACCAATTCTCTAGGGGACTCCCAATCCGCGGCCTCGGGTTCACTTCCATAAAGCCTCTAGTTTTCTGTAGCCAGTTGTCTCCTTGCAACTCTGCTTGCGACCTGCTACACCTCCAAGCTAACGATCCAATTTGCGAACCTGGATTCACCTTTGCAGAGCCTCCGCCCTTCTATAACCTACTATCTTCACGCGGCTCCACTTGTGACCTACTGCAATGTAAACATCGGTGAGCGGGGGCCGACGTTGTCGGCTTTGCCCCTCCGATGCTTAAGTCAGCACAATGCTGAATAAAAAAGTGTCTCCCTCAAGGAGAGAGCTTAAACTAAAAAAGAGAGGCCTTATGCGGGGGAAGGGCTTTGGTAAGCTATGTGCTTGGGTGTCTTCCGTTGGAGGAAGAGCTTTTGAGAGCTGATGTGCCTTTCGTTGGAGGAAGGGCTTTTGAGAGCCGATGTGCCTTCCACTAGGGGAAAAGCTTTTTGAGAGTCTGTGTGCATTCAGCTAAAGAAAGAGCTTTAGCAAGTTGTAGGTCAGTGTGCCTTCCGTTGAAGGAAGGGCTTGTGAGAGTCGATGTGCCTTCTGTTGGAGGAAAGACTTTAGCAAGCTGTGGAGCAGAGTGTCTTCCGCTAGAGGAAGAACATTAACAGACCGTGGAGAAAAGTGTCTTCCGTTGGAGGAAGGGCTTTAGCAGACTGTGGAACAAAGTATCTTCCGTTGGAAGAAGAGCTTTAACAAGCTATGGGCTGGTGTATCTTCTGCTGGAGGAAGTGTTGGTGCAGTTGTCCCCGAGTCAAGGGTTGATCAGGTTGACCAAGCTAGGGATGACTCGAGCTTGAATTTAGATATTTGATCAATATGTTAAGTGAAGTCAAGTAGGTCAAGGATTAACCAGAGACTTAAAAATAGTGTAAGTCTTAGTGTGATTAGGAAAGAGAAAGTCCTAACTGAAGTTGGGCAAATGAAAGACTTAGTTGGGAACTAGGCAGTAAAAAGTCCTAGTGGGACTAGACAAAGGGAAGTCCTGGTTGGGAATCAGGAAAACCTAGTTGGGAACTAAGTGAAGTCCAAGGTGGGTTAGCTGTGAGCTAAACATTTGACGTAAGGTGAAGTCCTAGTGGGACTAGGCAAACATAGTTGGGAACTAGATTGAGTCCAAGATGGATTAGCTGGGAGCTAAACACTTGACACGAAAGAAGTCTTAGTGGGACTAGGCAAACCTAGTTGGGACCTAGGTTAAGTCCAAGGTGTGTTAGCTGGGAGCTAAACACTTGGCACAAGTGAAGTCCTAGTGGGACTAGGCAAATCTAGTTGAGAACTAGGTTAAGTCTAAAATGGATTAGTTGAGAGCTAAACACTTGACACAAGTGAAGTCCTAGTGGGATAAGGTAAACCTAGTTGGAAACTAGGTTAAGTCCAAGGTGTGTTAGCTGAGAACTAAATACTTGGCATAAGTGAAGTCCTGGTGGGACTAGGCAAACCTAGTTGGGAACTAGGTCGAATCCAAGTTAGGGCAGCTGGGAGCTAAACACTTGACATAGGAGAAAGGTCCAAGTTGATCAAAGGTTGACCAGACACTTAATGAAGAGCCCTGACATGTCAAGATTGATCAGATGCTAGGCAACGAGAAGTCTCAACAAGTCACGAATGACTTGGGGTTGGGAAAAGGAACCCTAAACTTAGTTTGGAAGTTTAGGGTTGAGTAATCCATTAGGTAATCGATTGGCTCTGAGGTAATCAATTAGTATAATTGATTGAATCAACTCTCGAGAAAATAGAAGTTGTCCAAATTGATCAAGTAATTGATTAAGGCATGAGCCAATTGATTGGCTTGAGCAACCAATCGATTGGGAGGGGTTAAAATCACGAATGCATAGTAGAGTGCTGGATCGATTAGGCTAATCGATTCAGCATGCCCTAATCGATTAGGGTAATCGATTAGGCTCTTTTTATGAGTGCACAATGAGTGCTGGAATCGATTGACTAAGCGATTGTGGCATTTTCAATCGATTGGGGGTAATCAGAGCTATTTGTCGAGTGAACAAAAGGTTTATGAATCGATTGGGACAATCGATTTAGCCTAGTTCTTGAAAGAACAGTCAGTCTTGTAATCGATTGGACAATCGATTAGAGGCTAACCAATCGATTGGTATGACTCACTAATCGATTGAGTATTTGAAATAGAGTTGTTCTGCAGGTTTAAATGGTTGGATCTAACGTGATAATCAATTAGGAGTAAGCCTAATCGATTGGAAACCCTAGGTCAGCGCGATAAAAGGTATTTCCGCGAAGGATTAAAGCATGGTTCTAAGCACCAGTTCTTGAGCTTTAGAGGAGAAGTGTTGCTACAATTTCTAGAGATCAAGAGATATTTTTCAAGCAACAAGAGATCAATAGCAAGGTGTTTATTATATTTGTTTTTGTTTCTTGTATTCTTACTGTATTTCTTGGTTGTGAGCTTGTACGAGGCTTCTCCGCCTCCAGATTATTTTCGAGAATGAGTGATTTCATAGTGGATGAGATCGTGAGAGCCAGACCCTTGGATTAGTCATCTCAAGGAGGTGGAGACCAAGTAAATCGAGATATTAGCATTGCGCTTTAAAGTTTCCGATATAAATTATCATCAAGAAGCGATTTGAGCTAATCGCCCTGCCCCCCCCCCTCTAGCTCCCTTTTGGTCCTAACAAGTGGTATCAGAACGAGGTCGCTCTTCTTTGGATTAATCGCCGAAAAGAGCAAAGAGCTAGAGGAAGAAGAAGAAGTTGAAACCCAAATTTTAAGAAGTCAATGACTTATCATCAAGGAGCTCACCTTCAAAATAGATCCACGAGATGGATTCAGATATGACATTCAGACTCCTCCACCATTTGGATTTGAAAGCTTTGACCTTTGGAAATCAAGGGTTGAAAAAAAATTTATGATGGACATAAAACAATGGTTTGCTCTCATGGAGGGATTTCAAGCTCCCATGGATAGTAAAGGGAAGCTCCTCAAAAAGAAGAAATTGACCGATGAGTAAATCAAGAGATTTGAGGCAAATGAGAAGACAATCAAATTGTTGGTTAATTTAGTACCTAATAATCTCTTGTACAAAATTGGATAATTTTAATATGCTAAGGAGCTATGGAGTAAGTTGGCAAGACTTCGTGAAGATCTCTCCACCTTAGCAAGTCAAGATGAATCGAAAGAGGGAGACTCTTTGGATCAAGAGCATGAGGACTCGAGGGTTGAGAGATGTTTAAAATACGAGGAGGAAATTGAACAAGAAGCATCTACCTCAAGGATTGAGGGAGATAGAACATTGACACTGGATCAAGAAGAGGTCTCTACATCTGGGTCAAATGAAGAAGAGTGTTCCACCTCCATAAGTCAACAAAGCACAAATTATAAAGGTATAACCATTTCCATTAGTAAAAATAAAGATTATATAATGTGCTTTGAGTGTAGGAAGAATGAATACTACAAGAGCAAATATCCAAAATTGATCGAGTAAAAGGCTCAAATAGAACCCAAGAAGAAGGAGAAGCCTAAGGAGGTTAGTCCCATGATACAAAAGGGCAAGGAGCTCATTGTGTGCTTTTCTTGCAATCAAAAGGGACATTATCGAAATCAATATCCAAGGGGGAGGAATTCAACCATGAACCAAGGAGGAAGCTTAAGTCAAGGAGGAGCTTCCAAGACTAAAACCAAGGTACCATTAGTTAATGTCCCCACGAGATGAGCAGATGGTCATTGTATGAGGCTTTGCTATCAAGAGGTCTAGAGGTCAATCCTTGGTAGTGCAATACTTGTCAGGTTCCTGTCCTCCCTTATGCAATGATCACTGTTCTAAGGCTAGTAGTCACTCGTAATTTACCTCTCTTCTAGATAGTAAGGGGTTATCCTGGAGGGGCCACCGAGGTGACGGTTTCACCTTTTGCCACCAAGGTATCATTATTAATGATAATCCTTCTTTTCATGATAGAAAGCATGCTAGAAATAATTTTTATAATTTTACTGTCTTTTATCATGCAAATAGAAAGCATGATAAACCTAATGATAATCACAAGTCACATCATGCTAGAAATAAATTTTTATCACCTTGGTGTCAATTACCATGAAAATAGAAATTTTCATGCACAATTTAAGAATCGGAATACTCTAGGCAAGAATCCTTATTATTTTAAAAATAGGCTTAGGAAGAAGAAACCCAAAGGAATAAAAAAATTATTTTTTGAGGATTTAATGATGAAAAATCAAGTCTTGAGGTCAATACTTGAAAAATTAGAGAAAACCCTAGAAAAAATGACAAATAATATCAAGCGGTCTAGGAAATAAAATATATGTTAAAATAGACAAGAGTCATCCAAGGCAAGAAGGGTTTGGGATACAAACCTAAGTCCAAGGAAAGCATGACCACCTACCATAGAGTTTCATATAACTATGAAACTAACTCTAAGTCTAGGGTTCAAGCCAATGTTACAAGGGAAGTTATCCCTAGCATTGACCTTAAGAAAACCAACATGACTAAGGTTTCTAAGAAGCCTAAGAAAGTCATTAAGAAGGTTACAAGGGAGGTTATCCCTAGAATTGACTTTGAGGAGACTAGTGTGACTACGACTTCTAAGAAGCCTAGAAAAGTCATTAAGAAGGTTTCTAGGGAAGTTATCCCTAGTGAGTACCTAGAACACCCAAGGAGCACCAATAGGTATTGGATTCCTAAGAGTGTATTCTCTACACCCTAGGTAGATTTAGAGTGTGTCAACTCAAATTAGAAAAGTAGTTAACCTAACTGTTGTGAAATTGGCATTTTATGTCATTTTCAAGGTATTGTGATATCTTAAAAATGAGAAGTTCAACTTTTACTCTTGATGAGAGTAAAGCGTGCTAATAGAATTTGAGGTTTTGAGATTAATCAAATTGGCACAAATATGTTAGAACCCAAAGAAATGTCAAGTTGAGATTTTGGCATTTTCTTGAAAGATAAGGGCAACTTAGGATTATTTTTGATTTAGTGATCAAAGGATAGACTTAGATGAAAAATTTAGGTATTTTCTTTATGCTAAAATTATCATGATTTGTTTGCCCTATCAAATGTCATGACATCATTTTATACATTCATATTGTTATGAACAAATAATAAATGTCATGCTATATATGCATCATATAGGATGATATTTTTCCTTTTGAAAAATATTCATTTGATGTATGTCATGGTCATTATCATGCATTATTTAAATTTCTTGAAGCTAAGGACAAGTGACATCAATTGACATCATAGGTTAGAAGATCAAAGTTTAAATGCCTAGTTAGAAATGCATGTTCCCTTAGTTTAGGGAAAACCTATTTTACATCTCACAAAAAC
>JBBUKS010000065.1:8239642-8250637 GCA_038050645.1 Hedychium gardnerianum
GTTAGATAATAGATAATAGTATGCATGAGTATGATAGTTAGGACTGTCTTGATCTCAACTTAGAAACTTCTATTGGTTTCTTTAGTTGGATCAGCCCCTAAGGTTTGTCCCTACTGGGATACGACCTCACTGCACTAGGTGCTTACCTCAACTCACCTGCCAGACATCGGGTCCTCCAGACCTGTTTGGACTTTGCTCAATATTGAATCGGCCTGCCAGGGCTTTCACTGAATTTGATATCAGGTCCTCCAGACCTATCGAATCCATCTGTCAGATGTTAGGTCCTCTTGACCCATCTGGAATTCTTGCCCGGTTCCACGATCTGCCGAGACTTCCCTTGCCTAGTATCAGGTCCTCTAGACCTACTAGGGCTTTCAAAGTTGAGATCCTGCATACTAGATTAGTTCATCATATAACAATAAGACTTAACTTTGAACCTTTGACAACATCAAAACACAAGTTTGATTATGGTGCTCCTTGCACCAACAGTTTAACCTCTTGAGCTAAGTGTGCAGGCTAACTGACTTGACAGATCTAGAGGACCAAACACCAGGCAGAAGTCCAATCGGGTCAGGGAGGACCAGACATTGGCAGGAAGTCCAACTGGGTCAGAGAGGACCAGACAGCTGGTAGGAAGTCCAGTCGAGTCAGGGAGGATCAAACGACTAACTGTAGTCCAAATGGGGCATCCTTGGTGGGGTCAGGAGATCAAACATTGAGAAAGGAAGTCGGCGATTTGTAAGTAAGGTAAGCAAACTAGACGAGCAAATATAGTGAGGTCGAGTCTCAATGGGGATGTTAGGCGCCGGTCCAACTTAGATCTAACCTAGTAATCTAGGTTGAGTCCATGACTAGATCCTGGTCATAGTTAGATAGGATCTAAGTCATAAATATATTCGTGCATGCATTATTTATTCTAACTTTGTACTGCATGTTATTTTTTTGAACTAACATGTTTTTGTAGAATATAAAGTGAAAAATAAGCTGGAGTGAATAGTATTCCAGGCGCCTCAGGTGTTTGGAGGCGCCTCAGTTCACAAAGGATAGGAGACTCCTCAAGTAAATGGAGGCACCTGGGACCCAAAGGCACCGGAGGCGCCTCAAGTGTATGGAGGAGCCTCGGAGCCAAAGGCACTGGAGGTGCCTCAAGTTGATGGAGGCACCTCAACACATGGATAAGCTGTGAGGATGAGTTTTCGCATAGCTGCTGACACATGGGACTACTGGAGGCGCCTCAAGTAGCTTGGAGGCACCTCAGAATGGATAAATGTCGAAGTTGTCGAATCGGATCAACCTTAATGGAGGTGCCCCGGATTGTTAGAGGCGCCTCCAATGGGTTATAAAACAAGGTCCCCGAACAGTAGTGGAAACAACACTTCTAAACACCATTTCTTTGTCATATTGTTGTTCCGTGCTCTACAACTGCTGTACAACGACCCTATTGTGTCAAACTAACGTCGAAATAAATTTTCGCAGCAAGATCTTCACCAACACACAAGCTTGTCACCATTCATCTATAAGTGTTGGGTAACTTTTATTTCATGCTTATTTATACTTGCATAAGAAGGTGTAGTGTTGTTACACCTTCTACATTGTGTGCTCGGTTTCTCCCTTCGGAGGTTTTTCGAAGGAGACGACTAGTGAATTATCCATCAAATATGGTCTGAAGGGTCGAGGGTCTTGGAGTAGGAGTCATTGGGGCTCTAAACCAAGTAAAACCAATCGTGTCATTTTCTTTGTATTTTTTCTTACGCTTTTTCTTACTTCTGCTACACGCTCGATTTTTGAATGAATTTTAAAAAGAAAAGAAAAGCTTTTAAACGTGATTCACCCCCCCCCCTCTCACGTTCTATACGATCATACAGTTGTGACATGATCTCAACAACTAGTATCAGAGTCATGGTCAAGATGGAGCCATGTGGGGAACCTTAAGAATGAGAGGTGTCCTAAGGCAATCAATCGCCTTATGATTTGTACATATTTATTGGATAAATAGAGTTTCACTAATTGAGTACACACTCTCTATGTGTTTGATTGGATCTTAAACTCATTTACTGAAAGTTCACAATACAATTCATAGTATGAGAGAAATTGTGATTGGATCACAACTAGTGAACATCTCTACATGTGTAATTATGAATGTATTGAAATATTCCCTAGTCGATGAATTGGTAAGTTTGGACATCATCGATTCTGTGAGACTAGCACGTATTATACTCCTTGGCTTATCCAAGCAACCACTCCTCACTGGCTGGAGACATTGGGATATCGAGAGTTAAACGTGGATGTAGTTAATGGTAATTAGTTCATTGGAGTGACCTGCCATAAGACTTCATATGATTCTCTCTATATATAGATATGTTAGTGAAGATCTTATTGCAGTTTAAGTACGAGTTTTCTTCGACTTGAGGTATTCATGTCATCTTGGTCATGGAGACTTATACTTTAACATCTTAAGCAAGCATCTCCGAAGAGTTGTGGACCCGGGATAATTGGGTATAAGTCGAAGTTCCCAAAGGTAATTGGATAGCCAACAAAGAATTCACCACTTCTAACGAGGAGACGTATACCCTACAACCATTTGTCAGGATTATTACTTGAAGTCTTTGGCCAAAGCATCATATGTCAAGAGTACGAGACTCTTGGACACATATCTGAGTAATTTGAATCCACAGGACAAGAAGTATAACTTGAGCTAGGTGTGACGTAGTCAGTCTAGTGGGGATTGATACATAAACCATGTCCTAAACCAGGTGGGTATAAGATGAGTGAAAGGTACAAGGCGAGACTCATTGTAGCTGTTGAAAGGTTCAGAAGTGGTTCTAAAATCAACTGTTGACTTTTCGATCAATTGGGGATCATGATGTACTACTAGGTGTCACTCATGATTGTTCCATAATTAATGATTAATTATGAACGACCAACATAATCCGGAACCTATAAGGTCACACGCACTACGAGTTTATCAAAAATAAATAAAATTTAAAATGAATATGAGAATTGAATTCTCAGATCGAGAGAGACAAAGTTTAGTTAGATCAAATGAGAGGCAAATATGGAAAGTTATTTATCGGAACGGAAGCATGAATGAGCCACGTCTTTTGTATACGAGTTAGACCATTCTTGATTTAGTCATGAACCGAATTAGTTTGATTCATGAACCAAGTGGTTTGGTTTTGAACCAAACCAAGAGCTTAATGGGCTAAACTATGGTTAAGGCTTAATGGATTTGGTTTGGGCTTAGGAGATGAATTGTTCTTCAAGTCATTAAGGAGGTGTATAAATATAGCCCTTCATGAGTTGAATTACAAGAGAATTCGGAATAGAATTGAGTTGAGTTTTGGAAAGAGTTTCCAAAAACCCCTCTCCTTCTCCTCCTCTCTCCTTGTCGACGTCCAACACAAGGAGATCCTTTCTCCTTGTGCCGCCGCCCTAGCCAACTCCGTCCGGCCATCTCCTTCGGCCACCACCTTCTTTCTGGCCAACAGCCCCCTGTCGTCCCGAGGATCACCGGAGTTGGGATCTCCGGCCAAGAAGATCTTTGTAAAGCCAAAGAAGTATGGCGGACAACAAGCTGTTTGCCGGTGTTTAGCCTCTCCCAGCCTCCTCCGACCTCCGTTTTGGTGAGAAAATGTTGCTACCGAATCTTTGATGCCTTAGGGTACTTCATACCTCATTGATAGAGAGTTAGGGATGCCGGACAACAAAGAAAAAGAGGCAAACAATCCTCTTTTCTGGCCGGACAATAACCTTGTTGTTCAATTGTTCTCTCTGTTTGGTGTCATCTGGTTGCATACACCATCGGGCACCAAACCTCATCTTCACATGCAAGGCTAGTACCTTTCATGAAGATTAAACTCGGACTTAGTGAAGTCGTCTTGAAGATACTCTGTGTGGATACGAATAGAGGCGAGGTTTCAAAGCGTCGCTCGATTGATGTCATTCCCGCTTCACGTCATTCGTCAAGTATAACTAAATTAATTGTTAATTTAGTTTTTCATAAAAAATTTATTATGTGGTTATGTCTGTACGTGTTGTATCTTTCATGTGTGGATGTGTGTGTTGTAATAAATTAGGATTTATTATTTATGTCTTTCACTGTGCACATTTTTGAAACGTCTAAAGCACGCATCCGCGTTGGGCTCCCCAACAAGTAGTGTTCTAGGTATTTCACGTAAGGCGTGTGTGCCCAAACGCAGTGGAAAGGAGTGACCTCGATTGTAGTATGGTGGTCCTTCGTTTGAGGGAAGGATTGTTGAGAATACAATCAAAATCACACATTGAAAATACATGGAGAAGATCATGGGCTTATAAGATGAAAGATATCTACTTTGGTATGAGGTCTTTTGGGTAAAGTCCAAAAATAAATTCATGAGGGATTAAGCCCAAAGTGGATAATATCATACCATTGTGGAGATATGTGAATTCCATTGGTGCAACAAGTGGTATCAGAGCTGATTTCTTCTAGAAAAATACTATTTGAGAAGGTCCACACTTCTGAAATGTTGTAGATATGTTGACAAAGCTAGTAACTACAGAGAAGTTCAAGCATTGCTTGAACTTGATTTATTTCTCTAGTTGCTAGAGAGAGGTAGTCCGGTCTCGGCGTTCAAGGTGGAGTTCTTCTCAAATGCTCGTGGTTCTCCTAAGAGGTGGATACTCACCAAGGTGAAGATTGTTGAAGATGACTTGTATTTGGCCGACATTGGGCATGACGGTGTGAAAATGCACGGCCTAGCGTGTCATCCGTTTTAGGCATGGTCGTGCCATCGAACATGGCCTGGCCATGTTCGGATCTGAGAGGATTTGCATGATCGTGCCATCAAACACGGTCTGGCTGTGTCTGATTCTAAGAGGATTGGTACGGTCATGTCTAGGTCTGAGAGAATGGGCATGCCCGTTATACCCGACCACGATTCGAAAATGACGGTTTGATTGTTCGAAACCACTGGTTCGATGATTCCTGGGGGTCAACCCTTAACCTTTAAGGTTCACGGTTCATGCATGGTTCACCATGGTTCAAGATTATTATATTTTAAAAAATTGTAAATTCATTAAAAAAAGACTTGCACTTATTTAAATTGCCTACGTATCCTCTTAGAGTATAGGGGAGTCAAAGCTCACGTAGTTCTATTATCTTTTTACCCTTTTACCTTATGAAGTGGCATTGTTACTCAATTCCATTTCCCGTTCCTATAGTATTTGTTCCTTCGGTATTAAATTCTTTGATTTCGTCATTTGAAAGTTGCATTCCTTGGAATTTTTTTCGACTCTAGTCCAATCGTCGAGTAATGCTTGGGCTTCCAATGAGTCAAGAGACAAAGTCGATCATCGTTCATCCAATATGTTACAACCGGCACTGAACGTCTGTTCCATAGCAACTGTTGACACTAGACAAGCTAAAATTTCTTTTGTGATATGGAGAGGACAGAAAATCTTTGAGCCTTCTATAACCACCACTTTAAGATATCGAAATTCGCTTCATTTTCTGCTTCATTAAAATCAAAAGAAGTGATAAAATAATTCTCAAGTTCCTATGTGAAACTTGAGGATCCTCGTGGACGTTTCGTCCGTTCATTTAATAAAATTTGTGCTTTTGTAAGTTTTAACTTACTACTAGTATGATTTTGTGCTTCAGAAATATTAGTTTGTATTTCATATTTTATACTATATTCTTTATAAATATCATATAAATAAGTTTTAATAAATATACAATATTATTTGGATCAAGAGAAGAAGAATCTTTAAATTGAATTGCAGCGTCATAATACAAACCTAATATTTCTTGTAAAACTTCTAATTTATATCTAAGATCTAAAGCAAATGCAACTAAATAAATTTTAAGAATACGAAAAAAATATTTTCCCATTTCTTTTTCATTGCTAATATACAAGAAGATAAAAATTCATTGGTAATATTTTTATTTAAAACTAATACTACACTATAAAAATTCCCTAAAACTAAATGAGAAGTAGCATAATAAAAACTGAAAAGTTGTTCAGTTGCATCATTAAATATTTTTAAATTTTCACAAATACTACTATAAATATTCCATTGTTATTGTAAAAATAAGTATATATTAGCATTATTAATATTTTGTACAAAAAATAAACATAATAATTCTCTATATTGAAATAAATATTGTAACAATTGATATATTGAATTCCAACGTGTTAATGCATCACATGAAAAAAAATAATGTCTCATTCCATTATTTTTACAAAATTTATGTCATTATTTTATTATAGATGGATGCGACCATAAATAGGAAATAACAGTTTTAATTGGGTTAATATGATTTTCTAAAATTCTTAATCCATCTTGACACATAAATTTCAAAATGATAAATGCAACGAATATGAAAAAATAAACCATTAATAATATGTTGACATATAAATTTTAGTTTATCAATACTAGCAGTATTAGAACTAGCATTATCAAATGAAATTAAAAATATTTTAAGTTAATCCATATTCTTCTAAAATTAAACATAATAATTGTGAGATGTTATGAGCACTATGTGATTCATCAAAAAATCTATATGCTAACAATCTTTTTTAGATAGTCCAAGAGTTATTAATCTAATGGCAAGTCACACTCATATACGAATGTGTTTGCCAATGAACACTCCAAATATTGGAACATAAAGAAGTTTTATTATTTAATTTACTAAAATTTTCAATTAAATTTTTTCCCCCTTATTTTACTAATTTTTTAATTATATGAGTAAGTGTAGTTCTAGGAACATGTTTAGCAGATGAATTAAGAGTTTCTTTACAAAAATCTTCAAAATTGAATTTAGATCCAAAACTAAATGAAAGATGTTCTACGGAAATAAATCTAGCTAATGATTTTTTTAATTTATTATTAGAATATAAAAATAAACTAGAATCAGTACTTCCACTAGTAGAAAATCTAGATAATTGTGCTTGAGAATGGTCAATTCCATATTTCATCGGGTGTTTCACTTCTACATGTCATTTCAATGACTCATAGCCGTCGTCGGCTTAGAATTTGTAGGAAGCATTACAGTGCTTATATTTTGCACGCAATTCTCCCAATGAAAGAGTGACATTCTCAAAATGTTTAGTGAAAATAGAAGATTTTAAAGAAGGAACTTTCCGAACTTTAGAATTAATTGCATCGGTACTTCCTTGTATTTTGGGTGTCAAAAGTTGCTCGGTCTCATCATCGGTGGATTGAATGTTGAGCTCATTCAAATTTCCTATTTCCTTCCCCCTCCGAGATCGAGATGATGAACCTCCTCGTCCTCAACCTCCTTCCATTGTAGTCGAAACTCAGAATTGGAGTCGAAAGTGTGTAGAGATTGCGGAATTGAGAATGAGAGTAGAGAAAATGGGTGTGGAAATAATGAAATGAGCTCTCTATTTATAGAGTTTGAAGAGTAATAGACACTAAATCGTAGTCATTGATCAAAAAATGGTCAAATGATCTCAACCGTTGAAAAAAATACAAAATACCCCCTCTCATTTATCCCCAACAACTAGAATTGTCGGTTCCAACGTTCAAAAGAGAGAGAAAAAACTTGAATCGACAGGATGAACCAACAGTTAACTATCAGTTCGATGATTTTTCAGGGCTGGAACTATAACCGACACGGCAATGTGCCAAGATGGTTATGGTTTCTCACCCAAAAGTGGGTCAACGGGTACCCAATCCGTTAACCCGATTACGGTCCCAGGTCGGGTCCATTTTGGACCCAACCCGTGGTCTGGTCTAACACCCGTGGCATGGGCATGCATGGCATGGACATGCCCAGGGGGCACCTGGCCATGCCCCATGCAGGAGGCGCCGAGTTGAGCGGGATTTTAGGTTTACTTGGTATTTTTGGTCCAAAATATCATGTATAACTTAGGTTTATATATAAGATCATTGTAACTCTACACATAATTTTAATAGAAAGTTCTTGGCCATTTTGTGGAGTAGGCACATCGCCGAACCACGGTAATTCTTTGTCATCTTCTCTCCTCTCTCGATTCCTCTTATTCTTCGGTTTCTTCTTCGGCTTCTTCTTCGGTGATTCTTCACGTTTGTTGCGGCGCGATCTCAACAATCATCATATTCGAAAAAGAAAAGTCATATAGATATCTCCTTTTCAGTAGCTACAACTAACGTTAACTGGAGTCGGTGGGCAAAGAAATGCACATAATATGCATAGGGGTAATATTTAAGAAATAAAGCTTGCAATCCATTAAAAGCACCACACATGTTGCTAGCACCATCATACCTTTGACATCACATATTATAAATTTTTTGATTATATATAGTGAGAACGTCACATATTTCTTTTTTAAGTGTTGCAATTGTGTTGTCATGAACATGCATGATTTAAAGAAAAAAAATGCTCCTGCAAAAAACATGGACATCAACAAATCTCAAAATTATAATCATCTGTTCTTTATTAGATACATCTTTTGCTTCATCCACCAAAATACAAAACTTAGAATCTCCAATTTCATCATGAATTTTATTTATGACTCTATTACCAATAATATGCAAATTTCTTTTTGAACTTCTAGTGAAGTATACTCATTTCTCGGAGCTTTCTCTAGGATAACATCGTCAATACTAGCATTCCATTTTTCCAAAAATTTTAACATCTCGATGAAATTATCAAAATTTTGGGAATCTAAAGATTCATCACGACTTCTCAATCCACATCCTTGCAAACTAAGCCAACAGACGCTCTCAATTGTTGTTGCAAACCTTAATCGATTCTTTTGAATCTATTTAGTAGATTCTCGATTCATAACTTTATATATATGTCGAGTTACATTCATCAAATCAACAACAAATTTTGTATATTTATTGTGCACCGAGTTAGAACTTCCCATATGAGATAAAAAGCCACACTTGGCTCCATCATTGATGTGTTTCAAACTTATAAACCCTTCGACTATAAATATAGATTATTGTACTTCATTTACTTCAAAAATATAGCACAAAAAATAAAATATTATATCCTTTGAAGGAGAGTATTCTAACCATGAAAACTTTTTAAACCATATATATTGAAATCGATGATGTTGCTTTCCTAATTCAGACCCTGGGTACTCCGACAATTTAGGTTGATATGACCCCATTTTGATATAAGCTCATCTTATTTCATCACGATGATTAACAGGATGTCGTCACATTGAAATACGTAATACAGGATCCCGTTCAAGAGAAGTTTCATCAAACTCAACTCTTTGAGATTTAGAAAGAGGTTCGGACTCCTTATTAGGAATGGATGTATTAGTCTCAGTCCTCTCGGATGATGAAGAATTATCAATCTTAGCTTAAAAAATGATAGAATATTGTTTTCCTCTCTCTCTTGACATGACATTAAAATGACCTAAATAATTGCACAAGTAATTAACTGACAAAACATACTCAAATAACACAACTTATATTTATTATATAACGAAAACCAATAATTCAGGAGGAGAAGTGAGGAATATCTTGCATTTGCATTGAAGACGGGGGAATGCTCAGGAGGTGGTGGTGCTCCTTTTCTGGTGGTCAATCGACGGAAACCACGGTGGGATTGGAAATCGAATTTAGGGATTTAGGATCACGGAATTTAATTTGGGGATTTAAGGCTTGGCTAGTTCCAATGGTTGTTGCATCGACACAGAGAGAGCAAGGAGAGGAGAAAGGGAGAGGTGGCTGCTTTGATTGTTGTTGGAAAATAAAATAAAGAAACGATAGGAGAGTTGGAGGTGCTCTCTTGAAAGTGAAAGAAATTAGAGAGAAGAAAAAGGGAAAAGAGAAGAGGTATGGGGCGATGGGGGTATAGGGGTATGGCGGTGGGCAACGGGAGTGTTGCGTCGGGAGAGAAAAATAAAAGAAAAAATAAGATTTTTTTAAAAAAATCTTAATTTATTTTAAATCGATCAAATCAATTTAACTCATTAAACTTGATTCAGTCATAATTTGATCAAATCAATTCTGGCTTGAATCAACATAATTCTTATCTCTATGCTTATCCGATTGATTTAGTTCGAACCCAATCTAATTTTTATTCAACGCCTTCATTTTGTGTTCAATAATTTGGTTCATCTATTTTTTGTGAGTGATGATAGAAGTTGCATATAAAAAAGGGCTCCTGAGCTAATCATGAAATTTAATTTAGGAATTTAAAGTTGATCGGATGAACAATTGTTTATAAAATAAAATAAAATGAGTCCCCCGGCTAAGCCCGAGTAAGCTTAGCCCTCCCTCCACCCTTTACTTAGTGCGTAAGAGAATTAAAATCTACATAATTTATTAGTTTATTCGATATCAAAATTTTATACTTCATTCTTTGAAAGTTATATTGCTTTTTCTTTTCTTTTTTTTTTTTTTTTGCAACTTTCATCCAAGCAAGTAGCGTTTGAGTTTTCAAAGAGTCAAAAGTAAAGTAAAGTAAAGTAGATTGAGAAAATATTATATTAAATCATGAACCATTTTTATTTTTTTCTATTACCTCACTTTCTCTCCGCTATAAAAAAATCTCCTTAAATTTTTTTATGAGTCTCACACTTAATAATTCACATATCTTTAAAAAAAACTCAATTATTTGTTAATGGGTCACTCTTATATCACCTAATTTATTAAAAAAAAATTTAAAATTTTTTTAAATTTAAAATTTTAAAAATAAGAAATACAACATTAAATAATAAATTATTACAAATAATTTATAAAAAAATATTTTACTGATCGTACTTGTAGCGTGTCCAAATATGCTCAACCAAGTCGGCTCGAAGCTGATGATGTACTTGATTATCACATAGCTCACAATTTCTTTGAAGGTATTCTTCAAACTCTTAGGTAGAGCCTTGAAATATTTGTGCTGGAGGATCTTCTTCATCATTCGACCAATTGCTTACTGAATCCCCCTCATCCTCAATAATCATGTTGTGCAAAATAATACACGTATACATGATATCCTTCAAGTTATTCTTATACCAAAATCGTCCTGGACCTCTGATCATTGCCCAACGAGATTGG
>JBBUKS010000065.1:8250737-8261276 GCA_038050645.1 Hedychium gardnerianum
GAGAAATTAAATAGTTAGGTTTTAATGTTTTATTTACTTAGGTTTTAATTAATTTCTAACTTAGGTTAGTTTAATTCAAACTTGGGATTTAATCCAATCTATTAACTCCCAACTAAAATTGATATTTCCAAATAGGCATTCAAAAAGCCTATTATTTATATCCCCATGAACTCCTCCAATTAAATCCAGAAAAATCTCCAAAAAAATTCCAATAAATTTTTATAAATTTTATTTTCTTGTTTTCACATATTATTTTTATTATTTAAAATTATCGTATTTAACAATTTGAGATACCAAACCTATGTCGCTAAATGCAATCTAAACTTTACTCTGCAAGCCTCCAAGAATTTTTAGGATGTAGACCTTCTACAAATGACTTTGTCTTTTGCCCTATGTTGCTTGATTTATTGTCTTCACCTTTTGATCATATATTAATCTCTTCCATGCATGAGCATTTTTATAGAAGACCTCGTCCTAATGGACCTAGTTCTTCTATCACCACTTTTTCTACTCTTAAGATATCAGTTGAGGCCAATGCTATGTTCAAAGTTATTATCAATTGCATTTTATCTATTGTGACCCTTGCATTAGCCACCATTCGACCTCCACATCTTTTCATGCTATATGCATTTCGTCATGATCTTGACATTAATGTAGCATTAAACACTTTCATTGCATCATTTACATCATCAAACTAGTACATGGTACGATTCATATGCCATTTGGACATCTCATCACAGATTGGTTGGCGTCTTTGGGTATAGACGTTTCTCGCGGCAAGTTGGAGCCGATGATCGCCAAGTATTCCAGGATTATGGTACGATCATTTTCTTTGGTCGGTATGGAGCCAGCCACATGGAGGTTTCATGACATGGATAGATGGTTGTCAGATAGGTGAGGGACCGAAACCACAACTCCGGGTTCAGGGACAGACACCCATTGATATCATCCCTAGGGATCCTGAGGCTGCTAATAAGGCGGAGGCTGAGTATGATGCGTACGATCGATATGGTGATCTTCAGTCTTAGATACTTGAGCTTGAGGAGACTATGGATACACGATTTGAAGAGTTGCGCCTGGATCACAATTATTAGCTGATTGAGATGTGTGCGCAACATGAGAGTCTTGATTGACGCCAGATTGAAATTCAAATGAGCATTGTTGGTATTCAAACGAGGGTTGCTTCCTTACACGATTTGTTGCTCTCATGGACTATCGGACCTCCTCCTCAACCACCTCCTCCAGTGGGTGATGCACCTTCGATTGATGATGATCCTCCAATGGATGATGATATTGTAAATCACTTTTTGGATCTCGAGTAGGAGTTAGACATTATGTGTTATTGTTATATTTTGACTTTGAGGATTTTTCACATGACTATGGATATGATGTACTTGACTATGCTTGCCTCGTTATAAGCACATTTTGTATGGATGACTTTAGTTTTATGTGATGTTTTTAGTTTTTATTATTCATGTCTGATACATTATGTTTGTTATCTTTATAAGTTTATGTTTGGCAGGGGAGTGCTCTGTTATTGTTTGTTTGGTTGTTATTATAATGTATAGGGGTGTACCCTATCGTTGCATATGTTAAGGAGGGGTGCCCCATAGTTGCTTGTTTGTTTGCTTGTGTGACGTGTAGGAGTGTACTCTATTATTGCATAGGTTTACGGGGAGTGCCCCATATTTATGTATTTGTGTTTATGATTTTTAGGGGTGTTCCCTATATCTTTAGAATGCATATATTAAGGGGCACTAATCGATTAGTGAGTTATACCAATCGATTGGTGAGCTAAATCCCTAAGAACTAAACCTCAATTTCGGGTTTTGCAACACCAATCGATTGGTACAAACTTGGAATTTTGGGTTTAGGCAAGTGGTGTATCAAGTGATTGGTATGGATTTCCAATTGATTGGTAACCAATTCCGAGCACACAGAAGCTTCCCAAATTGATTAGCCAGATTGATTGGGCGTTGACAATCGATTAATGCAATCGATTGATAGAGGTTTTTCGAGCGAACAGAAGCCTGCCAAATTGATTGGCCAATCGATTTAGTGTTGCTAATCAATTGGTTGGCAAAGGGTTCTCGAGCTAACAGAAGTCTATCAAATCAATTGACCAATTGATTGGTAGAAGTTTTACGAGGAAACAGAGACTGGCGAATCGATTGGCCAATTGATTGAGCATTACCGATTGAGATTCAAAATGGAATAATCTCAGTCATTGATCTAGATTCAGTGATCGTTCAATAGATAGTCAAATGGTCAACAATCGATTGATGTGTTTCTGCCAATCGATTAGTAGCGACAAAAAAAAAATTAGAGAAACGACCCGATTTTGAGGTGTTTAAAAGGGGGCTTGGGGCACTAGAAGAAACTACTATTCCATTGCGATTCTTCTGCTCATCTTCAGTGTCAAGCTCTCATCTGCAAGATCTTCAAGCAATCAAGAGAAGGAGAATTAACCCAAAACATGTAATCTCTTCTTCACTTCTCTCTCATTGCTATTTCATTTGTGGAGCTTTGTAATCTTGTTGTAAGAAGGTTTCTTCGCCTTTGGTTTTGGTTGGAAATGGAGAAGGTTTAGTGAAAGTGAACAGTGAGAAGTGGACCCTTGGATTAGTTGTCTCAAGGAAGCGAATAACACATAAAATCATCCGAGTTACCGTTGTGTGTGTTGTGCTTGTTTCGCTTGAAAGTTTATGTCGCTCAATCTCAACCAAGAAACGATTTGAGATATTAAACCCCCCTTCTAGCTCGTATGGTCCTAACACATCCAATTATCATCATTCAACAAAAAGTATATTAGAATTAACATTGTATCCAAAAAAATATAATTAAAAAAAATAGATTAAAACATCTATAGTTTACTCCTAATTTAATCATATTTAATAAAAATATATTAAACACCAAAATAAATAGTTAGTTGGGTTTCGGGAAAAAAATTCTTTAATATATATAATTTAATCAGATATTCAAATCGGGTATGGATAAGATTTTATTAGACCCACTTTCATACCTGATTACCTATATACTCATACCCAATTATTTAATCGAGTTAAAAAAAATTCTTTCATTTGTTGAGGGTTGCAAGGTTGCAAATAAAATTTTATATTAAAAACATATGTGAAATATCATGAACTTATAAGAAAAATATATCTCTATTAATATAAAATATTTTGGATAAAACTTAAAAATAAAATCATAAAAATTTAAGTTCAAAATGAATAATATTATATTATTATAAAGATATCTAATTTTTTTTATCTTAATATCATATTTCTCTTACATTTGAATAGGATATTAAATCACACTAAAAATTTAAAGAAAATTATCATTCCTAATCGCCATGCACTCCCTCTCTTGCCATACACAACCCTGTGATGTTAGCATTTAAAGGATTTAGCACGTCACGTGATACCTGGGTCAGGTCATGTTTTCGATCAAATTGTTCTCGACTTGACCTGCTGGCCAATCCACCCTTATTACACAGCCCGATCTGTGAACGAAGCCAGACGTCATCTGACACAGTCTACCCTTTTATTGATCCATGTCCGATACAATCCATTTCCATCTCTATCTCTATCTCTCTTGGTGGACTTTCTTTTCAATAATTCAAGCATTTTGAGAGCGTGGTCCGTCTCGAAATACAACCTAGCGAGCATGTCTACCTCAAACATGCCTCGAGATCCCAAGTCAGATTTACGCCTCTAGGCGGACTTTCTTTTCATGAATTTTAAAGTGTTTTTGACAGAGTGGTGCATCTCGAAATAAACTAATTAAAGTGAGAAAAATTAAATTAAATTAAATTAATTGATCGAATAAATTTAATTTAAAATTTTGATTTGATTATTTATTTTTTTTAAAAAAATATTAATTGTTTTTAGTAAGTCGTTTCCATTTCAATTCTAAACTTTTTAATTTAATTAAATCAAATAAATCGATATTATGTATTACTATGATATTTAATTGATGTTTTATTGATTTGATTTAATTTTTATTAGAAAAATCGATCAGTTGATTAGTTTAAAAAAATTAATTAATTTAATTTTAATTTATTTGATTTCGATTTAATAGGATACGGTCGATTCTATTTTGAACCGGTTTACTAAACCTAGCCAGCGAGCGAGTGTCTTCCTCAAATATGCCTGAAGACGGACTCCACTGCTGGATACTTTAATGAGATTGTGCTTCAGCTGATTCTGTCTCGCATTGAACATTTGAACTGCACCAGCAGCAGTAAATCAGCACGGCAGGCAGGCAGGTTAATCATTTTGAATGGCAGACAAGGCGGTGTAACGCTACAGAAGACTATGATCATTCAAATTGATGTCTGATCTATATAAAAAAGCACTATGATGATCTATGCATTATCCAGAAGCAAATTTATAGACTAAATCTACACATTCTGTCAAAGTTTTAGCTACTCGAGTATAAAAGACACTTCGAATACTGTAGCCGTCCTGCAGCCAATAAACAGATTGTAAATTTAGTTTCCTGCTGCCATGAAAGCTATACTGTTTCCTGTTTGCCATTAAAGAATGAATGAATTAATTAATCCTTTTTTATGTTTGTCATATCATAAACGAAGAGAATGTGCTGGGATTTAACATTGATCAACAAAACAGGCGTTTGTGTCCAGAAAGGATACATCCTTGTGTAAAGATAAGGACACCATTATGTAGGCTTAGCATTTACTAGAAAGATTAAAAATAAATAAATTAAAAGAAAGCAGAAGTTGGCATCTCAATTCAAAGTTTTCTTCTTTCTTCTCCTGGCTTTAAAACCTGCTCGATCTGTTTCTTGTCCTTCCTTGAGATTTAAGACTGAATTAATGCTCAGTTCCTAGAAAATAGGGTTACTTTTCTTGTCATTATTGGTTTCCAGTCTGAATTAAATTTCAGACTGAAAATTACAGAACAAAAGAACAAATTAAGTGGGCTCTGCAGTTGTGGTTGGAAATCAATTTTGGTAATTAAGCAATCAAATATAAATATGCATATAAATGTTTGTTTATGTGAGACTAACATTAAAAGATTTCTAAGATGCATAAATTAACGCGAGTAGATTAAATTGAGATGCGTTTAATTTGAGATTTTGACCATTAATAAATGTGTAGGCCATATGCTGATTGTCTGTAAGAGAATAGAGACAGATGATAATGTCATATGATATAGACTTTTCATCAATATATAATGACCCTATATCTCTATCTTGAATCACTCACTCATATGTTTTAATCTCTCTTCCTAAGTTTTCCCCCTCCTCTTTAAATTTTAAGCCATTGAAAATTCACTAGGTTTTGAAAATTAAATTGCTCCTTTTTTAGCTCTTTTTTGAGATAAAAGTTATTGTATCTTACAAGAAGATTGTCAATAGACTATGAGCATTTAGATAAAGCACGTCATCTCGAAGAGAAAGATCTAATTCTTGCTTCAATACCTTACCCAAAAGGGATAATTAAAATAAAATCATTAATTAATGACAATCATTTTAGAGGAATGAGTCAATGCACCTAAAGAAGTATCTGTCAATTCTTGCATGAAACCTAAGTCGTATGAACTCTATGAAACTAAATAAGAACTCATACATAGGAAAACAAGAACAGGAAATATCTAGTTTCATCATAAGCATGACATATAAAAATAAATACATAAATTGTAAATTACGAAGAACCTGAATATAGCGAAATTGTTATTGTTCTTCATGTAGTGCTCATCGATCCGACGATCCTATGGAAGAAGAAGAAAGAGAAGAAGATTGGTCTTCTAGAGGAATTAGGGTTGACGACACCGAAAAAATTGTCTCATCAATGGGGAACAAGAAGTCTGTCAAGATTATCCTAATCCTCTGGGGACCAACCCCTTATATAATATACATCCATTATCAACCCATAAATGATAATATATGTGGATAATGGATTCTACACATACGAGGTCCACATTCAATAACTCGATACCCAATAACCTTAAGTTATATCACTTTAAAGGATTCAGATCGTATTCACATGTACAATTTACAAATAAGCCCACCTAATAGGGATAATAATATCCAACAATCTCTCACTTGGGCTACATATGAGTTGTATGTGAAATACAAGTAAAACTTTAGTTGATATCAAATTTTATGGGTACAGAATACCCCTACAAACAATATGGTTCATTAACTTTATTGGTATAGGACTAAAGAGGTCATAACTACTGTATATGATCGTAACAAGCCACAACAGTAATTATAATACCAATGTCATTAACGACATAGATCAAGATGTGTATGTGTAGATGGAAATTACATAAAATATGATCAACACATGTCAATTTCCAAACTGTCCTAAGGTGACCTCAAAAGAGGTCAGATCATATTTGTAAATACTTTATGCTAAATTGCAAGAGAAAATTATGATCCAAATTTTATGATTTCAAAAGGAATCTATATCACAATAATCAAAATTTTTTTTTTGTCTTTGTTAACAAATATAAAGCAATAATAAAAATAGATTCCCACTAGATGAGTTTTTCTTTCATAAGAAGTACTCTTATATCCACAACATGCGCATGAAACACCTTAGTTACCAAGCCTTTGGTGAGTGATTTGGCCAACATGGAATCTGTGCTAATATACTCTATGATGAATTGACGATTCTAAACTATTTCCTTAACCGCTAGAAACTTGATGTCGATGTGTTTAGACTTCGACGAACTGCGGTTGTTCTTGGCATAAAGTTCTGCAGTTTTATTATCACAATAGATCTTTAATGGCCTGTCAATGTCATCAATGATCTGTAATGCTATGATGAAGTTTCGCAGTCATATCCCGTGATTGGATGTTTCATAGCATGCTACCAACTCTACCTCCATAGTAGAAATGACTACTAGCGTTTGCTTGACGCTTTTCCAAATATAGCCCCTCCAGCAAGCATGAAAATATAGTCCGAAGTGGATCTCCTACTATCCAAGTATTCAGCAAAATCAGAGTCTAAATAACCAATCACCTCCAAGTGTTCCGACCTCCAATACGTGAGGATATGTCCCTTAGTTCTTTGCAAATATCTCATCATTCTCTTTATTGCTTTTTAGTGCGACGGTCCTAGGTTACTAACATATTTACCTAACATCCTCATTATAAACGTTATATCTAGTCGTGTACAAACCTGTGCATACATGAGACTTCCCACAGCTGATGAATAAGGGAATTATTCAATCTCCTTTATTTCAAGTTCAAGACGTTGACACTACTGCAAGCTAAACTTGTCACCTCTTGTACAGGTGTATCACCAGGTATACAGTTTTGCATGTCAAACCTTATACGCACCTTTTTCAATATAAGTTTGTTGTGAAAGTCCAAAAATGTCTCTTGAATGATCATGATAGATTTGTATGCCGAAAACAAACGATGCTTCATCAATATCTTTCATTTCAAAAATACCATATAGAAATAACTTGGTTTCATGTAGCAGACACTTATTATCGCTCGCAAGTAATATATCGTCCACGTACAAAACAAGTATAACAAATTTGCTCCCACTGAACTTGATATATATGCAATAATCAATGGAGTTTTCCTTAAAATTATATAAGGTAACTACTTGATCAAATTTTTGGTACCATTGACGGGATGCCTGTTTCAAATCATAAATAGACTTCTTTAATCTAAATACTAGGTGCTTTGAGTCCTCAGACTCAAAGTTCTCTGATTGCACCATATATATAAACTCCTCAATGTCTTCATTGAGAAATATAGTCTTTACGTCCATTTGATGTAGCTTCAAATTATAATGAGCTATAAGTGTCATGATTACACTAAGGGAGTCTTTCGTTGATATAGGTGAGAAAGTCTCCTTGTAATCAATGTCTTCTTTCTGAGTGAATCCCTTGGCAACAAAACGAGCCTTATAATTTTCGATATTGCCCTTGAATCTTGCTTGATTTTAAATATCTCATTTACAACCAATGGGTTTCTTACCTGTAGACAATTCGATAAGTTCCTAAACGTCATTATTTGTCATAGACTTCAACTCTTTTTGCATGACGTTAATCCACCTTTTAGGGTTAGAGTATTGCTTGACCTCTTGGAAAGATACATGATCACTTTCCAACCTTATATTAAACTCATGATCTTGGAGATAATCATAATCATAGATAACCATGGATCTCCATACTCTCGTGGATCACCTTAGTGACACTTGTGGTTGAAGAGGTTGAGGTATCTGCTTAGTAATATGACATAGTATCTCAATCTCAATGGAAGATTCCTCAAATTGCATTGGAGATGGTGTGGGAATATCTTGATTCACTACTTCCACTGGATGTACAATATGTTGGATCGTGGAAGACAAGAGAGAGGGGGGAGTGAATCTCGTTCGAAAATCTTTTCTTTTATTCATAAATCAAAGTTACAGCAGAAATAAATAAATAAAAACAAGTATGCGTTCGATTTTACTTGGTTCAGAGCCCAACTGATTCCCACTCCAAGAACCCACGATCCTTTGGATCGTATGGTTAGGTTAATCCACTATCTCTCTTCTCTCTAAAATTTTTTGGAGAAGAAGCAATGTCGTTTTCCAATAACAATGCAAGTAATAAAAATAATTTACCGACACTAGAGGTAAGAGATGAAGCGTGAGTGTCAGAGAGTCTCTCGGTGTTGTAGTAGATGAACTTGCACAACGAGCAGCAGCAGAGTCGAGATGTAGCACAGAGTGAAGTGATGATCGGCTCGGATTCTGAGGGCTTCTTTTATAGGCTGCATTCAGTCGACTGAAAAATCGATCAATCGACTGATCCTTTCGGTCGACTGATCCTCTAATTCATCGACTGAACCCCGCGACCTTCTTTCTTTGCTTTAATCCGATCTGTTCGATCCCGAAAATCATGACCTATTGGTCGACTGATCCAGTTGATCAGTCGACGGATCCCTGCGTTTACCATTTCCACGCTAATTCGATTTAATCTATGATTATTATCATATTGATTGGTCGATTGATCCCCTGGATTCGTCGATTGATCGCAATGATTTCCAACTTTGTTGTTTGATCGATACTGTGTCATTTTGGTTTGTTCGATCGACCGAACTAACTTAATTTAGAACTTTGTTTGCCTGCAAAACAATGTTAGCACAGACTATAATAGTAGTAGTCCTGCAAAACAAAGGTTAGACCAAATATAAGTATGCATGAATATGACAGTTCAGACTGTCTTGATCTCAACTTAAAAATCTCCGTTGGTTTCTTCAGTTAGATCAATACCTAAGAATTGTCCTCACTAGGACAAGACCTCATTGCACTAACTCCAGTTTGTTTATCTCAACTCACCTGCCAAATATCGGGTCCTCCAGACCTGTTTGGACTTTTCTTAGCATCGAATCGGCCTATCAGGGCTTCCACTTGATTCGATATCAGGTCCTCCAGACCTATCGAATCCACCTGCCAGATGTCAGGTTCTCTTGACCCATTTGGACTACCTGCCTTGTTTCACGATCTGCTAAGACTTCCCTTGCCTAGTATCAGGTCCTTCAGACCTTCTAGGACTTTCAGAGTTGAGATCCTACACATTGGATTAATTCATCATATAACAATAAGACTTAACTTTGAACCTTTGATAACATCAAAACATAAGTTTGATTATGGTGCTCCCTGCACCAACAATCTCTCCCTTTTTGATGTTTGACAATTCAGGTTCAAAGTTAAGTTAAGTTAAATTGAATTTAGCGTAAAGTTTAAAAGAACTCCCCCTCAAATTAAACACTTCTCCTGAATTCAATATCTCTCCCCTTTGACACACATTGAAAAGCAGGGTCTTAACTTTATATTTTGATTTCTAAGGAACTCCTTAGATTTTGCACCAACAAGTAATTAATTCCTTGAAAGAAAAAATCTCCCTTATCCTCTTGAATTTATAATTTCAACTTTTCTATTTCGAAGATCTTTCTAATAGTTAAAAGATTTTACAAAAAATATTTTCAAGATATTTTTTAAAAGAAATTTTCAAAAAGATTTGCCAAGGTTTAAAATATTTTTCAAGACTAAGATATTTTTCAAATTAAAACCGATGCTTCCAAAATAGTCTTTTAATAAATTTTGCAATCGTGATTTCAAGTTAAAACATAGTTTTTAAGGATTTAAGGAAGAAATGATAATTACTTAGAAAATTTTGAAAACAATTTCGAAAATTTGGAAAGCTTGTTCGAAAAATGATTTTAAAAATTTTAAAAACAATTTATCACAAAAATAATTTTGAAGAGTATTGAAAAGATTTGAAAGTGTTTAAAAACATTTGAGCAGATTTTGAATAAGAGTTATTTTGAAAATTAAAGTTGCTCCCCCCTTAATTTGGCATTCATATTCAGGGAAAGCATTGTAACTTTGAAAAAAATAAATGCATCCTAAAGTTCAAGCAAGATATGACATGCATAGATTTTGAAAAATACTTTAAAGGATAAAAACAATTATTTTGAAATGTCTAACTTTAGTTTTAGCTGTTTATCATAAGATATCAACTTTTGACTAAGGTTAGTCATGTTGAGTGATAGGTTCTAGTT
>JBBUKS010000065.1:8275120-8285385 GCA_038050645.1 Hedychium gardnerianum
AAAAAAAACAAATCAAAATGGTCGATCTCCGGAATAAAAGTCCAGCATCTCCTTCGTTACTGGTCGGGCTCCGGAATGTCTCTCTCTCATACAGTTCTCGTCCTTTCCCTGATTTATCCGCCGACTTCAAGAAAACCCTAATGGTGTGAAGAGCTGACTGCCTTGCAGCTCCTGGGTCCCTTTTCCAGGTGAGATCCCTACACTTGATCAATTGCGTCGGGCGAACGATTTTGCGGATGTCATTTGGTATCGTTGGTATTGGATGCTTCATGAAGATTATCTTTTAATTTCTCCTCGCCGAGAGTAAAATAGATATTCCTTTTCATGGGATGAGTTGTTTGTTTAAAAGCGAACAAATTGATTGCAGTTTTAAAGAATTTTGTCTTGGATCCGAAGATACATGCATGAATTTTTGCTGAAAAATATAACTAGCTGAAATTTGGCATAGCTGGGAACGTGCTAGAATGCTTAATTCAAAACGTCTGTCTCTATTTTTGCTATTGTCTTATTAGGAAAACAGAGTAAGGTTCCTTTTTTTCCCCATTCCTTCCCAGTTCTAGTGTGAGATTGATTCCACTATGGATGGAGATATCAAGATTAAAATTGTATTCCTTGTGAAATTATTAGTCAATATACATTATTTTTCATATGCATGATTTAACGATGACTGCCCCGATGAATTCTCGTTCAGCTGCTTCACAATTGAGTGCACGTAATACTTACCCGTAACTCTATGCATCTTCATCTTAATCACGTAGAAGAGTGGGACCTACATGTAATTGGTTGTGATAATTAACAATATGAATGTATTATGATGAGTTGTCATATTAGGTAGCATGATAGTGGGTCTTAATTTGTTTAGGTAGAATGCTTGCACATGAACATGATCAAATACTCTTTTAGACACATCTCCAGGTAATAATTCCGCAAGATATTATTAGATATTTGTTTGCTTTCTTGTAGTTCAAATAAGCTTTTCTTTATTTTTGATTGTCTGTTGTTCAATATTAAGGCACACTTAAGAAGTATATTAAAGAAGGATACACAATGCGACGTTGGCTGTGTTGTTCATGTAATGTTGCTGAGTCTTATCATGCCCAAGAAGATGAACACCTGAAGGACCCAACCAATAATGCAGATGGTATGCATTTTACTCTACAATTTATAGAAATTACTTTCTCATTGCATAATTGTCATTACTAATACCATATTTCTTTGTGAAAAATGTGTTAGTTAGATATAGTTATTGAATGGGCAGATTTAGAGGCTTTCTTGCTGTTTTATTTCATTTTAGTATGCAAGGTTTTGTTTAAGGAGAATGTGGTGGAGAATTTAGGATATATTTGAACAACAGGCATAGGCAATTAATTCTAAAGATTGAGTAGATAAATTAATTTGAGTTAAATATTGATTTGTATCAAAAAACATGGAGTATCTTCTTGATCACAGAAAATTCTAGTTTAATTAAACTTTAATAATAGCAAGGTTTTCTTTTCATCTCTTCTTTCTGTAAAATAGATCATTTGCAATATCAAAGTCTTACTTGTGCTAAGCTGCATAAGTGCACAATTTATATGCGGTTAAACAACTATTTAAATTTGTTCATGCGTGAAACCTAGACTAGGTAATCTTGGATCTGTTGCGTTTGGCTTGAGATATTAGCAACTGCTTCTGTATCATAGCTGAATTCCTTTTATATTCCAGGTGTGAAGGGTTCGAAGTACACTGCTCCAAGAAGTGAAGCACCAAAAGCACCTCCAACTATTGAGGTGCCTGTGTTGTCTTTTGAAGAGTTGAAAGAGAAGACTGATAATTTTGGGTCAAAAGCTTTAGTAGGTGAAGGATCATATGGAAGGGTGTACTTTGCCACTTTGGAGGATGGGAAGCAGGTTGCTGTGAAAAAGCTTGATTCTTCATCAGAAGACAACTCCTCTGAATTTTTGACTCAGGTTTTCCGTTACTTGTCTGCAATTGAATTCCTGACACAAACATGTACCTAACATGGAAAGGCATAATAACTACAGCACTTTTTCCTGACATTAGGTCTCTATGGTCTCAAGGTTGAAGCATGAAAACTTTGTGGAAATGCTGGGATACTGTGTTGAGGAGAATATGCGTTTGTTGGTTTATGAGTTTGCAACCATGGGCTCATTGCATGATGTTTTACATGGTACTGGATAATTTTACTAACTTCTCCCTTGTTATTCTTTGCTTAGCTAATTTACTTATTTCAGCAGCTTTATGACAGGAACTTGAAATTTTTTATTTCTTTTTAAAACTGCAGGAAGAAAAGGAGTTCAAGGGGCACAACCTGGTCCAGCATTGGATTGGGCACAACGAGTGAGGATAGCTGTTGATGCAGCAATGGGGCTAGAATACCTTCATGAGAAGGTTCAGCCTTCTATAATACATCGTGATATCAGATCAAGTAATTTCCTCCTTTTTGAGGATTTTAGAGCCAAAATTGCAGATTTTAACCTTTCAAATCAGGCTCCTGATATGGCAGCTCGACTACATTCTACACGAGTCTTGGGTACCTTTGGTTATCATGCTCCAGAGTAATCACTTAACTCAGATACTTTTAAGGTCTTAACTAGTTGGAGATTCATTTTACATACATGTTAGTCATTGTGCTTATGGTGTACATAAAATCATTTATTTGTACTTTTTATAAAGAAATTTAGCTAGTGTCAACTGAATGTGTGCACTAGTAGTTCAAGGTATTGTTGGTGAAATCGATCACCAGTCAAGATTGGCCAAGCTTGAGTTAGCTCAATTTGAGTTTCGATGTTTGATCAATATATTTGTCGACGAGAGTGAGACATCAAGTAGATGGAGAAGTCTAAGTGGGTCATGGTTGATTGGACACTTGACAGTTGGAAGTCTAACGGGGAGTTGGCAAGTAGAGAAATCCAAGTAGATCACGGTTGATCAAACATTTAGCGATTGAAAACCCAAGGGCGAAGTTTAAGTGGGTTATGCAGGATCAGACACTTGGCATGAGACGTGAAGCAAACATAATGTTCTGAACTCGACTGTTTGGATAGCAATCAATCAATGATCATGAATACTCAACTATTATGATCAAAGTTGAGCTAAAAAGAGTCGTTCTGCAAGTGCAACACTTGAATTCAGCAGAGCAATCGACTGATGGACGTTAGCAGTCGACTGTTAGGCGGAAATCAGCCCCGACCTGAAGGCTATAAAAGAAGGGTTTCGTGGAGTATTTCGGCATTGGTTCTTGAAGAGTTTGAAGGGGAAGTGTTGCTGCATTCTAGACCTTCAAGAGGCAATGTCATGCCTCAGAGGTGTACTTGTTCGACGATATGGACGGTACTCATTGTGATAATGTGAGAGATACTACATTATACGGGCCAACAAGGCTTATACCAGCCAAAACTCACGCAAGATATAAATATCCAAAAGATAGAAATAATGATATATCCAAAACACTCGAATACAAATAACAAAATGTGCGTGCCGGTACGACTTAACATCGAAACAAAACATCCCAGACAAATACTAAATAGAAATCCAGAAATGCTCACCAGAGTCCACTTATTACAAAATAAGTGCAGAATACCAAAAGTGTAATGAAATGAGACAGAAAGAAAAATACGAAAAATCCTCAGTGTGACATGGGACAAGCAGACAGGATCTCCCAGCAATGATATATGTCAACTATCTGATACATGAGAAAAATAAATACAAAAGAGGGGTGGTGAGTCCAAATGACTTTGCGGGTATAAGAAAGATAGTACATGATAACTAAACAGTAGGGAGTTTAAAGGTCATACAGTTTCAAGGGAAAACTCTATCAAGTATATAACAAAGTACAGAAATATAATATTATCTGCAACAGAACTATTCGTAATCACCAAGTAGCATATAAATAATAATAACCAGTCTGACATAGTCCTATAAAGGTCACAAGCCTATCTCCACATATATTCCTTATCACAGACATATGCGAGGTATATGTATATACAAATACATCCAACCAGTACACAACTATCACATGCAAGTGTAACACACATCAAATACATACGCAACACATATCAAATGCATATGCAAAGCATGGTCACTCCGGCGTATCAGTCAAGCTACCACGACATCTGTGTGGCCGAGGGAAGCGGGACGGTGACAACTGTACGCACTCAAGCTATTGCTACTCTAAGTGGCTGAGTGGTCATGATGCAGAGTAGCTATCTAGCTACAACAAGAAGGTCTCTGCCTGCACAATACTCAAGCTATCACTATCTAAGTGGCCGAGTGACACGACAAGACAAACTGCTCACCACTCCCGATACCACTACTTAAGTGACCGAGTGGGCAGAAATACGATTGACAACTCTCTTAACCACAAGGGAGATATGATCGACAACATGCAATGGTATGAAATGAGTAATGAAATGAGCATTACACACATATGCAAGCATCACACAATAGGGTAAATATCACACAATAATATAATAAGCATCACATAAGGTAAACATCTACGAAACACATCATACGCGTGTGTAACGACCTACGATACACACCATATACATGTGTACCAAACTGTGATATACATCATATACGTGTATACCACTACCAAAAAGAATGGATAATCAAAAATAAAGAGACTGCATAGATAATAAAATGATCAACTCAAAAATCAAGCAACCAAGTATCAAACTCAAGCAGGAATAAGACTAGAGTCAAGGTAATAAATTACCTATCAAGTCGATATCTCATGCACTAAGGTCAATATCCTAAAGAGAGCAAGGAAAGAAGTACCTGCCTCAAAATAGATCGTGTCGAATGTCTTCACATCAGGGCGCCTGTCTTGAATCAACGCCCTGTAACATAGAACACAATCACAACCAAGGTCTACCATAATTTGAGTAATGAAACCCTAATCCTAAACTGATTAGGAACACTAATTAGCTCCACCTAATGATTCAATTAACCCAAATCAATGATGAGATTCCAATTATCCCTAGGAACATGGATAAATCGACTTCTAACAACAACCGATCAATCAAATTCACCAAGTTGAGATTAACATCATTATCAATGATCTAACTCCTCCATAATGTTCCTTAAATCTGATTATAATATAAACAAAAGTGAATGAATAGAGCTAATAGGGTAAAAAAATCCATTACCCTACGACTTCTCTTTCGGCAGTACAATGGAATGGTGTAGGCGATGGAGGACCGACAGCTACGGCTAATCCAAGGTGGCCAGAACAGTAGATCCGACTGAACAAAGGGGAGGCTGCAGTGAGGCCGAAGCTGGAGCAAAGCAAGGCCGGCGATGGCCAGAGTAGCAACACAGCAACACCAAAAATGGTTGGATCTGGCCTGATCTGTGGCTGGCCGGTGACACGGAGTTGGATCTAACCAATCCGTGGTCGAGATGAAGAAGGGGCAGCAACTATTTCTGGCCGACGACTCTGTGATGGCCGAAGAAGAGGGTGGTGGCGTTGAGTGAGCTGCGGCCTGGCAATGTGGCCGATCTAGCCGAACAATGGCGGCAGCTGTGGCTACAAGCTGCGGTCGGGCCAGCGTCGGCTACCGGCGACCAACAATCGGGAAGGACAGTGGTCGGCGGCTGATCCCTAGAACAGAAATGAGCTCGGTTGAGCTAGTCGACGACGATCTCCAAAAGTGAAGAGGGATCGGAGCCTGGGCTCTCCGATCGCGATTTCCGTGGCTATGGCCGGCGTTGAGGGCAGCGACGTCGGCGATGGAGATCGGGTGAAGAGAGAGGGTAGGCGGCGATGAAGAATCGGGGAGATGAGTGAATAGGAAAAGGAAGATATAAATAAGTTTAGGAAATTAAACCCTAGGTTTAAATCCTTTACCACTTAGGTTAATCCATTTAAATCATCTCCCTATTATCATTTTAATTCAGATTAAATCCTAAAAAATTCCCAAAATCTCCCAATAAAATTCTTATTTGTTAAACGATTATTTTATTATCATTTTTATTTGTCATATCTTACAGGCAATCCAAAGCAACCAACAACGATCAAAGCAAAGATTCATTATTGTAAATCGCTTCATTTACATTGTTCATATTTATATTTGTATCTTTGTTTTGTATTGTTGTGTAAAGAATAGGTTGTAAGAGGTTTACCCACCTCTAGAAGGTCTTCGGCAAGGAGAAAGTTAGTGGAGTATCGCTAGGACTAGGCTGTGGAGTAGGAATCGGAGATTTCGAACCACATAAAAACGGTTTGTGTTATGTTTGTATTATTTGTATTTCTGCTGCGTTTTAACTCCTTGTAGTCAAGCACACACAGATGATTGATCGAGAATGACTAAAGTTTCAAATCGCTATTCACCCCCCTCTAGCAATGTCAACGGTCCCAACAAGTGGTATTAGAGCGAGACCACTCTTCATTTGATTGACCACCGGAGGTGCAAACGCTAGAGGAAGCTGTGATTTCAGAATGGATCCTCAAGATGGATTTGGTTACGACACTCGAGTTCCACTGCCTTTCGGATTGGGAGGATTTAATCAGTGGAAGGCAAGAACCAAGTTGTTCTTCCAAATGAACATAGAGTAGTTCACTCTAATGAACGGATTTGAGGTTTCAAAAGACAAAAGAGGAAGATCTCTCGACAAGGATAAATGGACTAAGGAGCAAGTCTAAAGATCCAAGGCACATGATAAGGTAATTAAGATTTTGACTAATTTGGCTTATAATGACATCTTGTGTAAATTAGGTAAATACAAGGACGCAAGCGATCTATGAGTAAGTTGGCCAAGCTTCATGAAAGTCCATCACCGGCACAAGATTAGGATAAGTTCGAGGAGTAAGGCTCATTGCTTTAAGGATAAGAGTACTCGAAGGTTAAGAGATGCTCAACATCCGAAATGGAAGATAAAGAAGTCTTTACCTCAGGGATTGAGGGGAGATTAGCCCATTGACATCGGAATGAGAGGAACCCTCAACATTCGAAGCCGATGAGGAAGATTGTGCCACCTCTATGAGTTTAGAGAGTCCAACACTAGAAGGTATAACAATTTCATTTAATAAGGATAAAGATAGTATTATGTGTTTTGAGTATAGGGAGAAGTGACACTATAAGAGCAAGTATCCAAAATTGTTCTAGTGGTACCTAAGGCGAAGGAGAAGTCAAATGAAGACGGACCCTTGGTGCGGAAGTGCAAGGAGCACATAGTGTGTTTCTCATACAAGTAATGGGAACATTACCAGAATCAATGTCTAAGGGGGAGACATCCAAGTAAAGACAAGGGAGAAGGCTCAAACTTAGGGAGAACTTCTAAGGCATCATTTTATAATGAAATTTCCTTGTGTTATAATCACAAGCATGCTAGAAGAATGTTTTATAAATTTAGAGTTTATTATCATGAAAATAGGAAGCATGATAATTTTTAAGAATAATTTTAGATCATATCATACTAGAACTATCTTACCTAAGGATAAAAAGGTAAAAAGAGATCTAGGCAAGAACCCTAAAAAGACTAGACATATGTCTAGAAAGATGACAAGTATTGTTGGTTCAATTAATCTCTAGTTAAGGCTGACCAAGCGAGTTGACTCGATTTGAATTTTGATGTTTAATTAAAATGTTTCTCGGCGAGAGTGAGACATCAATTAGATGGAGAAGTTCAAGTGGATCACAATTTATTAGACACTTGACAGTTGGAGTGTTGGCAAGTAGAGAAGTCTAAATGGGTCACGGTTGACTAGATACTTGACAGTTGGAAGCCCAACAGAAGTTGACAAGGACAAAGTTCAAGTGGGTCATGGAGGACCGAACACTCGGCATGAAACGTGAAGTCCAAGTAGGTCAAGATTGGCCAAACACTTGGCAATAGTAGAAGTCTTAGAAGGTCAAGATTGATCGGATGTTAGGCACAAGAAGGAAAGTCCAAATAGATCAAAGAGGATCAGATGTTTGGCAATGGTGGAGTCCCAGAAGGTCAAGGTTCACCGAATGTTAGGCAGTGGTGAAGTCTCTGCAGGTCAAGATTGGCCGGATACTAGGTAACGGTGAAGTCTCGGGTTGATCGGATGTTAGGCAAATGAAGTCTCAGCTAGTCAAGGTTAATTGGATGCTAGGCAAAGAAAGTCGTTGAGGTCAATCGGATACTAGGCCAGGCAAAAATTGAAATAGAGGTATCAGTCGATTGCTAGGTAGTAACAATCGACTGATAAACTCCTAAACCTTGAATTCGGGGTTTGAGGTGTAAGGGGGTTTGTTGCACATCAATCGATTGCGAATTTGAGTAATTATGGCACTATTGCAACAAACATAATATTTGGAACTTGGCTTATCAACTGGACTAATGATGATTAGTCGATTGTTGGTGTGGAACAGTCGACTGTTGATACTGTTGCAGCGAACAAAATGTTTTGAACTCGATTGTTTGGGTAGCAGTCGATTGATGGTCATGAACAGTCGACTATTATGGTCAAAGCTAAGCTGGAAAGAACCATTCTGTAGGTACAACATTTGAATTCAACGGAGCAACTGATGGATGTTAACAGTTGATTTTTAGGCAAAAACTAGCCCCGACCTGAAGACTATAAAAGAAGGATTTCATGGAGGATTTCGTTGGTTCTTGGAGACTTTGCAGGGGAAGTGCTGCCGCATTCCAAACCTTCAAGAGGCAAGGCAAAGTAACCAATAGCAATCAAAGCAAAGATTTTATTGTTGTCAAGCATTTCATTGTTCATATTTGTATTAGTACCTTTTGTTTTGTGTTGTGTTGTTGTGTAAAGAACATGTTGTATGTTGTAAGAGGTTTCTCCGCCTCCGGCTGGTCTTTGGTAGGGAGAAAGCCAGTGGAGTATCATTAGAACCAGGCCGTGGAGTAGAAATCGGGGGTTCCGAACCATCCGCGTCCACCCCCCCCGGAGCTGACCTCTTGCTTCTTTTGGTTTTTCCTGAATACTCAGAGTTTTTATTTTCTCAGTGAGGTTGCCAATAATCTCCTCGGGTAGAGAGGAAGGAGTTGCCTTTGCCTCAAGCTTCTTCAGCCGTTCTTCCAAGGCTTCAAGCTTCTCGAGAATTGTAACAAGGAGCTGGATTTGGGTATTTGATTGCTTGATAGCGGCAGTGGAGCTGCTGATAGCTCCTTTGAACTCTGATGGTCTACAGAACCCTAAAGCTGGGGCTTCAATTTCTTCTGTTGCTTGAAGGGCTTCTCTGTATGAGCTTGTTGCTTGAGTGTTAATGTGGCTCATGTAGATGTCCACGACTCAATTTTATGTAACAAGGTTTCTACCCTGTTAAGTTTTCTTTTTAGCTCCTCTGATAATTTGACTGCTTGTTCCTCAATAAGCTTAGGTTGTTCTAATATGTGAGAGATTATTTCCTTAAGCTGTTTTTCGGTGAGAGACTTGTTTTCTAGAACTTCTTTTGTTAAGTTTTTCAAGTTTTTGTTTAGCCTCTGATTTTCTGACTTCAGGACTTTTATCTCTTCCTGAATTTGCTTAAAGTTTCTTAAATGAACTCTACACGACAAGCATACTCGATCATAAATTACTGCAAGGTTGTGAGCTAGTTCTCTTTTTGTAGGTTGTTTTTTTGATTTTGCTAAATCAAGGTACTCTAGGTTAGAGGTATGAGACTTAGTATACCATTCTTGAATTTGTTCTTCCCAACGTCTGGACATAGACACAATTATAACTTCTTTCCCTTATGATTTCCTTCTAACCTTACTAATTACGGCTTAGAGGGTTCTAGGAGCTTTCTTGCTCACACAAGTGTGCCCTTGGGCTTACTAAGCGGCACCTCAGGCCTTTGTTGCCAAGTTAGGACCTGTTCTTTTGCAATCCACCCGTCGTTCCCCGGTGGCCTTATCTTAGTAAAGTTATCAGTTAACTAAAAGGAAATTAGTTAATCAGATACTATATCAGTTCATGTTTTCGCTATAACTGGTCAACAGTTGCAATTTACTAGACATGAAAAAGAAAGATATCCTTTATTGTTTTTAGAAAGAACAATCTTGAATGTTACTACCTTCTCAGGGACCCCTTACGCTTGAGTACCTTGTAAGGTTACTACTCAGCCATAAGAACAAGCTCTGATACCATAAAACGGAAGCAAACAAACTTTCTAGTACTCAAAGATAATGTACAAAGAGAACCGAAAGTACAGGACTAAGAGAACTGAAAGCGCAAATAGAACTGAAAGTGCTATGACTTACTTAGGCTTAGGACTTCTCAGAGTAAGACTTGTAGCAGAACTTGCTGTGTGTCTTGCAATGAGGAAATCTAGGGTATTTAAAGAGTCTGA
>JBBUKS010000065.1:8315344-8328661 GCA_038050645.1 Hedychium gardnerianum
CCGTCGCCCACGTCGAGGGAGAGAAGAGTAGTACCATACCTTCGACGGCCGGGGCTCGGAGGCTGATCAGAAGCTAATCGGAGGCTGATCGGAGGTTAGGGCTCGGAGAGTACGGTGAGAGAGAAGAAAGAAGTCAATCTCGCCTAAATCTCGCTAATTAGCGACGGAATTTTATTTTCCGTCGCTAATTAGCGACGAACAATAAAATTTTGTCGCTAATTAGCGACGGCCAATAAATTTTCGTCGCTAATGACGACGGAAATTAGGGTTTAGGGCCCGTCGGGAAAATAGCAACCGAATTAACGACGGAAAAAATTTTCCATCGCTAAATAGCGATGGAAAAAAATCCTCCGTCATTAATTTGATCGCTAATCAGGAGGTTTTTTGTAGTACAACTTCCATGCTTGCGTGCTACTCTAAAACCTACTCTACGACGTTGAAATGCTGCTCTGATGACCAACGCTCAAGCTCCTACATTTACGTTATCGGTATAATTTAAATTGTGTTATCTCTTTTTGTGCACGATCTTATAATCATTCGAATTATTAGTGAATTGTTTAACGAAAACACTCATAGGGGTGTGGGCCTAAGATTAGTCGTCGTTGGGGGTGAACCAAGTAGAAAAAAATTATCTTAGCTTGTGTTTGTTTTTATTTAATTCCACTGTGTATACTCGAGTTTTACGAAAATATAAAAAAACCACGAGTGTTATTCACCCTCTCCCTCCTCCTTTAGCACTTACTTCGATCCTACACTCAATTGCAGTATCATTGTCCTAATAAATTGATTTCTGGACATTGTGCAATTGGTTCACTGCGATATGCATGCTCCTCTTACATCAGTTCTTGTACCTGTGTATGTTCTAACTCTATCTTTAATGCTTTCAGAAATCACCCAGAAGTAAAGTTTCATATATAGAAACTCTTTAAAGGTCAATTCTGACTTTCCAGCATCAAGAACAACTCAATGTGATTAACTAACAAGTTTAGCAACTTGTCAAACAACCTAGAAGCAGCATCTAGTACACAATTCATTTCAAGATGAAGGAAGCCAAACATTCTGTTGCATTCTGCACGATCTCACTTTGAAAGACAATTTCAATTACAAGATTGAAACATGCGTCAAAAATTGCTTTTACCAAATCTGCAGAAGACATTCTCCTTTTTTTTCAATAGCATAATCAGAGAAGCAGCAACTAAACCAGTAGGCTGTAACTGAGGTGTTTCTAACACAAATCTAATCGGAGGTGGAATTTGTAACACCAGTGGCTCTAAACAGTATGGAGAGTTCTTGATTGCCACAACATCAATACTGATAAATAGGTTTGGAACATGTTGTAGCCATACATCCAAAGTATTTCTGTTCTTCTGTCATCTGTAGGAACCCTACAGTCTAATAAGTCAGTTCCTTCAAATTCCCACAAATAACCTTTGCCAGTCTAGAATTCCCCAATCAAAGTTAATAAAAATTCGGATAACTGAATGATAAAGGATACAGGACTTTCTTTTTAACAGTCTCAAAATCAACTTCGTTGTTAACTGAAAAAAAATAGACTCCTTCCAAAGATGAAAATTTTTCAGTGTAAACAACTCTTCTGAGTAAGAAGAATATTCTCTCCGGCAAGAAGTCTAGAATTCTGATCACCGAGAGATTCATAAGATTCTTCAATGTTTTTATAAAAATGTTACGGCGTATTATAGAAAAAAAATTAATAAAAAATAAATCTAATTGATCATTTGAATAAGTTTTTATTAGTATTTTTCGATTCATCCTGACGGTCGATGAAAAATTTTCGTTAGACCGAATCGATTGTCTTAAGTTCGATATTATCTAATTAATTATTATTTTTATGTTCTTCAATAATAATATATATATATAAGTTTAAATCACAATTTCATTGCTTGCATCGGAATAAGAGTTGTCCAGAGTAGAATTTCAGCCCACAAGCACAATTTCCATCCAACCTTCCTCCAATCCAACAGCAAAACCAGCACAGTTCAAATTTTCAACAAATGCAGCAACTTACACTCCAGAACACACAACATATCTCTTCAATTGAATCATAAAGTACTTCCAACTTATCTTCCGCATTGCTGTTCAAATTTTAGATCCCATCCAGTCTACAATCAGTGTCGGACCTAAGATTTTGAGGCATAAGACAAGCACAAAACATGGTACCCTCAGAGCTTAATATTCATATATAATATTAATAGTATTTGTAACATAAAATCTAGAAATAAAATATAACCAAAATATATCATCAAAAATAATATGTCATAAGCAAATACTAAAAAATAAATAAAATATAAATAAAATATAAAGTTCATGTTCTAAACCAGTATATAGTCACTTAAATATTAGTCATCTCGTATTTTTTGAAGCAAAAGTATTGATTAAGTTTGCATAATCAACTTTCTCAACAATTTTTTTCTCAATAAATAACATAGTTAACCCATTTAGTCTTTCTTGCGACATAGTTGATCGAATCGAAGATAAGTTTTAATCAACTTCAACTTAGAAAAACTCCTTTCGGCAGATGCAACTGTAACTGGTATAGTCAGCAAAACTCAATATGCAATGTAGACATTTGGATAACAACCATCCATTGTTTTCAAATAATTCAACACATCAATCGCTCTTTTTGCTTCTTCAGGCAATGAGTGTCTTAACAACTTTAGTTCTAGAAATAAATCTGATCCATCAACATCGGAGTGCCCATCATGTGTTAATGAATTTTGAAGATTGGCACATGAGCTCAAGAGACCATCATCATCAATAGACTTCAACTTCTCCAAACTAAATAAAAACCCAAAGGTTTTTTCATACTTTTGAAATTGCTCAAACCGAGTTTGAAGTGAAGAAAGAGCTTGATCAATTATAAATAGGAAGTAATTAATTCGAAAAGATTCTTTAGGAGATTAGGTTACCTCTTCACTGTTGATCTCATCAAATTGTCTTTTTCTTCGAATGATATGTTTTTCTCGAAAAACAGGTTCAATTTCCATTTCACTTGCAATATGTTCGGCTTCAACCAAGGCTTGATCAAATCCAGATTCTCTGAACTCTTGGAGAAAAGAAAGAAGCCCCTTTAACTGTCTGATAGTAACATTAATATCCATATTTTCTGATTGGAGAAACTTACTGACAATGTTAATGTCATATAATAACTTGTACCATATTACCATTCTAGTTAGAAATTCAAAATTCTCAAGTTCAAATGATGTCAAACCCTCAGCTTCACTCTTTATTTTTGAGTCATCAGAAGTGTTTGCCAAATCAATTAAAGCATCTCGTATTTTTTAAATCTGGTCTTTTATGGGCTTCACGCTTTCAACATGGCTTTCCCATCATGTTTGTGATAATGGCTTGATCTTATGACCTTGCATATGATCTTTGAAGATTTGTCACCGCTTGATAGAAGAAGAGAATAATGAATATATGCGTTGTATAAAAAAAAGACATCGCTTTTGGACAACAATTTACCATATCACATAATTATGAGATTTTAAGATTATGACATCTACATGGAGTGTAGAAAGTTTTAGGATTAATTTCAAGTAATCTACTCTGTACACCCTTATGCTTTCCTTTCATATTAGAATCCATTGTCAAATCCTTGACCTCTTATATTGTCAATCTCAAGTTCGAGAATGTTCAAAATATTTTTAAGCTCTATAAAAAGCCCAAGCCCGGAAGTTTCATGAACTTTCAAAAATCCGATCCAAAATTCTTCAATCGCTACTGCATTTTTTGAATCATCCACACTGACAAGGGACATCTGTTCCTCATGACTTGCATCTAGAGTGCAATCAAGTATCATAGTGAAATACTTTGCATGTTTAATTTTTGCAACAATTGAACTTCTTACTTCAGCCACCAACATCTGTATCAATTCATTTTGGATTTTGGGCCTAAGATAAATGTAATGAATCTGTCGTTCTTGAACACGCCGAAGATGCTCCTCCATTATTGGATCAAATTCGGCAATCATTTCAATTAACTGCAAAAAGATTTCATTATTCTCAACATAAAACTTCTCACAATATCCTCAAAATGTCAAGTTATTTTTCGCAATTCTTTGCACAACTGCAATTATTCTCTTCAATATCTGTTTCTAATGTCCTCTCTCCTTGTTAATTGCTACTTACACACTTTCATCAATTGTCTTTTTCTTTCGAAGTTGTCTTTCTAATTCAATCCAACTAGTCATGCAATCAATATGATCTTTACTAGTTTCATGAAAATTTAGACATCGGTTGATATTCTTCCAATCTTTGTATCCTTCACCAGCCAGATAACTAAGTTTCGCTGTGATTTTTTGAGTTTTGAATAACTTGCAACAAAAATAGAATATCTTGTTCATAGAAATAGAGTACACTAATCATCTTCGGTCACTTTTCTCACCATTTGGCAATTGCCTCTTATAATGTGATGTATTGAAATGTCTTCCAGCGTTATCAAGAGGAAACAAAATATCATCATATTTTTTAGGACCTCTTTCAACTAGAAAGTCCCTAATATTTTGCATTTTATCCCAATTTTTTGGATTATCAACATTTAAAAGAAACAAAATCTTTTGATTTATATTTTCATCAGTGTCACTTACATCTTTCTCATTTTTAGACTATTTTGGATCTTCATTGTGAAGTTCATTCAATTCACTATGTTCCTGATCATTCAACTTATCATCGATGTCATTCTGGTTCACTTGCTATTCTATTTGATTGCTTGTGAAATACTTATTAAGGCTTCTTACTTGGCTTTGAATTAAAGTATCTTCCTTTTGTTTCTTCTTTCTTTTTTTTGCCCCTGACAATTGTTTTCTTATAGGAGGCATGTTTGCTAAAACCCTAAATGCTAATCTGCATTGACAATCAAGATTAATAATATGTACTTGGTCATAAATCACTCCACAACCAAATCTTGAAAGGAAGATAACTATTCCTATAAAAGTGACATACAATAAGAACAAAGTAAAAATATTTTATTGAATTGGAATTCCAAACCACACAAAATTAGGCAATCCTAATGGCAAAGATAAGAATTTTCTCCACTTTCTTAACACAAAATTTAAAGTGAATAGAGAAAAAATACTTGAAAACAGCCCAGGAACTCTGACTCTTTGAGATACCAACTACCAAGCAAAGATCGACCGCCTATGGATTCTTGAATCACGCCCAAAAATTTATACTGTCCAAGGTGAAAGACTTAATATTATTTATAATTTCAAAATATTTCTGTAAATATTTAAAGTAGACAAGAAATACCCAATTTTAAAATGTTGAGAGATTGAAAAAATAAAATCTAAATACAATTGAGTGGTGGAAGGAGAAGAGATTTTTTTACTTCATATTCAATTGTTCCATTTTCTCTCATCTCTGAGTATTAGACTGTCTTTGTCTCCTCCCTCTCTTCAGCGTGTGAAAGTTTGATGAATCTGCTGATTTCTTCTCACTTATTCAGTGTTTTGTTGAATCTGTCGATTTCTCTTCTGCATAATCACATTTAAAACTAAGATAGAATTTTTTTGGGGGGATACAAATTAAGATATGACTTATGTAATCAACTATTACTTATGGGTTTCTTAAAAATGGGCTCATGAACGTATCATACTAATAATTTTTTTTAAAGATTTTGATGCCTCAAAATTTTTTGGGCCTAGGCACTTGCCTCACTTGTTACACTACATGTCCAAGCCTGAAATGAGTCTAGCTGTTTTATTGAGTTGTATTTAAGAGGATGAATTAAAAATATTTATATCTAAAGGATCCATAAGAGTAAATATTTCTTCTAAATATTTATAATCCTTATGTTCACATTATCAATTAAATATCTCACTCTTCAAATATCCTAAATTTCACAATCAAATATTTTACAAACTAAATATTTATGGGTCTCACTTATCAAATATCTTACTCTTAAACATCTCAACTTTCATAATCAAATATCTCACCCATCAATGCAAATATTAATTAAATACATTGAATTTAAAAAAAACAAAAAAATTAAAAAGAAAGCTATAGCATTGTGGACCCCTATTGCTGGTCCACCCACGATGTGTTGCAGTTGTGAGTGAGTTGCACGGGACATATAATTTTTTAAAAAAAATTAAAATCACTGGGCAAAACTTTTTACCTGATGATTTCTAATATCTCAATCTCCACCCCTTCTAGTAGTGGAGAATTGGGACTTAGAAATAATCAAAAAAATACTCACTCCAAATATCTCCTATTATGGATGCTCTAAGTGATTAAATACTCAAGTATCTTTTTTTAATAAAGTATATCTTTTGGTCTGGATGTTCTCTGACTAGGATCAAGTTGAGTCTGATTTGAGAACAGACCAAGACCAAGTAGGGTATGGTCTCCCTACACCATATTCATAATGTTCCTTGATTAGAATCAATGTTTGACATCATATCTATCTTTCTCTCACTTAATTCTATCGGATGAGTATAAGTATGCATAAATTCAAATAGTTTAGTTCCATCGATGGGTTTTGATAAAAATTAACTAATTGACCTAGAAAACTCAAACTGTACTCATTTCAAGTCATGTAAGTTTATGAGGTTAAAAAGATATCCAAAGGTGTCGTCCATTACCTATTTCGGGCTCCCCAGATGTACTCTAATATTATACTAACTTTAATACTTGGACCTGATCTTCTGGAGACCAAGACCACGTTAGACCGGATCTGAAAGCGGACTAGGACTAAATTGAGTTTGTTCTCCCCACACCTGGCTCATCAGTGAGTTTCAATCAAAATTCACTGATCGATTTAGAGAGTTCAAATTTTATCTATTTCAAGTCTTGTAAATTTCTGAGGTTGTAAGAAGTCTGAATATGTCCTTCATTATTATTTTCGAATTTTTCTAGTGATGGTCTAATGAAAGATTTAAGTTTGAAGAAAATAGATTTGATGTTAAATCTTGATTTCGATTTTAATAGTTAAATTTAAAAAAATTAAGTTGTATAAATTGATAGGTGAGAAGAAAGGAAAAGATTTATTTTTCATAAATAGGGAAATGTTGAGATTACATGCATTTAAACTAAAGAAATAATGTTTTTATATGACTGTTTTGAAAATAAAAATTGAAATTTGAAAGGATAGAATGGAAAGAGCATCCAAAATAATACCGTCTTTTAATTATTCTTAAAATATGATGGGTGATTATAGATTTTCTATATCTTTTGTTTCTTTTGACAATTTTAAGTTATTAAAATATTCTCTATATTTTGTGGTTTGAGCTAACTCAATTGATTAAGTTATTTAACCTCTTTTATCTCATTCCAAGAGTTGCCCAAATCTCCGAACGTTTCGCGTTTTGTGATCAAGAATTGTCCAAATCTCTCGCTTGCAGTTGCAGCCTTGGAACTCAGAAACATGATCCGATCTTCTCGAACGCTGCACAATCATTAAACCCCAATTTAAACTCGTAAACAAAATACTCTGATCGATGCAGAAGATATGACATGGAAGTAGGCAAGCTCCGAGGCCTCTAAATGACTACTAGCAGAACAGAGAGTAGAGTGGTATGGAGCTGTGCATGGCATGGCCTCCCCTCGCCATGCATTTAATGCATGGGACGTCGGATCACGTTCAATCACGAATCAATCAGGGTAATATACAACAGCAAAGCAGAAAGATATGATGGAGCGTGGCCACACTTCTGTTCTGATTTTTCGTTCTCTGTCTCCATCCCCCTTCTCTTCTCTGGTGCATATATACATACTATATTATTATCCCTCCTCATCCTCCCCGGCCAATAGGCCATTAGGGCATAGATCTTGCCTGTCCACTCCATCATTAATTCCTTTCCCATCCCATTAAAAGAATTATGTCCTTGGTGTACTCCACTGCCTGCACCAGCCGCAGTCGAATAGAAAAGTAGTAGTATGATCTATGCCTCACTTTCAACTTCATTATTTCTTTACATTTCCGAGCCTTTTTGTCTCCTCCCGGATCTGTCAGATAAGTTCTGAGATTATACATATTTTAGTTAAAGTCCTGATCTTTCTACAATGTTGATACGCTTATGAAATCTGTCATCATTATGCACACATTAATCAAACATCCATTTTATCTTCTTTCTCTTTTGGTTAAAACCATGCATGTTTAGCAGATATGTGAAAGCTGGTAACCAGAATTACAATTTAATGAACAGAGACTAGTCCAAAGTCATACGTATCTCGGCAAAAGATCATCTTTACAAGAACTTATAGCAGTTAGCATTGGCCCAGACGCTCTCTCCCTTTTCTAACTCTCCTTCAAGGATTATCAGTGAGAGAGAGAGAGACACCAAACCCTGGAGATACATTTTTTCACGTAAAGACAACGTAAACTAGCTCCTTAAGACCTGCATCATCGGTTTCCCCCCGTCTAGTGCAGCGGCGCTAGCGTGGTGTGAGCGGCAAACGCTTGCCGACGAACTGCTGCTGCTGTGTCTGGCGCACGCCATCGCGCGGTGGCTCAAAGAACACCGGAAGAAACTCGTCGCTTTGGCACACAAAAGTCGAGCTCTGGAAGTGCTTCTGCAGTGCACTCAAACCCTACACACAAACACAAATTGCAATAAAAATAAAAATACATTTGAAGCTCTGCACGTTTGATGGTGGACAGAGGTAAATGAGATCACCTGAATTCTCGCTAAGGCCACGGCGCATTTCTTGTAGGATCCAACTGATTTCCAGTCGAAGTTGTGCAAGAAATCGTAGAGTCTGCAGGCACCAATTGCACTGGTGAAATTGACGAACGCATAGCCCAAATTGCTTCCAGTCCTATGTCACAACTCGCCTCTTAAACATAAACATAAACATTAGACAAACATAAAATAGATCGACTAGACTCACTTGAAATCCATCGGCAGATATAAAAAGTCAAACTCTGAAAGCTTCCCATTATCCTCCTCGCCGTCCTTCGCTATCTTCTGGTTCTCCTCCATGCAGTGTTTATCCAACAAGCTCAGCAAATTCTCCTTCCTGCGATCCAAGATTGATTTGTTCCTTTTTTTATTGAAAAAAACAAAGCATTAAAGATATAATAAGTAGAGTTCCACGCACTTGAATTTATTAGGGAGATGCCTGATCATGACAGTAGTCTTTCCTTGGTCAATTTTCCCAACCGCATCACCCTCCTCACCTTTCTTGAACTCAAACTCGGAATTCATTGCCTTAACTCTCCAATCAGCCTTCCGCATCCGATGCTTACTCTTCCTTCTCCAAACAAGGGCAGACTTTGTTGTCAAGCCCTTGCAGGCTGCCTCGATGTTCTTATATCCAACCTTTTCCTCCACTTTGGCTTGATCAGCAATGCAAAATTGCTCCATCTTCATCGCCTCTTCCGCCTGGTCTATCAGTCTCAGAGTGGCCTTAGGAAGATGAACTACTGATGGTGGCGAAGGCTTATAGTAGGCGTTAAAAACAGGTGGGGGAGGCAGCAGAGGAAGTGGAGGATGGTAGCTCTGGAAGCAGAGCTCCAGATTGTAAGGCGCGACATTGAAAAGTACAACCAGCAGACGATTAGGCTGAGGAATCGAAGGAGAGTAACCGTAGATGGGAGTAAAACTGGACACCGGAACGTAGACGGCGGCGTGGGGATTAAAATTTGCCATAAGATATGTAGAGTGATCGAGAGAAGACCTCAAGAAAGAGCCGCCGACGATCTCACCTCACTTCGGTGCCACTCGCTTGGTGAACTTGGAGAAAGGAGAGGAGATATTTATGTGCCTGCATTTAGAATAATTTTAGGAGAGTTTGACAAATAAAAAAAAACAGATATTCAGATATTAAAATGTCTTTTCATATCTTTTTTTAATCATGACCATGAGATATGCGAGAGCCAGATAGATCTGTTTTTTTAATCTTTTATTATTATTAACTCTACGAACTCTATGGGAGAATTTAAAAAGACTCCATTGAAAAGCTCGGATGAACTTTTAATTAACAATCTGTCAGTCTCTTTCATCAACGCCTTAATTCACCGTCGCATGCATCAAGTATAAATGAATATTTTATGTTTTATCATCAAATATAAATAAAAATAATTAATTTTATAATTTATTTTTTTTTATATTAATTTTAAGACAGCCTGATAGAAATGTTGAGATGAATATTTCGTCAGTATAGTAGCCATATAACTCGGTCAGCCGGAGCTCACCACCGCCGAGGATGTGATGCATGCGCACGATGCAGATGAGAGGAACCGCGGCCTCTCGGAAGAGGAGGAAGGTGCCTCGGGTGCTGATAGCGCCGGAGTTCCGGTGAAGGTACACAGCTCTGGCGAAGACGAACTGCCGCTCACTTTCCGTCGATCCTGTAAATTGATCGAACTCGTGCAGAATCGACGCAGGCTTGCATGGAGACGAAGAGACGCACATGCATGCACCGTCTCGATCGCGTCCCTGAAAGATCAACGGCTGCGAATTCATTAAAGTTATTAATGCAGGCACGAAGGTTGCCGTGCATTAATCATCTGCTAGGGAGACGCTAGGAATCTTAATAGTCAGGCAATTATCTTGTAAATAAAGTTAGGAACTAAAAGATCACGAGAAGAAAGTAATAGATAATAAGATTATTGTGATATAAACTTATTCACATATTATTTTTTTAAAAAAATGTTCTTGGTTCATAGAATTTGTAAGAGAAGATCTGGCTACGACTTCATCACAACATTATATGATTATTACAGATGAATAAAAGGGTTTGAGGGAGACACCTGAAAGTTTTGTTTGCACCACATGTATTGCAACTTTAAGCTTCAATTTAAAAGAATGACATTGAAATAAAGTTGCTCCTCATTTCAACACAATTCTTAAATACGATTTGCTCCTAAATAAAATTGTGAGAAAGTTTGTATGCAAGCATATTGGAAACAAGGGACAAGGTGATTATTATGTTATTGATTTGATAAGAATTAATTTAGAATATTCATATTAGTGTTAATATATGAATGTTATAATATTCAAATAATGTTATAATTTTCACATACGTTTAATTCTTTGAACGCAATTAATAAGCAAAATTCAAATAGATATGTGATATGTGGATAGTGAGATTCATAAATCATGAATGTTAAAGTTAATGTTAAAATGAATATGAATGTATGTTAATAAAAAAAAATGTAATAGATATGTAGCTTGAGTTTTTTTTTTTAAATATGACATATATTAACGTTCAAATCAATACGAATGTCTTTAGTGACTCCACGAGCATAGAGATTGATACATACCCTAACATTAACATATAAGACGGATTGAGGAACTTCATACAATGTCACCTTTGGATCAGAATGGGTAATGGTAAGGACAAGTTCAAAGTAAATGGAATACAAAGTGAGGGGAAATAGTTGATTTTAAAATAATAAGAGTCTTGACGCAATGATTGTTATCATGTAATCTTATAATTTCATGTACCAAATTATCTTTTTTTTAATAAAAATTGTAGAACTTGACAATAATCAAACCCCCATAACAATCAGAATGTAAAACTTATATATTTGACATAAGTATCCTCACGGGAACCTTCAAGCTTAACTTCATCACGTAGTAATTAACCCTTAGCCCTAGCCATGCATACATAAAGATAAATTACTAATAAAAACTTGGTTATATTCTACAAACTATAATTTTTCATATACAACATGAATATTTGTATGACTTCTATAAATACCTTTATACTTATAGGTTACAAGAAGATCATGATATTACTAGGTGTCAATGTTAGGTTGGAGCAAAAATGGTGAAAATAAAAGTTGTTTAAGTTATCATGACTCGTGAATCATATAATAACTTTTAGACATTATAGTTGATAGTTTTGGAACATTAAGTTGTTTGCCACTCTTATTAGTTGCTTATAGTGATATATTTCATAATTATTGTAGAATGATTCTTTTGAAATGGACTCTTGGTTAATATATAAGAATGTTATTATCAATTATTATGAGATTCGAGGATCAAATCTTGATTAGTAGTTAGATTTTTGTTATCTTTCATGTACTGATCATTGTTCGAGTTAGTAGTCATCCGTGATTTATTTCCTTCGTATTAATCTTGAAATACATTAACAAAAATATTGAGAGTGAATATTTCATCTTTCATCACTATAATTATGATAAAATGTATTTGATAGTTTATTAAAATTATAACTAACTCTTATGTGACTCTTTTTGTGGACTTTGATGCAATAACTATGTAAAATTAAATAATGTTCAAAGTTGCCCAAGTTGATTTTAAAATTCAATCAATTGGACACTCAAGTAGAAAGTGGAAAACTATTTAATCAACACTTTTTGTGGATTTTGAAATAAAACACTTTCTCGATCGAATACATACAATCTAATACATACATAAGTAGACCATTACCTTAAAAAAAACTAAGATTATATATATATTTGTAATCTCTTATATCCACATTTTTTCAAGTTTTCTTGTTGTTGACATTTTTTGCCCTTGAATCTATCTCATCAGGCCTTTAATCCCTCGGATGCGCATTAAGCTTCTCAAACTCACTCTATATAATTATAACCCTTTGTCTTGCCTTTAAATCCACTTTATTTTGAACCTAGTCAGTAAACCAAATCTCATTTATCCCGTGAGTACAAACTGATACCTATCAAGTCATAAACCTTCCATCTCCGTGACATCCCAAACTTCTAATTACCATTGTTCTTGCACGGAGACTGGAGGACGCTTCAAGGGAAAGTCAAGCTGCTGACTAAACGACTGCAAGGCGGAGTGATCTGGTCGGTCTACAGAGTTTGACTCCGATCGGGGTTGCACCACCGGTCTGCCGCTTCAAGTCTCCGGTGTTGGCTGGCTTAGAATAATGAGTAGCACAGCCGATCGACAGTACACACACTAAGATGGAAGAAATACAAGGCAAGAAAGAATAACTTAGGAAAAAGTTCTTACAACTCGATGATTTCTACGTTCCTTTACGCTGTATATATACACCATAAGTGATAAGAATTTTGTCAGGAAAATAGGAAAGGCTAACACCAAAGATTAAGTCAAAAAGCTATCAAGAGTTTTAAAAAAAAACGTGTCGATAATGTCTGGATTATTTTCTCACATTACTCCCCCTAATCCTGACATGGTTGTAAATCACGGACTCCGAGTAGTTGTCGCATGGCAGCTAACTTCATTCCTGACAGTGCTTTGGTTAATACGTCGGCTCGTTGTTCTCCGGTATTAACAAACTCCACCACAATCTGTCCCTTCTCAACACATTCTCTAATAAAATGAAACCTTGTATCTATATGCTTGCTGCGACCATGAAATACCGGATTCTTCATGAGAGCTATGGCAGATTTGTTGTCAAC
>JBBUKS010000065.1:8332192-8352572 GCA_038050645.1 Hedychium gardnerianum
TTGAGTAACCCTGGACCAGAGCATTGGAAAGCTGTAAAGAGGGTTATGCGGTATTTGCAAAGAACGAAGGATTATATGCTCATGTATCGGAGATCAGGTCATCTGAAGATCATTGGATATTCAAACTTCGATTTTGCTGGATGCTTAGATAGCAGGAGGTCCACCTCATATTATGTCTTCATGATGGCAGGAGGGGCTATATCATGGAAAAACGTCAAACATACGCTAATAGTTACTTCTACTATAGAGGCAGAGTTTATAGCCTGCTATGAAGCTTCTAAGCACGGGATATGGATGCGAAATCTTATCACAGGGTTACAGATCATTGGGGGCATTGACAGGCCATTGATGATCAACTGTGATAATAAAGTTACAAAATTATATTCCAAGAATAACCGCAGTTCGTCGAAGTCTAAACGCATCGACATAATTTTTGTGGCTGTTAAAGAAAGAATTCAGAATGGTCAAATTATGATAGAGCATATAAGGAAAGATTTTATGTTAGCGGATCCGCTCACCAAGGGCCTGCCGCCCAAGGTGTTTCATCAGCATGTGCTAAATATGGGGGTTCTTCCTTTTGATGAAGTATCCATTATATAAGAATCTGTATTTTGTGTGATGCTCTATATAAATGAACACATGTATTTTTTGACATATTGTACGTACTACAGTCTTACATGTGTATTTAGTTTTGACTCTCTGAACATGAGGATATCATGATTTACTATTGCGATTTTGCATACTATTTTGTAAATATGATGTGAGCCTCTATTCACTATTGTAGTTTGGCATATGGTTTTGTGAATGAGTCATAAGGATGAATCATTATTTATCGCTATGGTTTAGCATAAGGTTTTGGTAAATATGATTTGGACCCAGTTTGGATCATAAGGAGGACTTATTGAGAATGGATACTTATATATCACATTTTGTGTCATTCTTGTACTACACATCCACATTTGATCTATGTCGTTAATGATATTAATACTATGATTACTGTTGGGTCTTATTACAGTTATAGTAACTCTGACTTCTTTAGTCCTGTATTAATTGATATAATAGACCAAATTGTTAAAGGGGTATTTAACCTATGAAGCTTTTTTGGCATGTTGAGCTTAACTAAGGGATTGTGTGGTGTATAAGGAATCAAATATAGCTCAAGTGGGAGATTGTAGGATTAAGTCCACATGAGTGGACCTAATCCAATTAAGTTGACATGGGTGAGCTTGGTCTCTATAAGGTGGGCTTACACTTGATTGACACACACACACAACTAATTGTCATCAAGGAACTAAACCCAAATTAAGTGATCTAATGCTTAATGCATATAAAGAGAGTTTGGATTAATGGATGTGGATTAAATGTGTAGATCCAATAGCCCAGTTCATTAACATTAATGGGCTATTAATGATGGATGGGCCTTTTATGTTGATGGTCCCTATAGGATGGGCTGAAGGCATATACGAGAAGAAGCTATCTCATTTAGGGCATCTTAACATCTTGAGAAATCAAGAAAGAGAGAGCTTCTTCATCTTCTTCTTCTCTTCCCCATTGAGAAGGACTTCGGATTACCGCCTACTCCTGTAGAAGGTCATTCCGCGCTTGCAGGAACTCCGGTGACAAGTAAGAGACACAATGACATTAGCTATGGACTCAAGTCAGCATTTGGTTTGCCGTTGTATCGAATTCAGATTTTAGTTTTTTTGCCTTGAAGATTGATGATAGCTAGATTTTGTGATTATTGATGCATATAGATTAAGTTCCATGTAGACAACAATTTCTTACAAGACCTTTGTGATGTCCCTTACTTCTGTTGATTTTGACTAACACAAGGTCTCCAACTTTGAACTCAGTCACAATTCACTTCTTGTCTGCCCACTTCTTCATGTGCTTTGCTGCCTTGTGTAAATATGACTTGCGATGTCCGCTTGTTCTTGCCACCCCTCGGCAAATTTAAAAGCAGTCGAGCTTGCTCTTGGAATGAGTTTAATGGCGTGATTCATTTCATGGTTTAGGGGTATTTTCTTGGGTAGTTCTGGGCTATGATATCCTTGAATTCTTCCAACACCTTGCACACCTCTTGGGGAATGGGGCTATCTGCTTGTTCTTTATCATGAGTTTTGAGTGCAACTACAAAGGTAACTTCATTCTTCTACATTCTCTTTATGAGTTGTATGGCCGATAATAACTTCGTAGCAGGTCCAACCTTCCCGCTTGATTGGAACCATACATTGATGTTTTTGGTTAAGGATGCATAAAGAGTTGGAGAATGGCACAATCATGGAAAATACACGATCTAAGAAGTCAATTCTAATAACTATTTCATAATCATCCATGGGAATAATTAAGATGATCTTCTTACCTTGCCATGTCCCAATGCTTAGCATGGTGTTACGGACGGTGCCAATGATGGGAACTTCTTTAGAATTAACCAACTTGTCTACTACCTCCTTGGTGAGGAATGTCTCAGATGCCCTAGTATTACCCGCTACTACTTTCACAAACATCATTCCTTTGGGTTTAGACCTGACCATTATTCGAAACTGATAGTTCGACAATTCGGAATTGCCAATTTGACAGTTTAAAAAATTTGACCCTTAACCTTTAAAGGTGGTTACGGTTCAGAACCATCGATTACGGTTCGGAACCATCGGTTATGGTTTGGAACCACCGGTTACGGTTCGGTTCTCGATCCATGACAATTCAAGAATATTATTTATATTTTAATTAAAAATGAACATTGATATTATTAGTATTTTGTGCAAAAAAAAAATAAACACAATAATTCTCTATATTGAAATGAATCTTGTAATAATTTATACATTAAATTCCAATGTGTTGGTACATTATGTGGGGAAAAAAATAGGTCTCATTTCATTAATTTTACAAAATCTATCTTATTATTTTATTATATTAAAGTGTGACTACAAATGAGAAATAATAATTTTAATTGGTCTAATTTGATTTTCTAAATTTTTAATCAATCTTGGATGCATAAATTTAAAACATGACATACACATCCAATATAGAAATATAAATTGACATAATTTTAAGTTCTTCAATACTTGCAATATTAAAATTAGCATTATCAAATAATATTAAAAATATTTTATAAATTAATCTATATTCTTCTAAAATTAAGCACATCAATTGAGATATGTTGTGAGCGGTGTATACTTTATCAAAGACTCGATATACTAATAAATATTTTTGGATAGACCAACAGTTATCAATCCAATGACAAATCATACTCATGAGTGAGTTTACTAATGATCACTCTAAATATCAAAACATAAAGATACCTTATTATTATTTAATTTTTTAATTGTACGAGTGAATATGGTTCAGAGAACATATTTAGCAGCCGAGTTAAGTGATTTTTATAAAAATTCTCAGATGTGCATTTAGACTCAAAACTAAAAGAATAATGTTCAACAAAAATAAATCTACTAATGATTCTCTTAATTTAATATTAGAATATTTAAATCAACTAGAATTGGTACCTCTACTAGTTGATAAAACCTGGATTGTTATGTTTGAGAATGATCGACTCCAAACTCAGTTAGGTGCTTCATTTCGTTGTGTCGCTTTGAAATTTATAAGATGTTTTGAAATACTTACATTTTGCACGTATTTCTCCATTCAGAAGAAGAATGATTTCTCAAAATTTTTAATAAAAATAGAAAATTTTAAAGTTTGAGTATCTTGAACCATAGAAGTTTTATTACTTTCTCGCATATTGGCTGTCTGAAATGACTTTGGTTCATCATCAACAAATTAAATATTGTCAAGATCTGATGCGTGCTAACCACAAGTACACGGTCATCGTCAAGAAGTAAAATTATCGTCTTTTGGGACCGTGTTGTTGATTACCCATCTACGTGCAAAGGAGGGTGTCTAGACGAATCAAAATGAGAGAGTTGTTGTGAAATCAAAGTGATCTAAGAAAAAGAAATTAAAAAATGGGGAGAAAACCAGTTCGTTGAGACAATTCTAGGACGTCAATTTTACCATAACGATCATTGACAATGTAGTTATGAATCTCTCTTTTACCTCAATGTGATGCAGGAGGACCCGGACATATTTTTACTAATTTTAGTAATTTTATATTTTTTAGTATTTAGGATATTTAGGGTAATTTTGGCAATTTTCAGATTTTTGATATTTTAGGTATTTCTTGTAATTTCTATTTTTTTATATTTTTAGATTTGGAGTCTGTTTAAAAAATTTAGGATTGTGAGTTTTTTTATTTCTTTTATAATTTTTTTCCTTTCTTTATAAGTTAGGAATTGAAATTTATATATTGAGATTTATTTTCTTTTTTTGTGTGTCTTAAGGTTGGAGTCTATATAAGAGTTCTATTTAGTTTTTTAAAAAGAATCCTCTATTATAATAAAAAAAATCTTTTTGTTGGAAAAAACTAGAGGACGATTATTTTCTCTTCTTGCTTTCTCCTCAATTCTCTCTTCTTGTCAGCCCACAGGATAATTGTTATTCTGCCCGACATCAATTAGTATTAGAGTTGGTAGTGTCCGATTTGAAAAAGCCGAGTTTTGGATCTAATGAAAGGTCGTCGTAGTCGTGGTTGTGGTCGCGGTAGGCAGGTTCCGATGGAGGAAGCTAAGCACCGTGAAAAACGGTTGAGGATTGAGGATTTACAAAGGTAAGTCATAAATTTAACCTAGCGTCTAGTTGATACGGTGCGAGATCGTGAAGATCGTGAGATATGTGGTCGAAAGGATTGATATGGAGACCTCGGATTTCGAGTTGATCTATCTAAATTTTCTGATAAGTCACATACAAAAAATGTTATTGATTGGATCAACAAAGTGGAGCAGTTCTTCGACTATAAGTAAGTTTCGGATCAGATGAAAGTAAGATTGGTTGCCTTCAAACTCAAAGGTCTAGTATTGTCATGGTGGGAGTACTTGCGACACTCACAAGACCAACAAGACAATGTCAAGATCAAGAATTGGGAGAAGATGAAAAGAAAGATAAAAGATCAATTTCTTCCTTTTGAGGATACTCAAACTTCGTTCCAAGGACAAATAAGTTTTACCATAAATAACGATAGCTTTGACGGCCAAGATATCATTCGAAGATGATTCGGAAGAAGAAGTTGACGAGATACTTTATGGTGATGGTCCTAAGACTTTAATTATTTGTCAGGAATTTGACCCATAAGATTTTCACGAGGATATCTTGGAAGAAGAGAATAATGACAATGAAGAATCCAAATTTGAAAGTGATCTTGAAAGACTGCGTGAATTGGGTTCTGCTGAGTCTCCAAGTGATAATCCTGATGGGGTCTTATCTTCTGATGAGGTCATGCAACTAGAGAGGGTCCTGATGTGCATAATGACGATGAAAATGGGAAGGTTTCTGCTATTAACTATGAGACACGGCCCTCTTTAAGAATGCTTGCAGGATCCCCTACATCTAATCTGGATTTGACCATAAATGCTTTCAAAGCATTTGATGATCATAGGGATTTCCTAAAGGATCTGGAATCAACAACTTTCGTTCCCACTAATAGATGCCAAGCTTTTAAAGATGGTTTCAAACAAGCAATACTTAATCCAAGTGATATTCAAGTTTCTTTTGAGAAGTTTCCCTACTATTTGAGTGAGAACCTGAAAAAAAATTCTCATGACTTGTGCATTGATTCATCTGGAACGCAAGGAATTCATAATGTACACTGCAGATATTTCATCAGTAAATAATTGGATTCTTATATCTGGCCCAACAGGATCTGAAATATATCAAGAAACTATAACAAAGGCCCTTGCCAAACAGTTTACTGCAAGACTGCTCATTATTGATTTTCTTATGTTACTCAGTGGATCTTCTTCGAAGGACTCAGAAACATTAAAAGAGAGTGTGAGCATGGATAAACAAGGCATCTTTTGTAAGCACCGTACTGCTCTTATTGACAGTATACAACTGAGAATACCAACTTCCAGTGTGGAAGTTGATATTGTGAGGGCATCTTTAAATTCTCAATCTCTTCCAAAGCAAGAGATATTTACTGCAACATCAAAGAACTACACATTAAAAGGAGTTCAATTATTAGTTCTAGGCTATCTGCTGCTCCTACTGTAGTTGTGAGCGCTAATGTTCCTGTACGCCCGTTGGTTTCTGTACCAACAGCAACAACTATACTTTCTGGACCACCAAGTGCAAAAAGTGAGAACTCTGCTGTTGTTTCAATACCTCTTCTCTCATCCAACTCAACCATAGCCTATGGCCTCAGCAAGATGAGGAGCAGCTCCAACACGCAGACCACCATCGAGATCGACTCTCTGGTCGAGGGCATCGACTTCTACCCCACGATCACCTGAGCTTGATTTGAGGAGCTCAACATGGACCCAATCAAGAAATACATAGTCGGTGGAGAAGTGTTTGAGGGATGCGAAGATGGATAAGAGCAGCGTTCAAGATACCGTGCTCGTCGGCAGATCAATGAGAATTCCCAAAGTCTAGTAGTTGCTAGTGAATTTTATCGATTTAGTGTCAAATGTTCTTCCTTCTGGACTACACACTACTTTAAACTCGAGGACGAGTTCTCCTCAACCTAGAGCAACTGATGCAAGAAGACCCAGATATCTTTTTACTAATTTTAGTAATTTTTATATATTTTTTTTAGTATTTAGGATATTTTTGGTAATTTTCAAATTTTGGTAATTTTTAGATTTTCGGTATTTCAGGTATTTTTGGTAATTTTTATTTTTTTTATTTTTTATTTTTAGATTTGGAGTCTGTTTAGAAATTTTAAGATTGTGAGTTTTTTTTCTTTTATAATTTCTTTTTTTTTATTTATAAGTTAGAAATTGGAGTTTATATATTGAGATTTATTTTCTTTCTTTATGTTTTAGGGTTGGAATCTATATAAGAGTCCTGTTTAATTTTTTAAAGAGAATCATATGTCATAATAAAAAAATTCTTTTTTATTGGAAAATCTAGAGGACGATTATTTTCTCTTCTTGCCTTCTCCTTAATTCCCTCTTCTTATCGGCCCACAGGATAATCGCTATCATGCCCGGCGTCACAATATCAATCATACTTAAAGGTGGTTTATCCTAAGGTACCCGATGCTCCCTTTCGAGAATACACAAGTGTATCTACCCCTCATGCGACCCCTTAATTTCATGTTAATGAATTATGTTAGACCTTTTACGCTCTGTCATAGCCAATGATACCCTTGAGTTTGAACTACTTTTATGAACAACCCCTCAAGTTTAGTTCTTATTGGTTCGAGATCGGAGTTCACATTTCGGTTCTTCCTCCTCACCCTATGATTACAATGTATGCTTAGATGCAAGATACAAGATCAAGGTTTGCCTCTGGTCATTTCCAAAGAAAACACTACCTTAAACTCTAATCATGCAAACATACAAGAATATATGCTAACGTCTGTTAAGACATATTAGCATGTTATGCATACTAACAACTAAATCAAGGATCAACACATTATGCGAGAAAAAAGATAAAAATAAATAATAAATTACAATTATTAATTCAATGTCAGGTTACTCTCTAATCCTAGAATTTAAAAAACTACTTCATAATGTCAGAAATACCAACCATTGACATCATAGCTCCACCGAAGTCTTTGATGCAACCTCCTCCTTGATCCCCGTCACGAGATCGAGGAAATCCCTAGATCACCAGATGCCTTGTAGTCGCTACGTCGCCCCTTACCTCCTTTTATAGTTTTAGAACCTTGACAGAGTTTCTTAAAAAGTAGGGAATCCTAACACAATTTCGTAAAAAGTTAGGATGGCTAACAAAATTTCCTAAAATACAGAGGGGGTTAATAGAATATCCAAAAATTTACGAGGGCACCGCCACACGCGCTACAGTCATGTTAGGAGACACATCCAGGTCGTGTGGCCTGGAGGTTTCTGGTCTGATGGCAACAAGGGACACGACCGTATTAGGGGCATGACTAGCCCGCGCTCCATATTGAAATGCTCCTCGTTAAGTGTCAGGGGACACTGCCAGCTCGTGTTCCTTGATGAAAGTTCTGCTTGACGCTCCGATGCCAATTCTGCCTCCTGGATAATCCATGGTCGTGGAATGTAGCATGATTTAGCCGTGGATCATGCTGAGATGTGAGCTCCTTTAGGCTTTTCGTCTCCAATTGCACTCTGAAGCTAAGTATCTCCACTTCCTGTCAATATAAAGTATAAATCGCAGTCATTTAAACTAAATGATGAAATGAATGCAAATACTAGAAGTTAACACAAATTATGCTTATGTAATGCAACAAATGCATGCTGAATAAGATTAAAAACATATGCATGATTCACACATCAACCAAATTCGGAATTATTATTTTCTTGCACTTTTGAGATCGAGATTAACTTTCTTCCATTTGAATTGAAGAAATGAAGTTGAAAAACAATCGAGATTTTAGAATTAAGTGCGAGAGTAGAGAATTTAACTTAAAACAATGAATAGAGCAACCTATTTCATGGTTTAAAATATGGATCTATTTTCGAGTTTTAGTTTATGATCAGAACAATATGATTTTGGTATTGTATCGTACCATACCAATATGGTTTCAATATTTTTTAAATATAAAATTTATTAATTTAAATTTAAAATTTTAATCTAAATATTAAAAAAATAAAAAATAAAATAATTTTTTTAAAAAGAAAAAAATGCGGGATCACGGGGGCATCGCGACCCCGCGGAGGTCGCGGCACCCCTACGATCCTGCGGCGACCTCACCTTCGCGAGGTCATGGGGGCCTCTGCTTGCGGCGCCTCCACACTGCGCAGAGGTCAATGTGGGAACAGGGTCGCAACGGCTCTTTTTGCCAGTGTTGGGCTATGGGCAGAACGATAAATTCCACCCGTTGCGTTTTGTCTCGTATGGTACATAATTTTAAATCATGGCCTATTTACAAAGTTTGGGAAATAACAGTAAGTTAATCGTAGCTATTGATCGAAAATTATTCAAATAATGCAAATCGTTTAAAAAAAACTAGAAGCATGCAATGGTCAAAATGGTCGGTTCCAATGATTACTAAAAAGACGGCTTGAATTGGCAGCTTAGCTTAGGGTTCAAGTAAATTTGGTTTAGTGTAAAAATGTTTAAATGAACCAAGTAGGAATTGCTATTTTTTAATTATTTTTTCAATGGCATATGGTTGCATATGTGGCCTATGGGTACCATTTGAAATGGAGAGTTAACTGAGGTGGAGCAAATCTATTTCAAAAAAATTATTTGATAGCAGGTCTTGGCATTTTCTTTTCCGTTTCGTTTCCTGACTTGGTGTCCTCGGGGATTCACTCGTCCTTCACTCGGGAAGTGACTCAGTTTCCGGACTCGATGGTGACTCAGCACTCGGCGTCCACTTGGGAATCACTCAATGATCGACTTCTGACTCGACGAAATCCTTCTCGACTCGGCGAGGAACTTTCCGACTCGAGTACTTGCTTCCCAATTGAAGTATTCGGTTTCTTCGCTTCTTGAATGAAGCAACCACTCGACGACTCAGCTTCTCGACTGGAGGAAGTATTCGACTTCTTCATTTCCTAACTCGGCCATCCACTTGGGAGCACTCAGCTTTCGCTCGGCGATCCGCTCGGGAGCATCATTTCCTAACTCGGTTGAACCAATCCTATTGGTAGCCTGAAATTATTGCTCGATAGATAAGTTGAAATTGATTTTGTATAATTTTAATTCGGCTAAATTTCTCAATATCTCCGATAAATTATCCAACAATAATTTTTTTAGCGATGAAGAAGAGACAAGGCATGATTCTCTCCGTTTCAAGGGCTCCTTCCCAACGAAGAGGTGGGGTTACAAGGAGAGGACGAGGAAAGGGTTCCAGTAGCCTCAAGCAGATGACTCTAGATGCAACCATGAAAATCCGCCATTCTGAGAGGTGATATTTTTGAATTATGATATTGTAACATATATGGTTGAGAAACTGTAATAAGCTAGATCTTGAATGCTACTATTTGGCTTCAGTAATTTTTCTGCTGTGTTTGTATAATACTCAAGATCCTACATTCAATTTGCTCAGGTTAGGGTTGCTGTCAGGAAAATAATGGTAACGTCAGGGTAACATGCTGCTTTTAGTACTAGTTAATATGTCACTAGCTAGGTGTATGCATCATACATAACCCATTATTTCTGAGCAATTGCCTACTTTGATATGCAAGGCAAGCATGTAACTTGTCCGCGCAATGTTGTATGAGCTATTTGGTGCATAGTTGAGCATTTCATCAACTGACAATTTTAGGTTGTTTTCTTGTGCTTATTGTCTTTCCTCTAATTCTGTTCTTAAAGATCAGCATCAATCTCCACGTCTGCGACTGCTAGAAATATTGTGGATGAAGGAATAGACTCTCCTTCAAGCGAGTAAACGGAAAAATATGAAATGAATGAAATTGCGGAGTGTTCTGTAAGCTCTTCCTTCTCCATTCTCACTCAACAAATATTATCCAACATAACGATCAATGTATGCTGTTAACTGTGATTATATTCTTTTCTTTACTTGTTTGAAGGAGCCTGAAGAAACCAATAAAGCTAAAGGTCGGAAAAGAGCAGCTCCTAGAGGAAGGGGTAGAGATTCGACATCATCTTCTAAGAGAGGGTGGAAATCAGACTTCAGTTCCATCCACAACATGTTTATGAACAAGGATGATGAGGATGACATCTCCATCAGACTAAAGAGGATTCAACCACGGGTATTATTTTCACTTGCATTCTTGCAAAAAAGAAAAGGCAAAAAAAAAAAAAAATTGTCTTGCTTTTACTCTTTTAACTAACACCTGCAAACCCATATGCTGTTTCCGGAACAACGTCTTGGTTAGTCAAACTAGATCGCTTGCACATCTTACATGTGCTTTGAATTTTCACAATCTTTTTAGCTTTGATAGTTATTGAAGCTGCACTTGTCACCTGTCGGATTATCTCATCACCTGTCTATACCACGAGTGTGTAACAGCAACCAATCTGATTTCTCAGATTCCCAGACTAGTAGTGGACCTAACGGATCACCAGCATAAGTTGGTAGATTCATGTTCTCTCCTAAACGTGCAAAACCACATTTGCAAGTTTTATGTTTACTGTTCATGTTTCAGGCAACCAGGAACTACGGCGCTGTTAGGAAGAGACCTTGAAATGATTGTGTTATTTGTAGCTGTGAAGATGCGTACTGGAGAATTCTTCCATTCCACCATGTGAACAATTATCAGGAAATTCCTTTCGTACTATATTTCCCCTGGCCTAGTTTTGCTTATCAGATTGGAAGATCAGGAGGAAATTGTGTTTTATGCTCCAATATCATTGTCTGATACCTCAGTTGGCGTGGTTTGCCATAGTTTTAATTCCCTGTTTTTGGCCTCTAAATTGATAGGTTTGATGTGAAACTTTAAAGTTTTAAAAAATCCTTGGAAAGGAGAGGTAACAAAGGACATTGCATGAAATGAAAAGGAAATAAAAGCTTTATTAACTCTTTTTCATCCTGCATTAATTGGCCTTCAGTCGATTTAGGTAGGTAATCGACTCCATTAATTTATGCCTTGGTTGAAAGGACACGGTGCAATAGGAAAGTATTTTCTACCAACGAAGTAGTGCATCTAAAATTGAAGTGCATCGCATATAATTTTTCTACGGAATTTATTGAACCATGTGAGCAAGTTTTATTACTATTTATTTTACTTAACCAAGTTTCAAAATACTTAAATCGTATAGTATATTTTTAAAATATCCTTTTTTATTATTGTTATTTTGACTTACTTTAAATTAAAATTAATATATTCTAAAAAAAAATTAATGTATTTATGTCCTTAGATCTTTGAATTAATTTATGTCATTGGAAAATTTCTTAATAGAATTTATAACAAGTTGAATCATTATAAGGTATAAGATAATGATATTAACATCATCAATAGATTTTTTGGATTCTCTTGATTTTTGAATGGTGTAGATCTATCAATCAGTTTAGGATGAAATTAGATGATGAATTTAGGAAATTTTGAATCACTTAAATTAAAATCAATGTATTCCTGAAAACTTTTTTAATGTATCTATGTTTTCATATTTGAATTTGATAATATAAATTGAAAGTAATAAATTTTTGAATATATAAAATAAAAAATTGAAGATGTGTTTTTAATTTAATTCTTTATTCTCAATTTATATTATCTAATTCAGATTCGAGTGATAAATACATTAAAGAGAGTTTTAGGAATATATTAATTTTGATTTAAATTAATTTAAATTTTTTTAAGTTTTAATTGATCGATCAAGAGCAAAAGAGAAAGAGTACACTATTTAAGTATTTTAAAATTTGAATACTAATAATAATGACTCACGTAATTTAATAAATTACTGATTTTTCTAACTTTATATGAATGATTTATAAATTTACCTTTCAAAAATAGATATTTTAGAAATTAAAGTTTTTAGCATTGCTCGGGTCTGGTTTGTAAATTTCACAGTGAAGGATTCTACAAAACTAGCATCCATATCAAATATTTTAAATAAAATTTTTATTTGATTTAAAAAAAAAATCTACATTAATTATCTTATTAATTTTCTAAATTTAAATATAATAAATAATAATTTTCTAAATTAAAAAAATGAAAAATTATTTTTAAATATTAAATATTATTTTTATTTACATTTGTATTAAATATTATTTTCATTATTAACCTAGATAATATTAAAAAATTATAGAGCAAAGAGAAATAATAATAAATAAATAAATAAATATATAATAAATTATAAAAAAATTAATGTATTAAATAGTAAAAATAAATATTTAAATTTAAATAAAATATTTTTTTTATTTTAAATTTTATTTAAAAAATTTGATACGTAAATGCTCATATTCCATTGTCGCACGCAGGAAATATAGAGACGGGGGCGGATTCTGGGATACCGCATATTAATTGCGTCCGCAGTGGATTACTATCACCAACATCCCACGTGTTCGGCTCTGCTCCTCCCTCTTTCCAACCAATCCATACAAACTCCTCATCCCCGGCCCCACCATCCATCCCCATAACCTAACAAACAAAACTGAGCTACCCACAATCAAACCCAACTCCCTCCTTCCCCCGTGGGCTCCTCTTCACACCCCCCTCGCTCTCGTCTCCACCACACTCCAATCATTCTCCCCCTCCTCCATCCTCAGATCTCCGGCCTCGTCCTCCTCTTTTCCCTGCCACCGTAATTATGCGCCTCTTGTTGTTCTTGTGGCTGCTCGCTCTCGCCTGGCCGGCGGCGGCGACGGAAGCCAGCAGCGCCTACGAGGCGTTGCGCTCCCACGGGCTTCCCATCGGGCTCCTGCCCAAGGGCGTGCGGGACTTCACCATGGACGATGACGGCCGCTTTGAGGCGCGTTTGGATACTCCGTGCATCGCCAACTTCGAGAGCGAGATGCGGTACAACGCTAGCGTCGCCGGCACCATCTCCGCCGGACAGATCGCGGGCCTCACCGGCGTTGCCGCCCAGGACCTCTTCCTCTGGTTCCCTGTCCTCTCCATCCGCCTCGACAATCAGACCTCCGGCATCATTCACTTCGACGTCGGCGTCGTCGACAAGCGCTTCCCCCTCTCCCTCTTCGAGTCCCCTCCCGACTGCTCCCCCGACTCCTCGCAGGTCATCCGTCTTTCTTCCCCTCCTCCCAGCTTTAAAATTCCAATTTTGTCATTTCCTCTAACGCCTACGCTTCGTGTTTCCCCGCAGAGCCAACCGGGCGAGCTACGTTACCAACTCGAAGACCAAGACGCCTCCATCTGAAACCATCGCAGTCGGCGCTCGTCAGTAATGGTCCTACGTAGCTTGGCTTTGGCTTGCTTATATATATGTCTGCTTTGTTTGTAGCAAACCCATCCCTCCTCTTCTCCAGCTCCAATTCAAGCTCCATAGAAGAATGATGGCGATGAGGGACTCGCCTAATGTGCAAACACAATTAGCTGAAGAACGGATTGGAGAGCATCCGTTGTTTATAAGAGATTTCCGAGTGTTCCTTTTTCCATCCAATGGATTATACTACTGATGTTTATACCAGTTGGCAGTTGCTACTCCCTAATCGCGATCGTAACTATCGAATTAGTTGGTAGAAGGCGACGTGTAGGCAGTGGATAGCCTGGGGGTTGATCCACACCAAATATCATTCCTATAGCTTCTTGTTTTTGTGAGTGGTAAATGAATTGAATCTTTCTGTATATGCCGGAAACCATCTGTCTGTATGTAGGCAAAACCTAGGAAACTGTTGGATCTGGGAAAATATATATTCTGTTGATTACAAGAATGACACTCTTCTCTTTCATTTTCTCTTCTATACAATATGTTGTAGATTACTTGTTCTAGTTTAACAATGACAGGATATAGTATGTGTGCTTGTTCTACTCTAATTGTGTCTTGCAACTATAGATATGAAGACAACAAGATTCATGCAGTATGGAAGCAGGTTTCAGTTCATCAATGCTCTGGAGATTGAAGTTCATTTAGTTTCCTCCCCAGATTTGAGTTAATATAAATTGATTTCCTGTACAGATAGAAAATAAGATGCACTACTTCAGAGAGAATGCTGAGTGAAGAAGTTATTGATGTAGCTGGAAAGCAGAAATTGTCATTGTTCATGGAGAATGCTCTTGTGAATTTGTCTAACAGTAGGCATGTGAATCTTGTTGTCTTCGGTGCTTGTGGTATGTAGTCTTTTGTGATGGTAAATTTTGCAGGACGGGAATCTGAAGGCAATTCTAGCAGCACAAGTCACAATATTCAGATGAGAAAATCTACAAACTGTCTATCAGCTTACAATCCATTCCAGTGCACAGACAATTCAGGCTAGTAATCTGTAGCATCCTGGAGGTGATGTACATCTTGTTTTTCTGATTTGGATAAATCCTGAGCACTGTTTGCCAATGCTGCACTAAATTTCAGTTTCTTTCAAATATTAGTGGATTTCAGCAGCTATCAGAGGTCATAATAGCATCTAGCCTTCCAAATTACAGTATTACTGGAAGATAATCAAAAGAGAGACGACCCAAACAATGTGTAGTAGCTTTCAGATGTGGACTCCAATTCCAATTATTTTTGAACTCTCATGAAACACAGGAAAGAGAGTTTATACCAAACTTCTGCAGCAACAACTTGGGCAAGTAGTTAGTGATGGCAGTTTTTGAATTGTTTTATTTGAGGTTATGAAGTTGGGACAAAGCTAGTGAATGCCATGTCACATCTGCATGTGATATGAGCTTTTAGTGTTTCTCAACTTTAGAATCAGGAAGTCACATGTAACAATAGACTCCTGTGCTTCATGTTTTGTCTCATCAGTGAGTTACATCTTAAAGTTTGAAGGGGAACGCATCAAACAGTCAAATGGTTCAGCAACAGTTATGAGAAACTTGAAGCACGGCTGTCATCTTAACTTGAACAACAAAAGGAGTGGTGCAATGTGGTTCTAGTTTCTGGTATTTCACAATTAACTGCTTTCTTTCTTTCTTTGGATGGTGCTTGTCCACACCTAATGTTTGCTTGAGTCCACGAAGTGCATTCGTCTGAATACTTATCTTGGACTGACATGGTGCTCTGACGTCTGCGGAGAACAGGATGCTGCCATTGAGAAGAACCTAAAAGACAGCTGCTCCATGTGGAATGATAAAGCCAGGAAAGTGGAATCTCTGGAATATGCAGTCAATTCCAGACTATAATTCTAAAAGCAACTTGTTGCCAGTCAATTCATGTTCTGCATTGGTTAGATATTGTTCCCAACTTTACAAGGGACCAATGCCACTAGTCCTTCACGTTCTAGTAGAGGGGAGGGGGGACCTGCTACAGAGCGTTTGAAACAGGTCAGTCGAAAGGAAATTGGTTCAAAAAGCATGAACAAGCATGATGCTTTAGAATGAATGTTGAGGAATTTAAAGGTAATGGTTTGTTGTTCAGAAAGCAAGTGTTGCATTGATGAAATCAAACAGCATAAATGAAGGCACCTTCAGTTTGTCAATGTGAAGAAATTAATCTTCCAAGTTAGAGCATTGGTGTGGTTCTAGATACTAAGATGGCACATCACTTTTTTAGAATGAAGGGGAGCCTTGACACAATGATAAAATTATTGTCGTGTAACCTAAAAGTCACGTATTCGAGTCTCGAAAATAAACTCTTACAAAACAGGATAAAATTATGAATAATAGACCTTTCTTAAAAACCCGTATTAGAGGAAGGTTCGTGCTGAAATTAATCTCAAGCATGATGATTGTCAGTAGGATAATAAATAAAAGGCTGATTAGTTGTTGAACACTAAGCAAGAGCTAAAAGATGCTTCTCCATATTTGAAACCAAAGTGTGAGGAGGTTGTAAGCTCTTGTTTTGTCGTGTCGTAGGCAACAAGAATTAAATACAATTAATTATATATATCATCTCGTGGACTCAATCTCTTATTTTATTTTTATATATTTAAATAAATTTTATATAATTATATATATATATATATATATATACTCTTAGTAGTCAAATGTCACTTGTATTCTTGGAAACTATTAAAGTTCTGATCTTTAAAAAAAAAATTAATTCTCATCATCTTCCTATTCCACAAGTAAAAATTATAAAATATAACTAGATTAGTTCATACAAATATGAAGAGCTCAAATTTGATATAATTTTTATTTTAAATTATTTTAATTTATTAAATATTTTTAATCAAAATTGTTTGACGTAGACAAACAACTCGTTTCAAGTACATCTTAATTTTAAAAATTTAATGATACTTTTATTAGTCTAAAATATAAAGAATTAAGGGCAAAAAATTTAAAAGATGTCCCATCCTTGTAAATTAACATAATTGTTCTTCATTATTGTTCTCAATTATTATTCTGTTTATATCTCTCGCCTAAATCCTAAATCGGTCGAGTGCGTTGTAACAGCTACGGTTTCATAGCTACTACAACTATAATAGTTATAGCAGCTATGATTTCGTAGTTGTTATAACTACAATAGTTATAGTTTATAGTTGTAGCAAATATAATTTCATAACTGCTATAACTACAACAATTGTAGCTTATAGTTTTAGCAGCTAAGGTTTTATAGTTGCTACAACTACAATAGTTATAACAACTATGATTTCATATTTATTACAACATGAAAAATAATCTTAATAAAGAGGACTAAAATTCTTCAGAGCCTTCGAAAATACTTTAAACGATATTTTTTGGGACTAAGATTGGACCGTTATGGGTTACACTCAATAACAAATATAGATTTCTGAACGAGTTTCAATTTGATATATTGTTCGTCCCATGGTTCAATCCAAGTCAAAAGTTATGACCTCTCAAAGCTTACCTAATATTCACGTTGTAGCAACTATGGTTTCATAGCTGCTCCAACTATGTAGAAGCTACGAAATCGTAGTTATTATAATTGCGTGATAGCTCAGTTGTAGTAGCTACGAAACTATAATTATTACAACCGCGCTTGGTTCAAGATTTAGGCAGAAAATATAAGAGAGAGATAATAATAAGAATAATATAGTGTGTTAGGATCAATGTGAGCTAGAGGGGAAGGGGTGAATATCTTCGATCGCTTCGTCTTGATTGCGTGCTTTTTCGTTTGAATGCACACTCTTCGTTTGAATGTGTAATGGAAAATTTGAATCAACCTTGACGCCACATGCACAATACCGAGATTTTACTTGGTATCCGCCTCTTAAGGCGACTAATCCAAGGCATAGTCCTAGATATCTACCACCACTAAATCTTCTCCTTCTCGCCTATGTACCACTATATCTTTTATTCCTATGTACTGTTTTAAAGTTGTACTTCAATTTTTTTATTAAAATTTGATCATCTAGATCAATGGAACGTCGGAGCTCGTTTGTTCACAATAGCACCAGGTTGGTGATGTTTTAAAAAAAAAATAGCACCATATTGATAATGTTTTGAACAAAAAACTACCAACGTGGTGCTCAATATAATTGGTGCTGTTTTGAAGAGTGATGTTTTGAACCTGGTGCTGTTTTGAACAAATCAGCACCACGCTGGTGCTGTTATTGAACAATCCTGCACCTACATTGGTGCAGGTTTTTTTAAATGAAGCTGGTTTGGATGTGGTACTGTTTTGAACAAACCAGCACCAGCTGGTGCTGTTCTCAACCAAACTAGCACCTACATTGGTGCAGGTTTTATAAATAGAGTTGTGTTGCCAATGTGGTGCTGTTTTGAAATAACCAGCACCACGTTGGTGCTATTCTCAACCAAACCAGCACCACGGCGGTGCATGTTTTTTAAATGGAGCTGTTTTGAACGTGGTGCTGTTTTGAACAAACCAACACCCTCAATGGTGCAGTTATCAACAAACCAACACCATCATTGGTGCATGTTTTTTAAATAACCAACGTGTTTTAATAGTTAAGAAACTGATTAGTGTTAAGACATTTATTATTAAATTTTAGTGTATCCGAATACAAATATTTCCAAGGTCAAAACCGATAGAGACTTTGGAAAATCATTCTGATCTAAATTATGAAAATGAGAATTCTTACATTGATTTACATGACACAGGTTTATATTAGTGGACTGAACATGCACCCCAACAAAGTTGAAGGGAAGTAATTGGCTTATTACCAAGATTTGGATTGCTTCCTTAATCTGCAAATGTGTGAGACATCGTATTTGGCGTGTTTGGCCTTGGTGAAGACAATTTCCTTCATTTGAATTGGAATTTATAAAACTCGAATTTTGTACTGTTGGAAGTGTCCGCATGAGAATTGGAAAAAATTTGTGTGAAACTTTATTGTACATGTGAATTATATGGATGTTTCAAGTAAAATGAAACCATTGAATAGAAGGCATTGATGTTGTCATTCATAAAATGAATCACTAGCAATTGAAAGAGGATATTGAGTTTAATCTTCATAAAAAGACCAGCACCATGTTGGTGTTGATGTTCCAAGACCAACAACAAGTGAGTGCTGTTCTGAGACACACCAGCACCAGGTTCCATGCCACTTGGCACGAGACTTTTATCCTAATGTTGGAGTCTAAGAACCATGATTGGAGGTCATATTACATTGTAGAGACTCTAATCTTCTATAACATGGAAATATTTCATAAATCCAAGCCCCCTAGGTCCATCAATGGGTTTTGACCAAAACCCATTGATTGACCTGGAGAGCTCAAATCAGACCCATTCCAGGTCCATTGGGTGAAAATAGGTCAGGATACTCCAAATATGCCCTCAATTACAAATTCTAAGCCTTCCCAACATTGCTCCACACCATGTGGAGAGTTTTTCACAAAGTGATGTTGGTCTTCAAAAACCAGCACCACGTTGGTGTTGTTCTGAGACACACCAGCACCAGGTTCCGTGCCACTTGGCACGAGACTTTTATCCTAATGTTGGAGTCCATTGTTGAGACTCTCATCTTCCATAACATGGAAATTTTTCACAGATCCAAGCTCCCTAGGTCCATCAATGGGTTTTGACCAAAACCCATTGATGGACCTAGAGAGCTTAGATCGGCAGGTCCAGTGGGTCAAAACGGGTCAGGATACTCCAAATATGCCCTCAACTATAAATTCTAAGCCTTCCTAGCATTGCTCCACCTATTTCACAAAGTGGTGCTAGTCTACAAAGAGCAGCACCACGTTGGTGTTGTTCTAAGACACACCAGCACCAGGTTCCGTGTCACTTGGCACGCGGCCATATCTTCATGTGCTAGTCTCAGAACCATGATTGGAGGCCATATATACATTGTGGAGACTCTCATCTTCCATAACATGAAAATTTTTCACAGATCCAAGCTCCCTAGGTTCATCAATGGGTTTTGACCAAAACCCATTGATGGACCTAGAGAGCTCAGATCAGACCCATTCCAGGTCCAGTGGGTCAAAATAGGTCAGGATACTCCAAATATGCCCTCAACTATAAATTTTAAGTCTTCCCAGCATTGCTCCACATGTTTCACAAAGTGGTGTTGGTCTTCAAAGAGCAGCACCACGTTGGTGATGTTTTGAGATACACCAGCACCAAGTTCCGTGCCACTTGACACGCGACCATATTTTCATGTGCTAGTCTCAGAACCATGATTGGAGGACATATATACATTGTAGAGACTCTCATCTTCCATAACATGGAAATTTTTCATAGATCTAAGCTCCCTAGGTCCATCAATGAGTTTTGACCAAAACCCATTGATGGACCTAGAGAGCTCAGATCGGTCCCATTCTAGGTCCAGTAGGTCAAAATAGGTCAGGATACTACAAATATGCCCTCAACTACAAATTCTAAGTTTTCCCAGCATTGAGCCAATTGTGTGTATAGAGTGGTGCTGGTTTAGGGAGAGCAGCACCCACGTGGGGCTGTTCTTTCCAGAACTGCACTAACGTGGTGTTGTTTTGGCTAAAAA
>JBBUKS010000065.1:8353463-8364904 GCA_038050645.1 Hedychium gardnerianum
TTCTTCCTCCAATTGCAACAGATCAAAAGCATATTTAAAGATGATGTTGACTGAACTTCCCGTGTCAACACACACCTATTTGACAGTGTAGTTGGCAATCCATGCTTCAATTACCAGGGCATCATCATGGGGAGTCTCGACCCCATTTAGATCCTCAGGGCCGAAACTTATTGCGAGGCCATGTTGGTGTCCTTAGCCGATGCTGACCCCATAGCTTTCCAACCTTTGTCTGTGAGCTTTGCGGGCACGGGTGGAATCTCCATCTGTGGGTCCTCCCGAGATCATGTGTATCATCCCGCGAGCATCCATCTTGTCTTTTCCTTTATCCTTTTCTCTTTCTCGAGGAGTCTCCTGCTGAGATCGGGGGATGTCGAGGATCTTCCTCGTGGTGAAGGAGATTGCCGCTTCAAGCGCTGGTGGGTGTTAGACTCCTGATCCTGGCGACGAGGATGTTGATAAGGCTTGGAGGGGCTTCCCTATTTAGGTCGGCTTCGGGGGGCCTTTCGCTTCTCCACTACTCACCTTAGTTCCCGAGTATACTGTTGACAATCTCGGGTAGAATGAGTATCCATCTCATGGAAGACACAATATTGATTTTGCCTGGGCAGCCCTCGATCTGCTTCAGGGAACGCGTCAGGGATAATTTTCACTATCTGTACAATTTTATCTTCCTTGTGCTTGGGATGACCCCTATTACGTAAGGGGAGGGGAGGAGCCCGGCGATCCGACTAGCCAGCGGTGACAAATGGAGTTGGGATTTTCTTTCTTCTGGCATATTGGCCCTCTTCTACTTGGATATACTTGAGCGCCTTGACCTGTAACCCATCAAAATTGACATGAGGTTTCTTGACCAGGGATCGGAAGAACTCTCCATCTGTCAATCCTTGGGAGAAGGCGTTGACTTGCATCTCTGGAGTAATCGAAGGGGCATCCATGACTACCCGATTGAATCGTTGCAAATATTCTTTCAACGAGTCTTTAGTCTTTTATCTGAGGGCATATAGGTCGTGTGGAGTCATCTAATACCTTCGGCTAGCGGCGAAATATTGCAGGAACATATTCTTGAATTTTGTGAAGGTGTGGATGAAGGAGGCGGGGAGTCGACCGAACCACCTTTGGGCGAGGCCCGAGAGCGTTGTCAAGAAGACTCGACATTTTATGTCATATGAGTATTGATGTAATAGGGAAGCATTTTCGAATTTTCTCACATGATCTTCCGGATCGATGGTTCCTTAATACTCTCTGATCGTTAGCACCCGAAAGTGTCGTGGTAACACATCTCGAAGAATGTTTTTGGAAAATGGAGACCCCGAAGGGACCTTAGCTCCGCCCAACGTGGTGACCTCCTTTTGAGGGTTTGGACGTAAAGTCTTCCTAGAAGACTCTGAGGAGGACTCAAGCGCTGCTGCCGGACTCAATCGGAGGGAACCACCCTCTGGGGAGTCTCTCCGGGCCAAGTTGTTCGAAGGTCAGGCTCTATGGGTGCTCCTGTCGATCCAGAGAGGTTCCCGTCGAGGGGAGATCCCTGCGGTGGGAGTTGCTGGGGTTGTCCTTGTAGCACCGCATACATGGTGGTTGCCACCAATTTATTGAAATCTTTTGTTGTCATGGAGACAATGTTGGATGTGTCGGTGCCACTCATCCTGTCATCCTAGTTTGAGTCTTAACTCAAATTTCCACGGACAGTGTCAATTTGATCGCATCTAGGAACGCCAACGCGTGACTCACCGGTGTGCTGGCACTGAGGTTGACTATTGTCGCCTATCTCCGGGCAATCATAAGAGTTTTTAAGAAAAGTGTTCACACCTCCACTTGGAAAAAACTAAAAGGGAACGTTAGAATGACGGCCAAGAAATTCCCTAACGTAGTCACTCCGATACTGAAGTCAGTTGAGGGGGTAAGAAAGAGATGAATAATAGCTAAAGTCTGTAGAAGTGTATATGTACCTACTTTGACCTACTAGAGCAGGTGACCTTTTATAGGTTTAGGAGACCCTCCCTCTCCATGTCCTTCCCCTTCCCTATCTAATAGGGGCGTTTCCTTATTTTCGTGGCTATTTACTCGGAGTAATGGAACAATGTTCCCCACATTTTTGGGGGATAACGCATGTAATGCCTACGTTCTCAAAGGGATAACGTCTTATCGGTTCCGCGATGTGCGGGAGGTAATTATGGTTACCTTGTCAAATAGCTAAGATTTTGGGAGCCGATGAGGTTATTATAGTCGAAAGGTTGTTGTAGCCGGGAGACTTTTGTAGCCATGAGTCGGAGAGTCTGTTGTAGCTGGGAGACTGTTGTAGCCGGGAGGCTATTGTAGCTGTGAGCCGAGGAGCCTGTTGTAGCCGACTGTTGTAGTCGACTATTGTTGCCGGGAGACTGTTGTAGCCAGCTATTAGAGTCGGGAGACAAGGAGTCTGTTGTAGCCAGGTGATTGTTATCTTTGGACCGCCGTCTCTTCTCCTAAATTGACTCACGCGCCATGTAACCTTCCTCGATCACCCCCATATCGCCATATAAGGAAATTTATAATGTTTAGTTAAAATTGTACTTAATGTATGAATGATTTGTCATATAAGGAAATTTGTATTAATGTTCAATTAAAATTGTGCTTAAGGTACAAATAATTTGTCATATAAGGAAATTTGTAATTTTCTATTAAGATTGTGCTTAAGGTTTGGATAATTTGCCATATATAAAATTTTTAGCGCATATGAATGTTTAATATGTATGAAAATTTTAGCACATATGAAAATTTTCTTATATATGAAAATTTTAGCGCGTATGATTTTTTTGGTATATATGAAAATTTTGGCACATATGAACATTTTCTTATATATGAAAATTTTAGCACGTATGATTGTTTTGGTATATATGAAAATTTTAGCACGTATGATTGTTTTCTCATATATGGAAATTTTAGCGCATATGAATTTTTGGTATATATGAAACTTTTAGCGTGTATGAAAATTTTGTCATATATGAAAATTTTAGCACGTATGAATTTTTGGTATATATGAAAATTTTAGCACGTATGAAAATTTTCTCATATATGAAAATTTTAACGTGTATGAATTTTTGGTATATATGAAAATTTTAACACACATGAAATTTTTGGCATATATGAATTTTTTTTGAATATGGTAAAGTATTAAATTTCCATTTTTGATTGGATATTCGGGATAATTGCAAAACCCTAACAAATTAAATTTGTTAGGACAAATCGACTACTATTAATTGGATAATAAAATCTAATATGATTTTAAATTTGAATATTGATATAGTTAAATATATATTTTGAGATAAATTAATTGAAGTAATAAACCACCAAAATGGTCCCTCTTGTGAAATTAATTTATTTTAAAGTATAAAAGGTTGTGTGCTTACAATTTATGTGGGGATTTAACTGGCCTGAAAGAAGGTTAATACTTAATACATACCCGTATATATTTGTTAAGATTAGTCTACTATTTTTAATTCGGTGATAAATCTTATATAATTTTAAATTCGAATATTTGTATAGTTAAATATATATTTTGGGAAAGATTGATTGAATCAACATACACCAAAGTGATTCTCTTGTGAAAATTAATTTATTTTTAAATATAAAAGATTATGTGCTTGCAATTTATATGAATATTTAACCGGCCAAGGTTAATACTATATAAAATTGAAAATACTCTTGTGGTAATAAATACGTGACGATTATTCATTATTCGATCGATTTTACATATGAGTAATAAATGGATCCAAAGGAAGATTTATTGTTGATATATTATTATCGTTAGTGTTTGATTACTACACCGAGATATCATTCAGCAGTTAATATATTTATCCAAAGATTAATGGGCTAATCGGTATCTTGAAATGAGATTTATTTTTATTCTTGTTTTGATACTTATGTGAGCATATGTGTTTGATTTTTTTTTTCAACAATCAATAATCCTGATAATATAACTGTCAATCAATTCTCTTCCATTGTTAAATGACATGAACTTCAAATCATGAGTACATTGCTCGCAACGAGTATCATGTTCTTTGATGATGTTCAATTTTGTGAGAGTTTGTAATATTGAATGTTTTTAAGTTATGGACAAACTTTGGTTATTTTGATTTATTATATTTTGAGGTTAATTTCTATCAAAATAAAGTTATTTGATTGATTTACACACTCTGACTTTAATTTATGATTTGATCTCACTGAGATTTAGGTGGATCAATAGAAAATAGACATGTTATAATCACATTATATGAAATTTCCTCACTATATATTCATATCATAATCTATGACATTCGATTATATCGATATATGTGACCATTGAGGGTTGAGTTACGATAGATGTAAAAATGTCACTTTGATATGTGTTGATATGATTGATAAATCAGATTAGTTACAATACATATTTGATAATGACGGTAAATTTGAGCTCATAAGATTATTTTTGCAAAGCATAATTATAAAATTACACTTATAATTGTATAGTTTAAATAGGAGATTGTTGGATCATTAATCTAATATTGGATTTATATGTGAAATAATTATATACTGTGAGCTGTCATATTTGGTTAAACTCAATTAAAGGTGATTAATTGAGGGTTTAGATATTTGGTTTTAATGTATAGAGATCTAAACAGTAATTTTTATTTTAATGATGGATTAAAATATAAAATATCAAAAGGATAATCCTAATTAATAGGGTTTCCTATAAATTAGAGGTTATGGCCTTCGAATCACCTAGTTCATGATTTTTTGTTTATTGAATGAGTTGATTTTGAGTCGTCACCTATTCTCTTCCGCATCCCATTATAGGAGATAGTACCTTGAGAGAATCAAAAGGGAATTCTTAGAGGAATCATGTTGATCCATGATGCAAAATCAAGATAAATCCTCTGGGGCCCATACTTAATTAAACATGCATCGATGGTAAAAATTGCAAAATTCTCAGCCGAGAGGCCATCAACCAGGATTATCTCTGATTAGGGTATCTTCAACCGGGCGTTCTTCGATCGGGACCCTCTCCATCAACCAGGATTATCTCCGATCAAGATCATCTTCAACCGGGCGTTCCCCAATCGAAACCCTCTCCATCAATCGAGATTATATCCGATCGGGGCCATCTTCAACCGAGCACTCCCCGATCGGGATCCTCTCCATCAACCGAGATTATATCCGATCGGGGTCATCTTCAATCGGGCGTTCCCCGATTGGGACCCTCTCCATCAACCGGAATTATCTCCGATCAGTGTCATCTCCAACCGAGCGTTCCCCGATCGGAACCAATCCAGAACAATTCTTCGACCGAGAGAATCATATTCGGGTTCCTAAACCCCCGACAAGATAAAGCCTAAGTAATTCAAGACCCAGATACATGAGGCCCAAGTCTATTATCAAGGAACATTAAAAAGACAAGACCAGAAGAAGCCTCGTGGAGCACGTGTCATACTCCTGCCACACGTAAAAGATACGGTGAGACATATCTCTTACTGATGTATAATCCCCCCATACCTCTGTCATTAAGGTTTCACAGATGAAAAGCGGTAGAAGGGAAGTATAAAAGAACCCCTCCCCTACGTACTCAAGAGGGAAGGGGGGAGGGAGGCGAGGTCAGAGACCCTTTTCCAATACTATTTTTTCTTCTCTACCGGATTTACTGACTTGAGCGTCGGTGGGACTTCGCCGGGACCACCCCCGGCAGTCCTACTGACCCTTAGGTCTCATTTATTATCCTTTCACGACTGGCGAACTACCCCCATTTACACGACTTGGAGCTTCCTCTAAGCAGCCTAGGAGGTTTGCGACTACATCGACCATACCACCGGTGATTCATCCTTTGACACAGTTCACTGTCGGGATCACTCCCTAATAGTTCTCGCTTTGGTGATAGTATTAGCTTGATTAAGTAGCAAGTGCGAAGAAGAATCCAGAAAAATTGCTGAAACTGAGCTAAATTCATTTATCAATCAATTGATATCAGTTATCCATTGATTGATATAGTGCTTAATATATTAATACATTGCTTAATCGATTGACACACTTTATGTGCTAATTCTAGGTCACGCTAATTGATTGCCCACCAATGGTAATCGATTAAGAAGACTTCTGTTCGCGAGTTCATCCACTCCAATCGATTGGCCCAATCGATTGGTGAACATCAATCAATTAGCCGATCGATTCAGAACCTTTCTGTGAACAACCTAAATAACTGTAATTGATGACAAGCCAATCCTAAGGTCTGATACCAATTGTAAGCAATTGTTGTCTACATGGAACTTAATCTATATGCATCAACAATGACAAGATCTAGCTATCATCAAGCTTCAAGGCTAAGACTAAAATCTGAATTTGATACAATGACAAACCAAATGCTGACCTGAGTCCATAGCTAATGTCATTGTATCTCTTACTTGTCGCCGGAGTTCCTGCAAGCGTGGAATATGAAGTCCTTCTCAATGGGAAAGAGAGGAGGAAGATGAAGAAGCTCACTCTATCTCAATTTCTCAAGATGCCCAAATGAGTCAAGCTTCTTCCTTTATATTACATAAAAGGCTCATTCTATAGGGATCATCCACATAAAAGACTCATCCATCATTAACAACTCATTAATATTAATGAACCAGGGTATTGGATCTACACATTTAATCCACATCCATTAATCCAAATTCTTTTTATATGCATTACGCATTAGATCACTTAATTGAGACTTAGTTCCTTAATGACAATTAGTTGTGTGTGTGTGTGTGTTAATCAAGTGTAAGCCCACCTTATGGATATCAAGCTCACCCATGTGAACTTAATTAGATTAGGTTCATCATGTAGACTTAATCCTACAAAGTAAAGAATCAAATAAGTTAAGATTGATCAAATATTTGACAGTGGAGAAATTCAAGTGAGTCACAATTAATCGTGTTGGTGCAATCGACCTTTGATCAAGGTTGACCAAGCTCGAGTTGACTCAAGTTGAGTTTCAATTTTGATTAGTTGGACGTCAAGTAGATCAAGATTGACTAGATACTTGATAGTCGATTAATATATTAGATGATTGAATGAGATGTCAAGTAGGTCAATGTTGACTGAATACTTAACAATGGAAAGTCCAAGTGGGTCACGGTGGATCGAACACTTAGTGGTCGGAAGTCCAACAAGAAGTTGACATGAGGCAAGAAGTCCAAGTGGGTTGCGGTTGACCAGATTCTTTGTGATTAAAAATCTAATAAGAAATTAGAAAGGACAAAGTTCAAATAGGTCATGAAGGATCAGACACTCGATAATGAGGGAGGTCCTGACAAGTCATAGTTCACCAGATCTTAGGTATGAAATAAGAAGTCTAAACAAATCAAGAAACATCAAATGTTTGGTTCTCGATAAGTCAAAATTGACAAGATATTAAATAATAAAAAAATTAGCAGATTAAAATTGACCAAATGCAGGGTCCTCATAATGATCCATGAGACCTTACGGAGAACAAAAATAATAGACCTCTAATATTTTTTAAAAAAATTAAATATTCATTCTCACCCCTTTTTCATCGTGACTTTGGATCGATATCGTTTTTTTAAAATTTATATATATATATATATATTAATTTTAAAAGTTTTTCACCCTCACCCGTTTTCACAATTTGATGATGCATCACCTACACAGATTTAATAAAAGAACAAATAATTATTAATTTTTTATTTTAATTAATTAGAATAAACACTTAAACGACTAATCAGTCCAAATTTTTTAAAAAAAGTATATAAGAGATTATTCTCTAATATTAAAAAATAATCTCTAAATATCAAATTTTATTAAGAATCATACTAAATTAAATACTATAATTAGTAAAAATCCATGAAAACTGACCTATATCCTAAATTTTATATTAAAATTATGAAGAATTTGAAAATTGTTATTTTTTTATTTATGTCAAAAAAGAAAAACAAATCAATTTGATGTTTAAAAAAATTAACATTCTATTTTGTATCGAATGGATAAAGAACTTTTATTTTTTGTTCTTATCGAAGAAGAAGAAAGAATGAGAAAGAGAAATTATCGAAGGAGAAGGGTGTTCTTTTGAGAGTATCATTGATGAGTGAGGGGAAATATACGAATCATTGATGAGGGAAGAAAAGAGCATGGAGCACCAACAAGAGAGGAAAAGGATATGATATCATCGATGGCTATGAGAGAGTGTATTTTAAAGAGATCAATGCGGAAAAGAAAAACTTTATTAAGTTTTAAAAAATAAGGTATATAATTAAAAAAACTATAACAAATAAAATTAACATAATTTAAAATAAAAATGGTTATTTTCTTTAATAAATAAATAAAAATAATATTAAAAAATTAAAAATCATGGGCCCCAATTAAAAATCATGAGCCTTAAGCAGTTTCTGACCAGATGTTAAGCAAAAAGAAATCTTAATAGTTTGAGATAATACTAGGTTAGATGAGAATTTAATCTTGGTAAGGCTGAAACATAAGTATTAGTCGATTGATAAGGTGTATCAATTGATCGATGAACTCTAAACCTCGAAATTGGGGTTTGAGATATTTTTAGAGTTTGCTATAGTAACTTCGGGGATTGCCACAGTGACTTTAGGGTTTGTTATAGTGACTTCGTGGTTTGCTACGATAATTAGGATTTGCTATAGTGTTAATCAACTGATGAACAATAACAGTCGATTGTTACTGTAGCAAACAAAATAGTTGGTTAGAAACTCGGTTGTTCAACTCGATTGATCGTAATCAGTCGACTGATGGAGTGTATGAGTAGACTAATATCACTATTTAAGTGAACAAAAAGTTCAGAACTCACTACAAGATTTGATTAATCAGGCAATAGTCGACTGATGCTAATGGGCATTTGACTGATGTCATTGTTCAAGCAAACAGAATGTTCAGAACTCGATCGCGGGATTGGACTGATTAGGCAACAGTCGATTGATGGTAATGGATAGTCGACTTGTTATATTTGAGAAATATTCTAAGACAATTGCTTTATGAAATGTACTATTTATTGAATAAATAATGATTCACTATTTGAGTGGACATTCTTAATATATATGATTAGATTTTAAACTCATTTTCTGAATATTCGTAATACGATTCATAGCATGAGAGGACTTGTGATTCGATTACAACTAGTGAGCATCTCTACATGTATAATTATGAATGTATTAAAATATTCCCTAGTCGATGAATTGATGAATTCAAACATCATCGATTCTGAGAGACTAGCACGTGCTATACTCCTTGGTTTATTCGAGCAGCTGCTCTTCACTAGCTGAAGATATTGGGATATCGAGAGTTAAACATGGATGCTAATTGAGGGTAACTAGTTCATTAGAGTGACCTGTCATGAGACTTCATATGGTTCTTTATATGTATGGATATGTCAATGAAGATCTCATTGTAGCTTAAGTGCAAGTTTTCTTCGACTTAAGGTATTCAAGTTACCTTGGACATGGAGACTTATACTTTGACATCTTAGTTGATATATCTCCACGGAGGTGTGAGTACGAGATGATTGGGTATAAGTCAAAGTGTACGAACGTGTTTGGATAGCCCACAGAGGATTCACCGCTCCTTGCATAAGGAGATGTATACCCTATAACCACTTGTTAGGATTATTACTCCTAAGTCTTTGGCCAAAGCAGAAACACGTCAGGAGGATGGTCTTCTTGGACAACGTGTTTAAGTAATTTGAAGCTGCAGGACAAGAAACTACTGTTTGGACTAGGTGTGACGTAGTCAGCCTAGTGGGGACTGACACATATACCATGTTCTGAACCAAGTGGTTATAAAACGAGTGAAAAGAATAGACGCACGAATAACTGTAGCTGCTGAAGGGTTCAGAATTATTTTTAGATCAACTGTGATTTTTTGATTAATTGGGGATAATGATGTACTACTAGGTGTCACAAATGATCGATCCATAATTAATGATTAATTATCGACGACCAACATAAACCCTGAACATATTGGGTCACACGCACAGCGAGTATATCAAAAAAAACTTAAAACAAGTTTGAGAATTCGATTATCAGATCAAGAGAGACTAAGTCTGGTTGAATCAGACAAAGGACAAATATGAAAAGAAATTTATCCAATGGAAGCGCGGATGGACCACATATTTTTAAGATGAATAGGACCCCTTTGGTTTAATTATAAACCAAATTGGTTTGGTTTTAATTAAAAGAGATTTGGTTAATGAACCAATTGGTTTGGTTTTGAACCAATATGGTTTGATCTTAAACCAAACCATGGCTTAATGATAGTGGATCGGGTTGCTATTGGGCTTCAGGTTTGGGAGATGACTTGTTCCCCAAGTTATTGTTAGGAGGTGTATAAATATCCCTCCATGAGGAAAGAAACATAACTCTTGGATTAGAAACCTAATTGTTAGATTTTTGGATCCCTCCTCTCCTCTTCTTTATGCCGACCACAAGGAGAAGGTGTTCTCCTTGTGTCACCGCCCAATCACCACCGCCGGCCAGCAATCGGCGCTGGCCAGCAACCCCACCGGCCAGTAGCACCCCAGGAGCAGCCATCTCCGGCCAAAGGACTGTCGCCCAAGCAAAGCAGCCTTGTTGTCCGCCACTGCCCAGCCCTCTTTTGGCCTCCTTCCACCTTCGTTCCGGTGAGAAAACATTGCTACTATAACCCCGATGCCTCAAAGTATGTTGTCCCTCATCGACAACGACTTCGTGGACACCGAACAACTTGGAAAAGCTCCGAATAGCAGTTTTTTCGGGACCGGACGACAACCTCTTTGTTGCTTCTCTCCCTCACTTTGTGACGCTGGGTTGCTCTCACCGCCGGGCACAAAGTCGAGTCTAGGACTCCCTCTTGAATCCATCATCTCCCTTGTTCTGCTAGTACCGAATTGGAGACGAAAACTCATGGCTTAGCAAAGCCGTCTCGACGATATCTCAGTGTGGATATCGATAGAGGCAATCTTCCCAAAGGTTGTTAGTTGATGTCGTTTCCACTTCACGTCATCCAGCAGGTATAATTTAATTATGTAATTTATTTTTGCGATTATGTCTGCACATGTGTGTATCCTATATGTGTGTGTTGCGCGTGCTGTAATAATTTAGTTTATTATCATGCTTTCGTTGCTTGTTTAGAAAATAAAAATTTAAAACACGCATAAAGACACCCAACATGACTAATGTTGAGGTGGATGGAGTCATTGAGTTGATGGGTCAGAGCAACGTTCAAATCTACAGTTGATCAATCGACTGATGAGTAAGATTAGTCGACTGCTAGGCAAAAATTATCCCGAACAACATCCTATAAAAAAAGATTTTGAGGTATTTTGAAGCAGCTGGTTCTTAAGGGGTTGAAGATGAAATACTTGTTGGGGTTGCAAGGTTGCATACAAAGTCCCACATTGAAAATACATGGGAAAGATCATGGGCTTATAAGGGAAAGATCTCTCCATTGGTATGAGACCT
>JBBUKS010000065.1:8417444-8444938 GCA_038050645.1 Hedychium gardnerianum
GGCCCTCTAGATCCGTCAAGTTAGTTAACCATGCACACTTAGCTCAACTTGTTAAACAATAACAATCTAACTTTAACCTGTTGTCACACATCAAAACCTAGGGTTAGACTATTAGTGCAAACTACACCAACAATTGAAACATAGTCCATTGCATTTAAAATATCTAGAGATTTCTCTTGCAATGGTCGACAAATCAGATTTGTTATCCTCATTATCTTTTGCATCAAGTGTAATACAAATATGAAATCAAAAGACTTTCGCAATCAACAAACCACTAGCTTCACCACGGATGGAGTTAGAAGACCCATCATCCACCATGTTTCTAACACAGTAATCACAAAGTTATACATATCAATCATGTTACAAATTGAGTTAAAATTAGAACTCCAACGAGTCTTTGTAGGCCATACTAAATTTTCAATTTGATTACATCCTTTATCGGTATCATGTTCACCAGTAGCTACCATATGCACAACTTCAAATTTTTTTAGTAGAATATAACTCAGCATGACATTTAAGAGATGTGTTAATGAGATTACAAATATAATTCAATTTTGAAAAGAATAATCAAATGGATAGCTCTTTTTCAGCAGCTGTAGTTAATGCTAGTTGAAGTAGATGAGTGAAAAAATGTACATAGTATGCACATAAATAATCTTTCAAGAAAAGAGCCTGTAATCCATTCCAAGAGCCACGCATATTGCTAGTATCATCATATCTTTGTCCCCGCATGTTGTGGTTATGCAAGTCATAATGACCAAGAGCATCAAATATATTCTTTTTATGTGTTGCAACAATTATATCAGTCACATGTACAATAACAAAGAACCACTCTGGTAAATCAATATTCACAAATTTTAATATAATAGTCATCTATTCCTTGTTAGATGTATCTCTTGATTCATCAACTAAAATGCAAAATTTTGCATCCTTGATATCTTTATGAATCTTGGTTCTCACTTGGTTGACAAGAATATTCAAGACATCTTTCTAAATATCTAATGAAGTATACTTTACATTTTTTGGAGCTTTCTCTAAGACGATGTCCCTAATACTCTCATTCATTTTCCCATACATTTTATCATCTCAATAAAAATTCCGCGATTATTAAAAGATGGAGATTCATCATGCCTTATAAATGCACATGCTTGCAAATCGAGTTATCAAATGCTTTCAATAATTGTTATAAGCCTCAATATGTTCTTCTACTTTTCTTTTGAAGATTGTGCATTCATCACTTTGTCAATATGACGAGGTATATTCATCAAATTATCAAGATATTTTTGTATCATTGTTATGTGGTGAAGTATTGTATTTTATATGCATAAAAAATGCATATCTATCCCCATCATTAACTCGCTTTTAATATTTGAATCCATCTGTCATAAATATAGGATTGTGAGGTTGCTTATGTTCAAACAAGAAACATGGAAAGCAAAATGCAGTATTTTTCAAAGGAGAGTACTCTAACCAAGTAAATTTCTTAAACCAATGACTTTCCAGTCGTCAATTTTGACTTTCGAATTTGATCAGTAGATACTCATTATTAATAAGTTGATATGACCTCATCTTAATATAAGCTCGTCTAATTTCATCTCTTTGATTAACAAGATATTTTTATATCGGAGTATGTAATACCGAATGAGATTCAAAAGAACTGACATGACTTCTAGGAGATTTATTAAGTTGTTGATATTTATCCTGACTTATTGATGCCAACTCATTTTATTAAAAAAATGAGTTGATAGTTTTTTTTTGAACATTCCTTGAGTTTCCTCTATTAAAGTAATAAATGCAGACATTACTTTATTAGAAAAAAATCTAATAATCCAAAAAATTCTCAACAAAGAATTATTTTTCAAATTTCATAATTATTCAATTTTTGATTATTTCTAACTAGAAAAATTGCAATACAAGCTCAATAATGTTTGTAACATCAATAATTCTTAAAGATCGCAACCAATGAATTATTTTTCCAAAATTCATAACAATAAATTTTTAGGCTAAAAATTCAAACTTGAAAATTCATAAACATCATCGCCCAATATTATCGCAACTCAAATAATCTCAACTAAATATTCGACATAATTTTAGAGTTATCAAATTTTACCTCAAAGTCGCACAATTTCAGAACTACACCAATAAACCAAGCAATAAATAATATTAGCGCGATATATGAGTCAAAAATCAAACTAAATCAATGGGTAAAATTTTCACTTGAACCTGCAAATCAACCAATACAAGCTGGAATTGAGTTTCAAAACTCCCAAAATCATAGCTAAATCGAGCAGACAAAATTTCTAACAATCGACAACTTGAAAAAGCCAAAGCAAGGATTTGGATTCGAGTTGAAAACTCCTCAAAAACGAACCAAAATCGACTTGGGTTGGAGTAAGGCGGTCATGTAGTGGTTTTGCCCAAATTATTGTCGGAAACTCGAAGGGAGGTGGCGATCATGGCCGGATTTGGTCGAAAATCTTTTTAGGCTTCGAATACACACAGTCCCTGACCTAAACTCTAGGGAGGCAACAATCACGGCCAGGTTTGTGGTGGTGTTGAAAAAATATTGTAAAACTTGTGTGTGTGTGTGTGAGAGAGAGAATAGTGTACTCAATTTTCTCCATTGGACATTTCTAGTGTGATCAAGACGAAGAATTTGGGAGATGACTTAAGAGTCTCCCTTTGTGATTGAATTGTGCATTCGATTAAAAAAGTTACACATTTAAAGATGCAAATTGAATGATTTCAATGTGTGCTATGATAGAGCAAACTAAGAGAAGCAAAACCACTTTAGAATATCAACTTTGAGTACCAAATGTAGTAAAATACTATCTCATTGAAGTGGAGACCATTTGGTTTGTCCTAGTGTTAAGTTAACAATTCAATAGTATGTTCAACTTGCCTAGCAATCCTAAAAAAATTATCCTTTAGAGTTTTAAGATTAATTTTTCATAATTTTGACACTATGTCAACTAAAATTTTAGAATATATTTCTCACTGAAGGAGAATTTTAGAGACATTATATGTGTGATTGTGTTTAGAACCTACACTAGACAAGAAGATAATATTTATCAATGGTGCACTAAGAGTTTAGACTTTTCTCTCTATGAAAATTTAGGAATCCTTTGTATGAGGTGTAGATAATGAATTTGTCTAAATTTTATGGGTGAACATCAAAAGACGCCTCTAATTATGAAGGGGTGTTTTTTTTTAAAAAAGAGTTAGAAGGATGTCCCAATATATTTCTCGTATAAAAATAATCTTGTTCTAATACTTTTGTAATAATTATGAGTAACTGTTATAATATGTTGCTACACTATATTAAAATATATCATTTCTTATTCAACTTAAGTTAACAGTATACTTAGAGAATTTTTAAATAAAAAAAATACTTATCAAGTTGGTCAAAAAATTTAAACTTGATTAAAATCATTTCAACAATATTAAAATATCATAAAATCAATGTAGCAACTAACTAAGAAAAACATATTCAAATTTCGATATATCATATATATCATATCAAAATTTATCAAATCATATCAATTTAACGATATATCAAAATTTTTAATATGATATAATACCGTATCAAAAATTTCAGTACGATATAATACTATACTAAAATTTCAATATTGGTATTGATATCGAAATTTTCAATATACCATACCGATATTGAAATTTAATTATATATGATATAATTATTTGTATTATATTGAAATTTTAATATATCAAAAATTCATATATCAAAATTTCAATAGATATAAATTTTTATTATACTAAAATTTTTCAATATAACATATAATATATGATTTAAATTTTGATATATTATATCGAATCACCCCTAGTCATTTAATAACTGTAATATTATTGGAGTAGTCCACTATCACAATAATTTTATAGTAATTTTAATCATTTTAATGACTAATTTTAATTAGGTTGGTAATATATATATATATATAATGTTTTTGATAAATTAAAATAATTTATTTTAATATGATATAGCTAGAGTAGCTATTACAATTAAAGCAGTTTAAATTGGGCTTGTCAGATACATCCTACTAAATAATTTAAATAGATTAAATTAAATTTTTATTAATTTATTTTAAAATGGGTCAAACGAGCTGATCAATCTGGACTTGTGATCCGCATGAGTTAACCTGTGATAGACTTAGGTTAACACCTGGGTGCAGAATTTTCTTTTAAAAAAAATTAAAAATTAAAATAAAAAATTCAATAAATTCATAATTAAGTTGAATTAAATTGGAAATTTCTTAATTCGCCGGGATGATGAACTGGCTCGTCTCATCCCACCATATGATTAGTCGATCCATCCTATTATAGATGGATCCGTTGGATAATACTAACTAACTTTGAAATAATAATATTTTAATATGAGAAATATATCTTTTTAATATTTTTTTTTGAAAATAGGAGGTCCTCTTCCTTAATTTAAGGCACCATCTTAATTTTTGTCCAAATTTAATTATAATTTTGCACTTAAATTTTATTTACTTAGATTATTTCATAGATATAAACATATATTAATCAACTTCATACTTTTTAAAAAAAATCTTTTTGTACTATTCCAATTCCACATTATTCTTCATTTTCATCAAATGCAAAATTTCAAGTCAATACATAATGTTTTAATTATGGAATATTAAAGGGCAATTTGTGAAAAGATAAAATTAGGGATCAAAGTGAAATTTACTCGAAGCTTAGTTTTGTTTGACAAAGAGTGAATAAATGATAAATCCCAGTACTCGAAGGACGCCGCTCTTAGGGTTGGTCTGCTACTCTCCTTGCAAATAGGACCGATAATGGTGACTAGGTGGAGCGAGAAGAGCCCAGGCCTCAAAATCCTTTGGCTTTGGACTATAGGAACTGCGGCAGGTACCTCTCTCTTCTCAATCCCCGCAGAAACTGCTATTTGTTACGTCGATGTAGAAGAAATCAATTCCTTCTAAGCCTTAAGAAGATGATCGTGCTCCTTGAAATCAGTCCTCGTTACGAACGTCTTCACGACGAGGATAAGGGAGATGGACAAGATTCTAAAGGGAGAGGACGCCCTCCGATCCAAAACTGACCCTGCCGCCGCATCTTCCCAGGAGCACATCATCGCAGATGAATAGTCACTTTCTGGTATCACATCCCTCCGATCCAAACCCTAATGGCTGATCGTGATGTATCTGGATTTGTGCTCGATAAATTTTCTTTTGATTTTCGGTCTAATTGCCAAAAAAAAAAATGTTTTTTTTTCTTTTTCATTTTAATGGTTTCTTGACTCTTAATTATTATTATCTGTTTTTTTAATGCAGCTTTGATCAAATGATTTAGGTAATCAAATAGCATGCAGAGATGAGCAGAAGTGGTTTTAAAATCGTTGTGAATAAAGTGAAAATTAATATACTCTATGCAAAGTCAATGCTACTTTTGGCTAATAATTATACGAGAACTTGGTATTGCAAAACTGAGTCTGAAACCCTTGTTAGATCACGTTTTAAAACTATTGTAAACTCCTCATTATACTTGAGATCAACAGAAATATTTATAGTGTCTGATGCTGGAGTAGTTGTTTCTGGCGTATGGCGATCTTGACCTTTGGAATTTTCTCACCAGTTTTTTATTCACGGTTATGCAGTCATGATTCATGATCGTTCAAATTTACTTGCACTGTCTTTCAACATTTTGACCAATATTTGCAACTCCTTTTTTTTTTTCTTTTTCTTTTCAATCTAGTATATTTTTCAGTCTTTATAATTCGATATAGCACTCCAAAGTCCAAACACATATCTTTGACTTTTTTTTGACTTTGTTTATGCCAAACATTATGATAGTAATATACTCTTCACATTCATTTTTCTCTACACTTGTATGCTCGTGCATGCATGCAATATTTAAAGAGGACATTTCTTCTACCATTGAAAATTATGGTGCATTGTATTGTATAAGATAGATGTAAGGATCTACAAATCCTCTAAATAACAATGATCTGAAAGTTGCATAGGAAACTTTTATGTGACATCAAAATGATAATACAGACATTTGACCAATCTTCCTGAGAGAGATGTGTTTAAGGGCGGGCAAATAATCTTATCCAATGGGTATCAGAGCCAACCAAAAAATTATAGTATTTGATTTTTGTCCCTTCACAGGTCAAATTGTGTCATATTTGAATCATCATTGGTTTCTTTTGCATATCTAATCTAGAGTACCAATTAACTCGACCCAACCCCAACCCAAGTTTAATTATGTGAACACATTAGGTAATCAAAATTTGTTATATACATATCAAAAAACCCACTAGCCATCCCTATCACTAATTAACAATTTACACATACCATTAAATTCCATTAAATTCAAACAAAATTGATAATAGTATAAGTGGCTTAAAAAAGGAATCATATGGTCTTTCTTTGATCATTTCAGTTCTGGTAATTGAACTAACATGCTTCATTTCTTCACATTAACATACCAGCTTTCTAACTTATGCAATCTCAACCATAAAGATTTCTCTAAATAAACAAAAGAAACCAAACGGATGTATGCTCAATACTATTTTATTGAATTTCTTGATCTCTAATGTGCATTGAAATATAGTTTATACACCTATCATAGATAGATTGGACTATCCTAGTCAAGTCAGTCATTAAGAGAAAGTTAGGAAGAAAGGACTTGATGAATAATTGAAGGATTTTCTTTTTGGTATATTAGATTTAGTTATAGATTGCCATCACCATAGTCTTAACTCATCAAGTACAAAATATGCTTTTCATTCTGAATCCAGAGTAATGGGCTCTTATGCTGAGAAATGGTCTTGTCTCGTTTGCAGTGATTTTTTCTCAGCGATCCTGAATACTTGCTCTGTAAACATAATCTAAATCAATTAGATAGTCACCTAAAAGGCCTAAATTTCGGTAATGGCATGATTATTGTTGATGTGGCTTTATGAGTTGGCTGTTTGGTTATTAGCATATTGAAGATGATATGGGGAATACTGTCAAGTATCCACGTAGAAGTTGTCGATCAGGTGTGGAGATCAAAGTCAATAGTCACCGACCCAGAAAGAATGTCTCGATGCATCCCGGTTACATCCCGGTCGGGATTAGTCACCCACCGACCGGGCAAAACCCAAGGACATTAGATACCCGAGCGGATGAGCGTAACTTATCACAACATCCAGAGTGCCTTCTACATGATCGGGTAAATTCCTAAACAAGCCAATGAATGGAGAAACCTAGAGAGATTTCCCGACCGGAGCATATCATATGCCGACCGGCTTGAATAGACTTATTGACCACAAATCTCCCGCTTGGACAAACCACTAGGTACTACTCCCATTAAGACTGACAGAGTTACGAGCTTGGCGTAATATAGACCTATTAGTAATAAATAATGAACGTGCAAGGAATGAGGGCAGTACAACTAAGATGTTCTGACAGTATGAACACCTTCATACCATCGCAGAAATGCCTTATTGGGGCAACATGCCTCATTAATGAGAAGAGTACTTCTCCCCAGAAGATATATAAGTAAGTCTCTACACATAGAAGTAGGTATGCGATAGACATTCTATTACTGTTTCATTCACAGCCTCCTCTTCCGATCACTGACTTGAGCGTCAGAGTGGTTGCGTCGGGCATCCTCCCGACCTTCCCTTTAACCCTTCAGTTCCCTTCTCTTTCTAGGGTCAGAATAGCTTTTCTGAATCTCCTCTTCTCGTCTGATCGCCCAAGGAGACTGTCAGAGACTCGTCCAACTCACCGGTGGCTCATCTATTGAATAGTCTAGTACAAGAACAAATTGACGCTGTCTGTGGGAACCTCAGATCCTGAACTGAAAACCACAATAGACGACATTAGAAGATCGACTATCATCATGTCTCAAAACGAACTCGATAAAATAGTAGCTACAACAGTACAAGGAGCATTGCAGTAACAACAGGAGATGTGGCAACAGCAGCTGCAGATTATGTGACATCCTCAACACCTCGGGAATCCTCCTTCGAGGATGCACGGTGGGTCGGGTGAAGCAGCGATGACACCTCGACAAAACTCGACACACCCGATCGAGATGCCATCGACCTTCTTCAGAGCTTTGGCCGAGGGATCCCTCAGGCCAGAGTAGTCCGGGGAATCCTCGGTCGGGAGAGCTAAAATTCCAAAAATCGAAAAGGGTAAGGGAGTGATCCTCGGCGGGTCGGGGGAACTCAATGACCCCCTTTTTTCGGCGAATATTATGAAAGACCTGCTTCCTAAGCACTTTCGACCACCACGCATAAGTGAATACAATGGGTTGGCGCACCCCGAAGATCACTTGTGCTTATTCGAGAACGCGTCTATGCTGCACTAGTACACCGACGAAGTCAAGTGCTGGGTCTTCCTAACGACCCTCTCCGGCCCAACGCAGAGATGATTTAATCAACTCCTGACCTCTTCCATCCACTCGTTCGAGGAGTTCAAGACAACGTTCGTACATCATTTCACCAGCAGCAAATGGTACATGACTATGCTGGATTTGTTTTCTTTGAAGCAGAAGCCTAAAGAGGGATTACCTCCAGCGATTTAACCGGGTGACTTTGGATGTCCCGTCAGTCACTCCGGAGATCTTGGTGAGTTCATTCTTGCAAGGGTTATTAGAGGGGGATTTCTTCAGATCGTTAATGAAGAAGCCTCCGCTCGATTTTGATTATTTGAAAAATCGAGCACTCAAGTACATCAACATGGAGAAAGTCCAGCTCTCCAGGAGAAAAGAGACGCACGACCCCGTGCCTGAAGCTCGCCCCGAGCGGAAGGCGCCGCCCTCATCATTAAGATATAAAGAGTCCCGATAGGGACAGCATCGTACGACGGCTCAGGGAGGAAATGTAGCTGTCAACACGGTGGAAGCTCTCCGCACAACGGGGCGCAAGAAGTGGTTTTCTAAGATGAGTCGTTTCTGTACCTATCACCAGAGCGGAAGTCACGGGACAAAAAATTGATACCATTACAACAGAAGGGCAGCCCTAGGGCGGAACTCGCCGAATCACAGGCAGAGTGCCGAACGCCATTCCCCAGATCAGAGGCAGGAAGTAGAGTGGCGCTCACCAAATAGTAGACATAGTCCTGCGCAAGCCCATAAGTCGGAGAAAAGAGGCTGGACGCCTGCTAAAGAGCGCCGGGAGTCGCCACTCGGACGGGAAGCCGACCAAGCGAAAGAGAAAGGAAAAGCACCCGTGTGTGGAACAGTCAGCATGATCTCGGGGGATCCACGGATGGAGATTCTCACAGGACTCGCAAGGCCTACAGTCGCCGACTTGAAAGCTACGTAGTTAGCACCAGCCAACGAAGAGACCCTTTAATAAGATTCGGGCTTCAAGACCTCGAGGGGATTGAAGTGTCCCATGAGGATGCTCTGGTGATCCAAGCTTTAATAGCCAACTACGATGTAAGGTGGGTTTTCGTAGATATTGGCAACTTCGTTAACATGATCTTTAAGAAGGCTTGGGATCGGATGCAAGTCGACGAAGAAGAACTCCAGCCCATAGCCACTCCTCTGTTCGGGTTCACAGGGCATTAGGTTCAGTCGCTTGGTCAAATCAGCTTATCAGTGACTCGGGGTAAGGAGCTTCAAGAGAGAACCAGGCGAACCCCATTTCTGGTGGTGAACTTAGAGTCCGCTTACAACGTTATTTTGGGGAGACCGACATTGAATGCCTTCAAAGCGGTGGTCTCCACGTATCACCAGAAAATGAAATTTCTCATTAGGGATCTGATAAGGGAAGTCAAAGGTGATTAGTTGGCCATTCGGAGATGTTATGTCGATATCAATCGGGCAGATTCGAGGAGAGTTCGCCGGTAGGTTGGACCCCAGGTTAACCTTGTGCAAGGCGAGCATGAAGCCCGACTGGAAGAAGACAAAGAAGAAATCCAGATCTATCCCGAATGGAATAACGGTACCACTCGCATCGCGTCCGACCTCCCCTTAGAGCTGAAAGAGCAGTTAGTGGCCTGTTTGACCAAGAATCACGATTTCTTCGCCTAGTCCGACAAAGAAGTCACAGGAGTGTCACCGACCTTGATGGTGCATAAACTCAATGTCAATCCAGGAGCCCGGGCGGTCAAGCAGAAGAAAAGACACTTCGGGCAAAGTCCGGATCAGATAATCCAGACGGAGGTCGCTCAACTCCTTGAAGGAGGTCATATTCGGGAGGTGCAGTTCCCGACCTAGTTGGCCAACGTCGTCTTGGTACCTAAACCTGAGGGCAAGTGGTAGGTATGCGTGGATTTCAGAGATTTAAAAAAAGCCTGCCCAAAAGATTGTTATCCTTTGTCGCGGATTGACCAGCTGGTGGATTCGACGCTGGTGGATTCGACCTCGGGATGCGAATTCATATGCATGCTAGATGCATATCAAGGTTATCATCAGATCTCCTTAGCCCTGGAGGATCAGGAAAAGATTAGTTTTGTCACTTCAGGCGGAACTTTTTATTATACAGTCATGCCATTCGGGTTAAAGAACACAAGGGCTACGTATCAACGATTGATGAATCGGATGTTTAAGCACAAGATTGGGAGAAACGTCGAAGTTTATGTTGATGATATCCTGATCAAAACGAGTCGAGGGAAAGACCTCATCTCCGACATTGAGGAAACCCGCAGGACGGTGAGGTAATATGGGCTCAAGCTGAACCCTGGTAAGTGTCTCTTTGGCGTCAAGAGCGACCGCTTCTTCGGTTATGCAGTCACTGAGTGGGGAATTGAAGCTAACCCAGAGAAGGTTCAGACGCTGCAAAACATGACCCCCTCGCAATCTCAAGGAAGCACAGAGACTGATCGGCCGAATCACGGCTTTGTCCCGATTCATATCCCGATCGACAGACCGAAGCCTTCCGTTCTTCAAGGTGTTATGCAAGGCCTCCATGTTTGAGTGGAATAGAAGCTGTGACCAAGTCTTGATAGAGTTCAAGGAGTATCTCTTCCAACTTCCGCTCCTCTCGAAGCCAGTGATGGGGAAGCGATTGTGGCTATATCTGTTGGTGGGCGAAGAAGTAGTCGGGTTGGCGCTATTGCTAGAAGAAGGTAATATAAAACACCCCATTTATTTCACCAGCCACCTACTCAAGGACGCAGAACGAATATACACGCCTTTGGAGAAATTAGCACTGAGATTAACGATGACAGCCCGACGGCTAAGACCTTATTTTCTCTCTCACTCGGTAGCCGTCTTGACAAATAGCACACTGGGCCGAATATTGACGAATCCAGAAGCTTCGGGAAGATTGATAAAGTGGATGACCAAGCTGAGTGAGTATGACATCCAATACCAGCCCCGAATAACAATTAATGCCCAGGCTTTGGCGGATCTCACGACGGAGATGTCGAGCTCGAACTCAGAAGGAACCTGAAAAATTTATGTAGACGGCTCGTCCAATCGTCAAGGCAGTGGGGTGAGAGTTTTGCCGATCTCACCCAGAGAGGATGTGCTCTAGTTATCTATCCGGCTTAGTTTTCGAGCCTCCAACTAGGCTGAATATGAGGCCTTGTTGGCTGGTCTTCAAGCAGCTAATCGGTATGAGCCACCCGGGTAGCAGAGTTTCAAGAAGTGCTCATTTAGAAGATACCTCGAGCGGACAACCTAAAAGCAGATGAAGTGGCCAAAATGACCAGCTTGTTGGCTACATGGACGATGGATGAGCCTGTCTCTCAGAATTTGTTCATCTCGCAGATTGAGCATGATCATAGTGAGGACACGAAAATTGATTGGAGGACACCTTTTATCTCTTATTTCCGGCTCGGGATCGTGCCTTCGGAAACCGAGCAGGCTATGCTCCTGAGAAGACGTGCGACTCGGTTTACCTTAATAGGAGATCTCTTGTACAAGAAAGACTTCTCCCGACCGCTCCTAAAGTGCCTCGGGCCTGATGATATTGACTATGTTATGAAGGAAATTCATGAAGGCATATGCAAAAATCACGTCGGAGGCCGAATGCTCGCCAAAAAAGTCCTGTTAGCCAGATATTTTTGGCCGACCCTACAAGCTGACACCACAAAATTTGTGGCAGGTCGTGTTAGACACTAAAATTTGTCACATCACCCGATCGAGCCATTGAAAACATTGACCTTCTCGTATCCCTTTGACTAATAGAGAATGGACATTGTAGGAGCATTCCCGACCGGGCCTCAGCTAAAGAAGTTCCTCCTGGTGGTTGTCGATTATTTTTCAAAGTGGGTAGAGCCTGAAGTCCTAGCTCGAATAACAAAAGATGTCGTCCTGAAATTTTTGTGAAAAAATATAATCTGTCGGTTCGGTATCCCGCATAAGCTAGTCTCAGATAACGGGCGTTAGTTTCAAGGACGAAAGCTCCGAAGATGGTGCGAAGAATACGACATTTAAAAATCTTTCACTTCAGTCGCCTATCCATAGAGCAATGGACAAACAGAAGTGGTCAACCGGGAGATCGTACGAGGGCTCAAAGTTAAGCTAGACCACGTGAAGGGAGGTTGGGTTGAAGAGTGCCTAACATTCTGTGGGCATATCGGACGATGCTAAGAGAAAGCACCGGCCCGACACTTTTTCACCTTGTCTATGATGGAAAAGCTGTCATACCGGTAGAAGTGGGCGAAGAGTCAATCCGCCGAAGTGTGTATGATGGAGATAATACCGAGCAACGATCTTTGGAGCTGGACCTCATCACCGAAGTCAGGAAAAAGACCGCCGCTTAGCTAACGGCTTACAGTTAGAGGATGCGCCAAATCTACAACAAGCGGGTCATCCCTCTAATATTCCAGGTCGGAGATCTCGTCTGGAGAAAGTTGAAGCCTGTCGGCAACGTTCACAAGTTGGAGCCCTAATGAGGAGGGTCATACAAGGTCCTCTGCAAGCTGAGCTCGGGAGCCTATTATTTGCAAGACCCAGATGGAAAAGAACTCGACCATCCGTGGAGCGCAAACCACCTACAACCTTACCAAACTTGAGGGTCTTAAGTATCCTTGCCGAAATGTTTATATTACGATATGAAAATTGTTCATGAATGAAAAAGCTCAGATTCCGATCTAGCTTCCGAACTCTTCTCTGATCCGTGGTCGAGGATTTTCGTTAAAGCGCCGAACTCCTCCTGATCCTGGGTCGAGAATCTCGGTTAAAGCGTCGAACTTCCTCTTGATTTGGGGTCGAGGATCTTCGTTAAAGCGCCAAACTCTCCCCTAATCCGGGGTCAAGGTGTATCGTATGTCGTCCGATTGCTTACTTCTCGCTCGGAACTCACCAGTCTCTAATGACAGAAAATCTTCACCGATCAGATGACTCTCAAGTTGGTTTTTCAGATTTCCGAAATTATGAAGTAGCAAAAAAAAAAAAAAACTATTTCATTCCAGATCAGGAAGTTACAAACACGAGGCCTATAATAGCTATATAAAATCCTCAAAAGAGTCGGCAAGGATGTCATCAAAGATCTTGTCCAGGCTAATGAAGTTGCAGGGAAGATCAGACGCTAGATGCCCGACCTCGCATAGCTGCTTGATTGCCTCTTCTGCCCCGAACTGGAACATCTTCACTGTCCGGGGATCGAGCTGATAGTAAAACTCTCGGGACTTCAGATACTCGGCCCTCTTGGTTGCCCAACGCTCCTCTTTACCCGATTGGTAGACTTCTAGCTCAGCCTTCAGAGCCTCCAACTCTGAAAATCGAGTTAGCTCGGCTTGAAGATCTTTCTCCTTCTCCTTCCACTCGTCGGCCTTCGCCTTTAGTTCAGTTCGAGCTTCTTTCTTATTTTGTTTCTCTGATGAGGCACGAGACTTGGCTTTCTTGAGGGTCTCCCTCAGCTCGGCAATCCGACCCTCCTGTTCCTTCGCCCGGGACTCAACCTCGACCCGGGCGGGCTGCTTCCGATCGCCCCAATTCTTTTGCCTTGAGTTGGGCCTCAGAGTGTAATCTCTCCACCTCCGACTTCAGCTCGGATAAATCCTCCAATGGGGGCGGGGGGGGGAGGGAGGCTATTGAGCCTCCAACTTACTTATCTGAGCTTGTAGGGCATGGTATCGACGGAGGAGATCGTCAGTCCTGGAGAGCATAGTCATTCCTTCCACCCAAACATGCAAAAAGACTCACGGTCATCTACTATGAAAATATGCCTCAATCAGAAATTAACTCCTTACCCTCGTCAGGTCGGTAGTGAACGAATCTATTAGGCGATTGGTGGATTTGTCCTGGCATATCCCGCTCGAGTATGCATAGGCCTTCGCGGCTCGTCCCCTCAGCTTGAGTGTTATGTCACCGTCAGCCCGACTTGATCCTTCCCCGCACGAAGGAATTATAGTTGCAGGAGGCACGTAATCTGGCAGAGTAATAGATTGCCCTTCCTGAATGCTCCTGCTTTCCGTGCCCGCTTCCACAGTCTCCCGATCTGGTGGCGTAGGGGTAGAAGATCAGAGCGGCAAGGGAACCGTCCCAGATGAACTAGCGCATTGGGTTATAGCTTGGGAGCCTTCAGGCGTCCGCTTGGCTTCCTGTGAACCAATCGGTCGGTGTCTCTTCTTGGTAAGCTGAGGGTCGGATTGGGGCTGGCTTCCCTGGAAGAGACAGGAATTGAGACCATCGAGGGGCGGGGCGGCGGAAGCTCGTCCGTGTGGGCCGTCATGTCGCTCAAGGAACCAGTTAGTTTTTCGCCAGCCAGTTCGGACGCCCTTTCTTCCAACTCGGCGCTGGTTAACTTCAAAGGCTGGCTGACAGAAGCCTTCCATATCGTCTGAGCTGCAAAAGAAAGAGTGTCCTCAGTTAGATAATAGGAAGTGAAAGTACACATCTTACCAAAGGAAAATTACCGCTTCGCTTCGACGAGGCTCAGATCAAACAGGTAAAGGAGTCCTTCGTCAATCAATTTCTTCGCATCAAACCGTAGCCCGGATAGAATGCTCGCCGCTCGGAGATATGCCGCCTCTGTTTTGTAGTGTCCTAGGGAGGGAGCCTTGGGCATCTCCATCTGCCACTCGGTCGGCCATGAGAAAGGGGTCGGGGGCTCCAGAAACACATACTTGGACTTTCACCTTTTATGAGAGGTCGACATTTCATCAAGGAAATAGCCTCCCATTCGAGATTGAAAGAAGAAAAACGCTAGGCTCCTTCTTGGGATAAAAAAAATAGTGAAAAACCCGGGGAGTAAGTGAGATATGATATAAGCGGAAGATAATAATGGCCCCTAGATCTGGCGGAAAACATTGGGACCAAATTGTTAGAGAGGAATGTGGAAGTATCTATATAGAGCGGTAAAGAAGGCCGGGAGAGGAAATCGAAGACCCTCGAGAAATTGGCCTATAAAAAATGTTAAATGCTCGGTCGGCGACCTATGGGTTTAGTCGGTCGGGCTCGGGATGGACAACCTATACTCGATCGGAATCTCATACTGAACCCTAACTATTTTTAGGTTTTTGGTTGAAAAATCCGAGTTCATGGAAGTATACCAGAGTCCCGAAATGTTCCCGGTGGCTATACCTATACTAAACTCAGGAGAAAGCAGGGGAAAATGAGATTAAGGCTAGAAGAAGACTTACAACCAGAAACGAGACGGAAGGGAGAAATGGCGAGACAACGACGGGAGCGGCAAGAATTGAGAAGAGAGTGACGGCGAGAACGAAGCAGAAGTCATCGACGTCCAGTCCTAATAAAGCCCCTCCTACAAAATCTCAACCGTCGGATACAGATGGTCAAAGAGACAGGATGATATCAGGGCCGTCCGATGAGATCTTTGAATCGCCGAAATCTTAACAATCGGTCGATATTATGATCGACATGATGGACGAGGCTCCATTCCGATGCACCATCATACGTATCCGGGGCATTAATGCGCTTGCATCGTGAGTTCCAAGAGATTGGATTTTATCCACGTCAGCGTTGACGTGTCGGCCAATCATGGACACAAACAGTCGCTCCTCCGATCAGGAGACGATACAGAACCAAATGTTAGTCCAGTTACTCGGGCATAAGCCTCCTTCGACCAGACTTGAAGGGGAGACTTGTGATATGGAGAATACAACCAAGTATCAACGTGGAAGCTGTCGATCAGGTGTGGAGATCAAATTCAATGGCCACCGATCCAGAGGGAATGTCTCGATGCATCCCGGTTACATCCTGGTCGGTACTAGTCACCCACCGACCGGGCAAAATCCAAGGACATTAGATACCCGAGCGGATGAGCGCAACTTATCACAACATCCAAGGTGCCTTCTACCTAATCGGGTAAATTCCTAAACAAGCCAATGAATGGAGAAACCCAGAGAGATTTTTCGACCGGAGCATATCATATGCCGACCGACTTGAATAGACTTATTGACCACAAATCTCCCGCTCGGACAAACCAGTGGGTACAACTCCCATTAAGACTGACAGGGTTATGAGTTTGGCGTAATATAAACGTATTAGTAATAAATACTGAACATGCAAGGAATTAGAACAGTACGACTAAGATGTTTTGACAGTATGAATACCTTCATACCATCGCAGACGTGTTTTACTGGGGCAACATGCTTCATTAATGAGAAAATATATAAGTAAGTCTCTACACACAGAAGGAGGTATGCGATAGACATTCTATTATTGTTTCATTCACAACTCCTTTTTTCGATTATTGACTTGAGCGTCAGAGTGGTTGCGCTGGGCATTCTCCCGGCCTTCCCTTTAACCCTCCAATTTCCTTCTCTTTCCAGGGTCAGCACAACTTTCCTAAAGCTCTTCTTCTCATTTGATTGCCCAAGGAGCCTGTCAGAGACTCGTCCAGCTTACTAGTGGATTGTCTGTTGAGTAGTTTAGTACAGGAACAGAAGGATTTAGTAAGCTGAGTACAATTGCTTTGATTGTTACAAATAGTTCATGATAAAGTTAGCAATTTCCCCTTCCTTGGCTTTTCCATTTTTTTAACAGAGATGGAATTTGGTACCTAGAATCACTTTGTCAACTAAATGAAGGCTTCTCATTTAGGTACTGAAATATGAAAGTTACACAAGAAAGAAAGGTGTAGTTCTACAGTATCAGTCACGAAGACTAATTATGTAAGAACTAGTGTATATGTTAGGCGAAGTTGCACAGCAGTATCAACCGGAAAGTTGAGTGGTGGTATAAACTCACAATTTTTCTGCATGATCAAGAACATTTTCATCTAAAGTAATCATTGTTGCTGCCAGATTATCTTATCTATCCATCCTAACCTTCTTTGGGAATGGTTGACAATTTTTTATACAATTTCCAATTCATACAGCATTAATCCTCTTTGTTAACTTAGGAAGTTGAAGTTTCTATGACATTGTTTCTTCCTTAGTGTCATGATTTGAACACAAGCTTTGTTTCCTTGCAGCAGGGCTTTGAAGGAGGCAACAGAACACCTAGTGCTAATCCTGATTTTTGAAATACCAACTTCATCTTCCTGTGTCAAACGAAACCTGAATAAGCGGATATCGGTCAATCTTTTCCCATTGTTGCAGTTGTAAAATAGAATCTCACTTTTAAATACTCTGGCAAATGGTAGTCTCAGATCTTGACTGCCCTTCAACTTGAGAAATATTTGTGCTTCTCTGTCAGCGAGTACTTAATTTTTTAAACACTTTTGTTGTCATCTTTGGTTTAGTCCGAGTCATTCATTATTTAGTCCCTGTTAACCATGAAGCCGATTGGCTAGTTCTGATAATCTTATTAAATTGGATTCTATATTTCAGACAAAATGAAAATAAATCTTAAACATGTAGACGCTTGGAAAATTGCAATATGATTTGACTTAACGTGTTCTTTCAGTGTTTAAGATGTTACGAAGAAAGGACAAGTCAGACTGTTATTTTGAAATGTAAGCTGCTAATGATTTGTGATGTATCAATAGGCACGACATTAGGTTAACAACATTAATCATGCTTTAGCTTTAATAAGGCTTCTTAAAGTTCATAGTGGCAAAGAAAAATGATCAAAAGAAATTCAGAAAAACAACAAAAAGATAAAGACGAAACAAAGTGGAAAAAAGTGCTAGTGATCTACACGAGTACCACCAAAAGATTTGCAAGTTTGAGCTTTGCTTCACCAATTTACATATAAAAGGAAACATGTCAACTGACTGCACCATTCGTGTTGAAAGTAGAGACAGCATTATTACTAACTCTTGTGCATCTGAAGCTTCTGAGTTGCAGTGACAACTGCTCAAAGATTTGGAATATTTTCCAAGATGCTGTGATAAACAAACCCTAAAGCTGCTTTAGGGGCAGGCCAACACAAAACTTCCAACTTTATTCATGGCTTCCTAGAATTCCAAGGCACCTTATTGACATGACCACTCAGGTTCTTGAAGTTTTTCTTCACTTGCTACAGACTCTCAATTGCCGGCCTGCCATCAACTATCAACTTCCCTACCTTTGAGGAAAAGTTGAATATTGCTAAAACATCTTTCGAACAAGATTGCAACTAATTTCACTGTTTATTTTTTTCTCATCATTGTAGGTTTTCACAAGGATATAAAGTGATAAAAAGTGGAGAGGGAAAGAAGATATCCAAACTACCAACAGCATATGACTGGAGAGAACGATTTATAAAGGTAAAAAAAGAAAGAATCAAAGATTCAAAGGAAAAGAGCACTTTGTTTTTTGAATTTTGTTTCTTCTGCCACTTTGTTTCATGCCAACCTTCTCTTGAACTAAAATTCTCCAATTCAAGATAGTTCATAGCCTTTTCTTCAGAGTTTAAGTTATACATTTCTTGGAATTCAGTTGGCATGGAGAAATTACAGAAGTAAACAAAAAAACATATACTCCAGAACTCTGATCAGGAAGCCATTTCCTTAATCTCTGATCCCAGTCATGCAATGCAACTGAGGCAGAGGAGAACTGAGCAAAAATTCCATCTCTTTTTCTGCAAAGAAAAGGAAAGAACAACAACAACAAAATTGAAAATCAGAAGAAGAAAAAAAGAAATAGAATATGCTAATGCTGTAATTATTGCCTTCTTGGGCATTTGATAAAGGATCTCTGGAGGTATCTTGTAGAGATCTTCATCAACAGCATCATCCTTCCTGCCAATCTTCTTCTCCTTCACAGACTTCATCTTCTTCCCTTCTTGCTTTTTCTTCAGACAACCCAAAAAACAAAAAATCCATGACAAAAAAGAAAAATCTCACAGTCTATGCATGTCGAGACATATCCAACCTGATCTTTGCATGGTGACAGCACCTTAAACAGATCCCCATCATGATCTCCTCCAAAGTGACGGGACTCAAAGTACTGAGAAATTGGGATGTCTTCATCATAGAAGTTCCAGTTCCAATGACCAAATGCAGGAACCTGGCACCTCTTCACCATTTCCTACATGAAAAATACTCTAACTAAACTCGCACAACAACAGCAGCCATGACCAAAGGACATAAATCAGGCACAGGAGTTGGTTACCTCCATTTGACGCAGGGAGTGAGAAAAACAGAGGAGCTGGAGCAGGTTAAATAGAGGAAGGAAAAACAAAGTTAGCTAACAGGAACAGAAGGCAGTGGGGAAGGAAGGATTGGGTTGCAGAGAGTATAGACGGGGAGTGCAGTCGCATGAAAATGATGGATGGAGACAAATGAAGTTGGAGGTATGCTGGTGTCTTATTACTGTGGGCCGCAGGAAATAAAAAGGAGCATCGGCCATGGCAGCTTGTGGGCATGCTCCGAGGCCCGAGAAAGGTCATGAATGCCAACGGAAAAGCGTGGGGTTTTGGGATGGGAATTCTACAGCTTACCTTCTCAAGATGTACATGTACGTAGTTACAGGCGTTGGAGATTAATTCTTTGAACAAAGAATGATTAATCTGATCGGGTAATGTCGGATCTTGGATGATCGATTCGGTCTTATGAAAGTTTTCCATCAGCTATCAGATTAAATCGGGAAGCGTTAATGGAGATCCATTCAAATAGCTAGCATTCTTAGGCCCGTTTCTCTCTGGAATAAAAATTCACTGCAGTATACCGTAGTTGAAATTCGAATTTTAGATTCCTTAATTATCTTTGACCAAAGAAGATCCAGCGAGGGATCGAGATGGACAATTAATTCCGAGGATGATGACAGTGGCAACAAAGCTTCATGAACACTTTGACTCTTCTCTGAAGAAATAAGAGGGATCTATCACAAACAGTCATATCATCCCAGAGAAGGAACACATAAGCAAATCATAACTACTCTTTTCGAATCTCCTAAAATGATCCATCACAAAGTGGGTTCATTCATCTTCAAGTCAAAGAATAAGTTGAGCATTGAGCATAAACAATTCTTGTAAAACCTGTTAATTGCAGCAATGGTCGTATATAATCATTTTGATCAGTGAAGTTTTTACTCTTATAGAGAGATTTACTTATTCGGAGTTACTGTTATATAGGATGTCTCTATATATTATTCTTGCAGGAACTCTCTTAATAGGTCATGATGTAGTGTGAATTTTCTCAAGTAGTTTATCTTATTTCTGTTATGCTTTTGACTCATTCTTTTTCAAGAACATAGTTTGATTAACTCTCCCTTCATTAACTCCTAGATGTTCACTTTGTGCCTCATCATGCACGCGCTTCACCCTTCAAAGCTTTAAAGCATGGCAACGAGCTCTACAGCATGCGCATGCATACATGGGCCATGTACAGTTTTCCACACAGGGACCAGTACCTCTATTCTCTTGGTCAAAAGTCTCCCACTGCTTAAGTAGATCGATTTGCTTTCAAGTTCCATTAATTTCAACTATAAACAGTGATAGAGATATGCATGATCAGTATTTTATACTTAATTCTGTAGAAGAAAGAGCTTTTAGCTAGTTCAAAGGAAAAATAGAGAAGCTAGCAGTATTCTTTGCATGGTGTTGTAACAATGGCAGTAAAGGAATATATTGGAAGAAGACTGAAAGAAAAAGATGCATTCAAAGTGAAATGCATTCAAAGTGAAGTGAGTAGTCCCTACCTTAAGGCGAGATTCAGACCTTTGCCTAGGGTTAGTGTTGTAGCTTAGTGGACAGTTGAATTCATGAAAGTCCTAAGCCTTGTCTTAGTGATGCACACTGCTGGTTTTGTGTGTGACTTGATTTCTAATGATGATTTCTTAGAGGATTCAACTTTTAGCTGCTACTTCATACTGATGTTTCTATATAAGAGAGTTTTTATCAGAGATGTGTGTGTGGAGTTGCATGTCACGAGTACGAGTCCTGGTTGATTGGATGTGTGTCAAGCCCTGTGCCCGTATTAAGTTAAGCTTGAAGAAGTTCAAGATTAACTACAAAGGGAAGCTCATGTTAACTGAGAAATTATCACAAAGTGGTGTCCATTATCGAAGACGGAAGGATCACGTAGGCTTAGCAGGGTTCGTAGGGATCGAGTAAGACATATGAATCTCAAGTCTTCCCACTTGTTGATGTGCTTCTCTTAGAGGATGAGGAACTTGTTATAGGATCTAATATAGAGGGGGAGGGGTGAATAGATGACGCACTCTAATTCAAATTCTCGCACAAACAAATACAAAATAAATAGTACTTAGTATTGTTAGTATGCTTGTGAGTGTTAAGTTAACCATGTCATGCATATCTTAATGGAAATAATGACAATAAATATAAAATAATAAAATTATAATATAGTTTAGAGACTCATTTTTTTAGGAAGGTAAATAGTTTGAGGAGGTACATATAAGACGCACGTCAAACGAAAGACGTGCGTTTAGATCTTGCGAAACATTCTCTCAACATCAAGGATATCTCCCGCAAATTGGTGGTGATTATGCATTTGTCATAACAAAAAGACCGTACAAGATATGCCCAAGTATCTGGCTCTAGTCAAGCGGCTATTACCAAGGTATCTCTAGAGGAAAACCTCTCGCATTCACATGGAAGTGGTCATCTCGTGTTGTAGTTGAAGCCAAGTCTTCACCTTGTCCCAAAGAGCAGCGCTAATAAGACATCGAAAGAAAATATAGTCCAATTATTCATCAGTCCGCTTGCACAATGGACAAGTTTTGCACTCCACGAATTTCATCTTGTCCTTGGTGCATAGGTGACCTTGTGTAAGGAGCCATAATGCAAACTGATGCTTTGGCATGAGGTAAGGCTTCCATATAGCCTTCACCCATGTCTTGGGCTCGCTTCGAGGCTGGAAGAAATCATACAGAGCTGTTGCTCCCTGTTGGACAAAATTGAACCAAGTGGACAACAGGTTCTACGCCTGCTGTTTGGAGCCTGTTTTGCTGCATAGTGTGTCCCAAAGTTATAGTATTTTCTTGATCAAAGGCGAGTTGGAGGCCTTGACATTCAAGTCCCATAAGTTGACATGATGGACGTACTAATGATGGACTCATTTCACCCAAAGCGAGTCCTTTTTGCGATGTAGATTCCAAAGGGACTTGCAAAGCAAAGTGGAGTTCCAAACCCATAAGTCCCGCACTCCATACCCTCCCTCCTCGGCTAAGCACATTGTGGCCTAGGAGATAGGTGGGTGTTTGGATGCCCAAACAAATGAATGACAAATGACATATAACTTGTCAATGACTGCACTTGGTATCAGCAAGATGGATAGCCAAAAAACACTCAATGCTCTACAAAATAGTTTTGACCAGCTCAAGTTTACCTGTGTAGGACAGTGTGTGCTTGGGCCATGTTGTGAGTTTACATAGTATGACATCCGTCAAGGCCCCATAGTTTCTGGTCCTCAATTTTGTCGCAACCAAGGGTATGCCGAGGTATCAGAATGGGAAGGTACCCCGTTGGAATCTAGTGAGCTATAGTAATTTATTTTTGATTCGTTCATTGACATCGCCAAGGTAAATGTTGAACTTTCTGAGGTTGGGATGCAACTTGTAGTGGTTCCAAACTCTGCTATGTAGTCCGCAAGCAATCCGACAGTAGATTTATCGGCCAGAGTGAAAAGTGTTAGGACCGAAGGAATTTAGATATCTTCACAATAGTATGATATTATCCACTTTGGGCTTAGCTCTCATGGTTTTATTTTTGGGCTTTATCCAAAAGACCTCATACCAATAGAGATATATTTTCCTTATAAACCCATAATCTTTTTCATATATTTTCAATGTGGGACTTTGTTTGTAACCTTGCAACCTAACAATCTCCCCTCAAACGAAGGACCACAGACCCCCCCTCAAGTAGAAAGCCTATCCGTTTGACGTCTAATCCTCGACCCATTAGGTCTTCCTGCCCCTCGGTCCAACTGACCTATTAGGTATTCCTGTCCCTCGGTCCAACTGACCTATTAGGTCTTTCTGCCCCTCGGTTCACCCGACCTACTAGGTCTTCCTGTCCCTCAGTCCATCGACCTACTAGGTCTTCCTGTCCCTCGGTCCAATCGACCTACTAGGTCTTCCTGCCCCTCGGTCTACCCGACCTACTAGGTCTTTCTTGCCTAGCGACAACTAGGGCTTCTCTTCTTGGCTGTCCACCAGAACTTTCTTCTTGGTGTTTGGTTCTCTTGATCCGGACATGGGAGCCCCCACTTTCTTTGTTTGAGGTCAATATTCTACTCACATGGCTCAATTAGACCATAACTCTTGCGCACAGTCGGTGGTTAGACCTTCTGCCAGTCTGGGCTCTGATACCAATTGTTAGGACAGAAGGAATTTAGATATCTCCATAATGATATGATATTGTCGACTATGGGCCTAAGACCTCATGGTTTTGTATTTGGACTTTATCCAAAAGGTCTCATACCAATGGAGATATCTTTCTCTTATAAGCCCATGATCAATGTTAGGACACCTAGAGAGCTAGGGGTGATTAGCTCCGATCGCTTCTTCGATGTTGATGTTGCAGCAGAAATTTGAAGCGCAATGCTAACACCTTCATTTTACTTGGTATCCACCTCCTTGAGGTGACTAATCCAAGGGTTCACTCTCCTCACTCATAGAAGCACTATGAAACCTCCTTCATGGAGGCGGAGAAACCTCGTACAAGCTCAAGAACGAAGATACAACAAGAAACTTAAAATACACAAGCAAATACAATTACAAATGAAAACCTTGCTTGTTTGATTTCTTGTTGCTTGGAAAAACCTCTTGTAGATTTGGAAATACAGTAGCACTTCTTCCTCAAATCTCCAAGAACTGACGGCGAAAACCCTAGATGAAGCTCCCTTTATATGGACGCTGCTCGTGTTGATTTTTGCTTGGTAATCGATTGACCTTACTTACCAATCGATTGACACATCATAAATTGACCGTTAAACCTGCATAACAACTCTATTTTGAATGCTTAATCGATTGGTAAGTCATACCAATCGATTATCCAATCGATTCAGAAGCTTCTGTTCACGCGACAAACACAGCCTAATCGATTAGCCCAATCAATTACCATAAGGCTTAATAGATTGATTAATAGATTCCAACCCTTACTGTTCTTTGCGAAAACATGCCCAATCGATAAACATAAGGCTTAATCGATTCCAAGCCTTATTGTGCTTCGTGGAAACTCAACCTCTCAATCAATTAGGCTTATTCCTAATCGATTGATGATTCCGGTTCCTTCTGTTCTCCTTGACCCAATTGATTGGTGCCAGCTCATGCCACATGTCAAGTCCTCCTTGACCCATGTGGACTTTTTTTTTTTTGGGAATGGTAAATATATTAGAACCCAAAAGTGATGATATACAATGACAATCTTATGATGTTACACAAAGATCCCAACAATTTAGGTCTTTGAGTACATCATCAAGACTCATACAAAAACATCTAAGCTCTCAATCCTTCACGTGCAACACATGTAATGAGGTTACCATACAACACTTCTCATCCATTGGTCACACTGCATAGAAACTGCCCGGGCCATCACATGGATTCCATGAAAAGAGGTTAACAAGACAGTTTCTGCTCCTTTCGGTGGCTGGAAGCTGCATCCCAGCCATGCCACGCACTGTCTGCTTCAGGCCCTGCACCAAACGAGGTTAGCCAGGGCAATTCTGCTTCTGCATCCATACTCTGCTTGCCAAGTTTGCTGCGCCGGCCATGTGCCAAACTGAGGTTAACAAAAGCATTTCTGGCTCTGTAAGTGCATACTGCCTGCCAGAAATACTGCACCACACCCATGCACTGCACACAGAATTCCACTACAAAACTGCACATCACCAGAATTTCTACACCATACACAAGCACTGCATCATACCCATGCACAACACACAGAATTCCATCACAAGACTGCACATCACCAAACGAGGTTAGCCAGGGCATTTATGCTTTTGCATCCACACTCTGCTTGCCAATTTTGCTGCGCCAGGCCATGTGCCAAACTGAGGTTATCAAAAGCATTTTTGGCTCTGTAGGTGCATACTGCCTGCCAGAAATACTGCACCACACCCATGCACTGCACATAGAAATCCACCACAAGACTGCACATCACCAGAATTACTACACCATGCCCAAGCAGTGCATACAACCTCACTGCCCGCATACTCCGTATAGCTGGAAAACTGACATTCTTCAAATAAACTCTCTGCATGCAGAAATAACCTCTCTGGTTGCAGAAATAACCTCCCTGCTTGCAGCAACAACACCACTGCTAGCAGAAATAACCTCTCTGCATGCTGTAACAACACCACTGCTTGTAGAAATAACCTCCCTGCTTGCAGCAACAGCACCACTGCTTGCAGAAATAACCTCTCTGCATGCTGTAACATAACCCCACTGCATGCAGTGAAACTCCATGCCATGCATACAGCTGTGCACCCACCACATGGACACCCCTTGTGAAGTAGTTACAACATGTTTCCCCTTACATGACACTCCCTTTTGATGTCTAATAGCACCAAACATGCTTGGTGTGTATAGACACAAAAATACATCAAAAACCACATACAACATACCCTCATACACCATATTCACATACAAAACACACACATACAACCATCCTCACCGAATGTCTACAAAACGCCATACATGTACTTGAATTTTGTGAAACAATCTTTCAAGACATGGCATAACATTTTCAAAACGACTCTTGTTTCGTGCATTCCAAATAAGGTAAGGGTAAGGAGGTGAACATGTACTCGGGACATTAACTAGTATCATAGTGAAACCAAAATCCTAGAATCATCCCACTAAGCCAACTCACTCACTCTCTCTCTCTCTCTTGCTCTCTTACTCACTCTCTCTCTTAAGCTTTTGCTCTCAAGACTTCGTTCATGATCAACCAACCTTCGATCATCTAGATAACTTGCTTTGCAAACTTGACTAATGCTTAATCAATAGTCCCTGTGGATTAATATTTTATTACTTAATGACTTTATCGTGCATTTGCGGTGTGACGAATATGTTTTTGGTGTCGTTGTCGGGGACTATTTTTAATTAACATTATTTGATAAGCAATTTAGTGAATCTAGACTTCTTTCTTTTTCTGCATTTTTTTCTTTCTTTCTTGCTAGATTTTATTACTACGTGTATATCCTTTTCTGACTATTATCTTTCAGATGGACATGTTCTCCTTGAACGCAAAGATGTATGATCTAATTCAAAGGTTTTACCAAATTAATGTTGTGAATTCTATTAATATCTTTGTGAAACTTGTGGTGCAACAAGACATGCGAATGATAATTGTCCAATACTATTTGACCGTTCACATGGAATACATGAAGAAAATGGGGTGTCTTCCCTAACTACAATCAGTGGCCGGAATAATATTTGATCATGCCTTATATGACCAACAAGGTCATGCCTCCCAGGCACGACCTTGCCTTGTTTAGCATCACCTATAGCAAATCCAGCAAGACCTATGGCCAGGCCGTACCTAAGAGGCACGGCCGTGTGCTTTCAGCCATGGACAAAGAAATTCTAGGAAGACTCATGTCCTGACCGTGCCTTACTTCACGTTGGTTTCCAAACTTTGGTCATGCCTCACAGGCACGACTGTGTCGCATGGTCATAAGGCCATGTGGATCTATAAAAGGGTCAAGAAAACCTTCTTTTGGGGGCTAGGGGACTCCTCCCCCTTCCTTGGGAGAGGGTTTTCCCCTTCTAGGAGAAACCCTAGAGCATCCATCTTCATCCATCAAGATGATCCGTCCACCTCAGTAGCAAGGATACTCTCCCAAAGACACCTACATCGCATTGATAAACATTCTCTTCTCTCTATTTCATGTACTGATTTGTAGATTGCTATTTTCTTTGTCTCTTGGGTGTATTTCCTTTCCTATGGAGTAGTCCTCTGAATTCTAGGATGTAGGGAGTATTTGTGATCTGATGTTGATGTATAAACTATAGATTCGCCAATTTTCTTATTTTATGATATATTTATGACTTGTTCTATGTGTATTATAACAAGTTTGTGTTTGATTAAATGTGTGTGTGGTGAATACATATGGATGTGAATGATTGATCACCATGTAGAGGAGATACTTTGGATTGTATGACCGGGGGGCCTTTAGTGACAGAGGGTAATGTTAGTGAGAGCCCTAGAGCCAATCATATGATGATTGTTGTATGGACTCGTTGTATCATATTTCTATTTATAAAGGCATTTTTGGTTATTATACTTACTTGTATTGGTGCCAAATAACTAAGTAT
>JBBUKS010000065.1:8445038-8458001 GCA_038050645.1 Hedychium gardnerianum
GGGTGTGAGCTAGTCGTGGCATCACGGAGATGCATGTATGCTATCGACTATGTCTCCCATTGAGTTGGTTGAGTGAGCCGTAGCATCACGATATTACATGTATGCTATCGGCTATATCTCCCATTAGGTTGGTTGTGTGAGTCGTAGCATTTCGATGTTGCATTGCATGCTATCGACTATGTCTCCCATTTAGTTAGTTGAGTGAGTCGTAGACATGCTACTATTTGGGTTATTATACCCTAGCTGCCCACGAGGTCATATATGGTAGAGAGTTTCTCCCACAGCTCGTAGCTAGATAGCTACCTCCTGTCTGCCCACGAGGTCATTTGTGGTAAAGCGTTTCTCCCACATATAACGACCCTGACATTTACGGACTGCCTACGAGTATCATGGTAAAGCATTTCTCTCGCAGTCCATAGTTGACTAGCTGGGTGTCTTGGTCGTTTGTATACCCTGTGGTGGAGCATTGCTCCCACATACAAGACCCCAATTTATGATATTTGTATCGATATACACATATGAGATGCTATACTTTTGTTGATTACTGATGGTACATGCATAGGAGATGTTGTACTTATATTGATTATTAAGGGTACATGCATTTGAGTAGGGTGCTTCTTGTAGTAGTGACATACAGGTTGTCATCATACGATGGTGAGTATATTTCTTCTCCGAGACTGTATACCCTGTTTTGTTTCTCCTTACACTTATTTGATCATGCACTATCGTTCTACCCGCTGAGTATTCTTTTGTACTCACCACCCCTGCCTTCCGTTATTATTTCCAGGTTAGAAAGTATATGTTGATTGGGTTGCTTGGAGGATATTTGCCCGCACCGTCCCTCTCACATCAAGCTTCATATTTATTTCCATTTTATGTTGGTTTGTTTTAGCTTCCACATTTATTTATTACTCATGTATTGTATTAATTAATTTGTATCTGGATTTTTGGTTTCATAAGCCGAGTTGGCTCATAGTTGTATTTGTTTTGGATTTTATTAGTGGGGTGGACCCCCTAGTATTCCTGTATTGTGTTGGATTTTTGTTTTATACACTGTGTGGTTGTGCATACCCGGGTAGGGTATTTTTGTCTTATACACTGCGTGGTTGTGAATACCCGAGTGAGGTATATATATTTATTTGTTTTGTGATTATGTACCAGGAATTTGTGATTGTTATACGGGAGGTGTTGTCCATTTTTCAACAAATAAATATACTCTCAGGGCGTGACATATTCTGCATTTATTTCTTATTTCTACATGTATTTCAATTAGTTTGTTTTCAATTTCAATTTTGTGGCATATCAGTTGCATCATCATTATATTATACGATGGATTGTTCTTCTTGCAAAAATACTAACATGCTTTTATCTAGACTTTCATGTTCTTGTGATTTATGTGCTAGTATGCTTAGTGATCTACTTTTTCCTATCCATAGTAGCATGAAGTGAGCCATTGTTTTTCATTGAAGAGTTTGAGAATTTGCCTAGTTTTAGGATCTCTTTTAACTATGCTTGACTTTGATAGTAGATACATTTGAAAATAGTCATGATTCATAGAACTAGACTAGTACTTGTTTTTCTAAGGTGATTTCTCAACTATATTTTAGTTACTGGAGAAACTTGGATCATGTCAACTCATTTGAAAAAATCAACATCCCTTCACTTATTCTAGTGCTACATAATGCTACATCTTGTAAGCACCCAAAAAAAAATGTTTGAATAAGAAAATAAAAATAGTTGTCGTGAGTAGAAACTAACAAGTTATCCCTTTGAGAACGAGTTAGGTTATTGGGGAAATAACTATTATGTTTTTCTTGATCCGAGTTATCCTTTGAGACCTTGTGTAGTTTGAGAAAGATGAACCATACGTGTGACAGGTAAGTTCCTATCGTCGAAGACACAAGGAACACGGGTAGATGAAGAATTGACTAGGCTTGGAGTTGACACTTGAAATGTTAAGCCACTTATTACACCGAGCACAAAGAACTTTTACATAGGTCATTCTCAAACAATTCTTGTATTATGCTAATCAATGAAACTATATGATAGGATTAACATGATTCACTAGGGATTATGATGCATCTTATTGTCACATGAATCTAGATTGTAGGTTTTTGCTTGAGGACAAGCAAATGTTTAAGTCTGGGGGTATGATGTGTGTAGATTATATATGTTTTTAGACATTATTTGTTGCACATCTACTTGTATTCCATTGAATATGATCTACATTATTGCACTTTATCTTATATTATTATCATGCTTTTACTCTTTTAGTATGGAGATATGCTCTCTTTGTCTTTTCATTGATATGACGCTATTTGGAGCTAAAATGAAGTGAATTGGACATTGGAGCAAGCTTGGGGAATATGACCAGTAGGCATGGTTGTGCCTCTTCAAGACATGGCTGTGTCATTCCAAGCCAGCAAGGTCGTGCCTCAAAAGGGCATGGTCATGCCTCAGCAAGAGCTCTCATCAATTGATCCAGATTATGCCACGAGCAAGTCATGCCACCTGAAAAGCCTTCAACAATAATTCCAAATCAATCCACGGGCAGGCTGTGCCTTTAGGCATGGTCATGCCACATTCGAAGCTATGTCGACTGAAGGAACAAAACCTCTCACTACCTAGCCATGCCAAAAGGCACGGTCGTGTCTACCTGAAGCTGGTTTGCCACAACTAGGTCGTGCCAATTGACATTGCCATGTCTTTTAACTAGAGATCCCCACAGTTATGCTTTGCCTTTTTCTTGGCACTCCCCACGGCCTAGCCATGCCTCTCAAGCATTACTATGTGGCAATAAGGCATGGTCGTAGGGTCGATAAAAAGGTCCAGATCCCCTTTTCAGGAGGAGGAAAGGTTTCCCCTTCAAGAGAACCTACGAGGTCCATTTCATGTCCGATTTCCATGATTCATCCACCTCCGGAGCAAGGAGACCGGAAACACATTGATAAGCATTTCTTCTTTTGTACTCTTGTTTTGGATTATAAGAATGCTTAATTTCTTGTCTCTTGCTTGTAACTCCTTTTCTATGGAGTAGATTTCCTAGATTATAGGATTTAGGGAGTAAATGTGTTGTGATGTTGATGTAGATACTATAGATTTGCCAATTTCCTTATGATTTGTTCCATGTATGTGATTCTTTGTATGTGTTTGGCGTAATGTGTGTGAAATGTATGCATATGGATGTGAAGGATTATCATAATGTAGAGGAGATTGCTCTAGATTGTTTGCTCGAGGAGCCCTTAGTGACAGAAGGTAGTCTTTTAATCGAACTTTCTAGAGTCAATGCCATAAATTGGGAGCAATTCTCTATAAGGGATTAGCTAACTATAGTTCAATGGGTTTTCACCATTTCAATCTTAGGAAGTAACTTATGAAATCTAGACTGTATGACCGGGGAGCCCTTGGTAATAGAGGATAGTCCTTTAATTAAATTTTCTATGTTACCTCTTCTACTTAATAACATTAGGACGAAAATGGTGTAAGCACTCTAGTGTAACCTTCATGGGTTTTTACCGGTAATTTAGTTAGAAATCCCTACGAGTTTGTAAACATGGAGGTAGGGATATGAACAATCCATAGAACCATTAACTAGCATCATAATGAAACGTAAGTCCTTGGATCGCCTTCCCAAACTTCTCTTAACTATCTCTCTCATCTTGGACCTCTTAACCTCTCTCTCTCTCTCTCTCTCTCTCTCTCTCAACCTCTAGTTCTAAAGCTTTCATAACCAACTTTCGATAGTCTAGATAACTTATTTTGTGGACTCATTAGTGCTTAATCCAGAGTTCTTAAGGATCGATATTTTTATTACTTAATGACTCTACCATGCACTTGTTGTGTGATCGAACATGCCAACACACGCTCCTTGCCACTGCTTCCCCTGGATGAACTCACGTTCGTAGTGCTCACGCGTGCCCAACTGTCACTATTGCTGTTAGTGTCATGCAGCCGCCGTAGCAGCCCACTACCGGCCACCGAGAATCACCACCAAGGAGGAAGAGGTAGTGTAGTAGGAGTAGGGTAATATTTTTTTTTATCCCTGATTAAACTTACATTAATTGATTGGTTAGTTGGGTAATTATTGATTTCATAAATTGATTACTTATGTAACTATTGATTATGTTAATTAATTGATTAAGTACATGATTAAAAATATTAACAACTTTATTAATCGATTAAATGAATTTCTAATTTGGTTAAGTAGTTGATTATCGATTGATTATGTGAGTAAATCTAGCAACAGATCAATTAAGGATAAACTAATTATAGATTAGGGTCAATTGGTTGATTTGTAAACAAGTTATAGGTTGATTTATTATTCGGTTAGTGTAATTGATTGTATAATGAGGTTGTTTGATTAATATAAGGTTGGTGGGATTGGTTGATGAATTCATTAATTAGGTTGATTAATTAGTCGGTGGAATCAGTGATTGGTCAATTAGTTAAGTATTACACACCCAATTAAGAAAGCAAGTTAATTAATAAAAGGGCAAATAAATGATTAACCTATGCATATTAATTTGGGGTTACGAGGGTTATTCTAATATTTAGTTTAGCCTCGTATCATGTACTTATAAGATTCGAGCTCGAGGCAGACATGCTGACTTGAAGATAGGATGATCTAAGATAAAGGTGGGTAGTTCCTTCTTTGACCTCTTTAGATCCTTGATCTTGTGCATGATTTTATTTTATTTATGTTGATTATGTAACATTTACTTGTTTACTTTGACTCCACTCTATTTGCTTCTTGAGTTGATACTTAGTTTCTTGCTTTTATTTTAATCTACTTGATATCCATGCAGTCTCGTTATTATCCATGTTATTTATTGTTTATACTTGTGTCTTTATGTTAGTGATACCATAGTGTAGCTTGTAGCGTTACTCTTAGATGTGTTTATTACTATTTGTTTACTTATTATTATTTTGTATGCCTGTTCATTTGGACTGCCCACGGGTCCGTGGTAGCATATTATTGCCCGTAGTCCATAGCAAGATAGCTACCCCACCTTATTTTCCCACGAGAACCATTCGTGGTATCTTGTTATTGCGTTCAAACATTGGTCATGTGTTCACCCTGACTGCCAATGAGACCCATTCGTGGTAGCATGTTGTTGCTCACAATCAATAGCTAGATAGCTATGTACACACTCTGACTGCCCATGAGACTCATTCGTGGTAGCATGTTGTTGTCCGTAGGTAGTAGTCGAGGAGCTAGATAGCTACCTCATCCTGTCTGCCCACTAGACCAGATACTGGTAGCATGTTATTGCCCGCAGACAGTGGATACACCCTGACTGCCTACGAGACCCGTTTGTGGTAGCATATTATTGCGTAGTCAGTACTTGTTATATGCTTGTCATGTAATTATTTTATACAGGATTTGGATGTACACTCAATTTATTTGTCATACCTAGTTGATTAGGTTTGTAGATGGTTATGTTGGTGTTTTTGGTTGTCCTTGCTTTTACTTATGTTAGTAAGTAACATTACCTGAGACTGCTTTTTTTGATCTCCTTACACTTAGTATCGTGCACTATCTTTTTGATACCGGCTGAGTTGTTGTGCTCACTACCCCTTGTTTTTTCCATTGACTTCTAGGTTAGTAAGTAGAGGATGTGTCATGTCGCTCAGAGGTTTTGGCTATCGGTCCCACTTAAGTTTGGATTCTCTTTTCGAGTTGTTTGGTTTATTTTTCGCTATCTCTATTTACGGTTTCTTTCCGTATTGAGTCTTTGAGTTTATTTTTAGCTTGTTTAGTTTAATATGTTCACATGTTCATGCATACATACATGCATTTGAATTTAAAATGTTAACAAGTTTTTATTTTGCATCGATGTTTATTTTTTTTTTGTATGAATTGAGTTCGGTAACGTATTTCCCATATTGTCACTAGGGGGTACCATCCGATTTGGCGGACAAGTATACCCTCGGGGCATGACAAATATAGAAAGAGAGTACAACTTGTAATACAAACAAAGTGTGGTCGAGTAGGTCCGGAAGCTCCTGAGTGTCACACACTCCTCCTGGCGCTTCCCTGGTTGAACGAGAAGAGTCTTGTCACTTTTCTTTAAGCATAGAGTGGGAGTAGTACTAAGAGAACTGATATCTGGAATGTCATGCTCACGACTGCTTTTATAAAACCAGATCGGTCTACCGATAAGCCTTATTAGTATACCGATCCTGGATAAGACTTGATCCCCATGACCAAGTTTATCGCTACCTAGATCTTGTCGTTATCCGCTTGATCAGTCTACCGATCCTTGGGATCGATCTATTCAACCCAATCTGTCTACCAAACCCATTCAGTCTATCAAACTGCTGGTTCGGTCAATCGAATTGATTTTGATCTGGTTTGACCCGAGTCACGTCCGGTTCACTCTAGACTTGGTCTAGTTGTGTTTGATTGTGTTTGTATGCTCTCTATTTTTCTTCTAGCTCCAAGTTCCTGCAAAACAGTCATACCAAACACAAGCATGCAATCTAGCCTAATCCTGTAAGTCTACCTGACATATTAGGCTTACCTTTTTCTTGGATATCACTTCTCTAAGACTTTACCACCTAAGGGTCACTCCCTTAGGATCAAGCCACACTCTTGTATGTCTACTCAACCTACTAGGCTTATTTCTTGGACTTCATCCAAGACTTCACCATCTAAGGCTCACCCCCTAAAGATTTTCCTTTACCAAGCCTCTAGTCCCTCTAGTCCTCTAGATCCGCTTGGACTTGCTAGTCACTCGATTGATTACTCACCCTTGCCAAACATCCGGTCACCTTGACCTGCCTAGACTTGCCAATCACTCAATACACTTCTCACCCTGCTAGTCATCCGATCAACTTTGACCCAACTAGACTTCACTCTTACTAGTCATTCAGTCAACCTTTGACCTTACTAGACTTCTCTCTTCCAAACATCAAGTCCTGTTTGGATAAACCCTTGGTCAAACTAACAAGACCTTGGTATTGTTGGTGCAGGTTGCACCAGAATCAAACCTATGTTTTGATGTTGTCGAAGATTCAAAGTTAAGTCCTGTGTTGATCTAATAGACTGATCAATTGTGTAGGTTGCTTAATCTGGAAAACCATGTAGGTTAATTTGAACAGATACTAGGCAATGAAAAGTTCTAGTAGATCAGCAGAACCAGATACTTGGAAATGGAAGTCTTGACAGATTGTAAAAATCAGGCAGGAAGTCCAGATGGTGGACCAAACATCTGGAAAGATAGATTCGATATGTCAGAGAGGACCAGATATCGAATCAAGAGGAAACCTTTGCAAGCCAATCAGATGTTGAGCGGTTAAAGTCCAAACAGGTCTGGAGGACAACATATTTGACAGGTGAGTTGAGGTAAGCTCTTGTAGGGAGTAGTTCTTTTGAGAAGAAGAATAGTGAGGTCGTGTCCTAGTAGAGACAAATCTTAGGCATTAATCTAATTCAAGAAAGCAACGGAGGTTTCTAAGTCAAGATCAAGACAGTCCTATCTGTCTTATTCATGCACATATATATATATATAACTTTATTTTGCAGGATCAATATCATTTGTATACTTGTTCTACTAACTTTGTTTTGTAGTGTTGAGTTGACCAAAGATTCAGTCGACCTAACATTCAGTCGACCTAAGGGTTCAGTTGAATGATCAAGGGGATCAGTCGACTGATCCAAGGTGAAAAGTACAATAAAGATACGAGATTCAGCAAAGAAGGAAACAAGGTTTAGTCGACTGATAAGGATGATCAGTCGAGTGAACCATATTTGGTAAGAGATAAAGGATATGATTGGATCGCCGCAGGGAAGGAAACCTTAAGGGATCAATTGACTGATCAAGGGTTTAGTCAATTGATCAGCATTATTTGCGGGATTGACCAGATCAGATTTGAGAAATCAAGGAAGGGTGTGGAGTTCAGTCACCTTATAGAGTATCAGAATCAACTGAACGATTTTCAATCGACTAATAAAAGCCTATAAAAGAAGCCTCGATGTTCGAGGCTCAGCATCACCACTCAGTCTTGTTACTACTGCTTTTGTTCTTGTAAGATTTGCTACAGCAATGCCAATAGGCTCTCCAACAAACAACACTTCATCTTCTACCTTTGTTGTAGGTATATTTTCATTTATTGCTTGCATTCTTATAGGGAAATAGTAGAGTTGTTAATATGTTCGTCATACTTGTACGAGTTTGCTTCTTCTCTGAATGTTTTTGGAGAAAAGAACTATAGTGGATTGTCCATCGAAACGATCAAGAATCACAGGCCTTGGAGTAGTAGTCATTGGACTACGAACCAAGTAAAAAAAAGAATCGTGTATTTGTGTTTTCTATCTTTACTTTATTCTGCTGCCATCTTACTTTGATTTCTAAAAAGAAAACAAGTTTTAAAATAACAAGATTCACCCTCCTCTCTCTATTCCGATCCTACAATTGGTATTAGAGGAAGACCCTCTTAAAAGACTTAACTATTTTTCGATCTTTTTACAAATCTCTTCTTTAAAAATTTTCCTTTCTCTATAGCATTCATTTTATCTTGCTATTTTTTTTTCAACTACACTACTTACCCCAAGACAAAGTCTTGGAAATTGTTTTCTATTTACATTATTTTGCAAGTATATCGATGTCTCATCAAGAAGGATATAGCATTGTCCATCCACCACTCTTCAATGGAGAAGATTTTAGCTACTGGAAACGGAGGATGGAGTTTTTCCTCAAATCTGACATCAACATGTGGTTTAATATCAAAAAGGGGTAGTCAGCACCAACCAAACTCGGAGAACCATTAGATCCGGATAAATGGAATCCAAAAATGAAGAAGAAGGCCCAAGTAGACTACAAAGCAATGAACACACTTCAATGCAGGCTTACAAAGGAAGAACTCAACTGGGTCGATCCCTTCGAAAACTCCAAATACTTATGGGACAAACTAGTCAAGCTTCACGAAGGAACAAACGACTCCAAGGTAACAAAATGTGATTGACTTTTAAATCAACTATTTAACTGTAAAATGAAAAAATGGAGAAATTTCTAGTCAACTACACTTGATAATTAAAGACATGCTAATTGGGCTTCACCTAATCGGACACAAACTCGAAAATATTGGCATTGTAAGGTATGCTCTAAAAGCTTTCCCTTAAAACTCTCTATAGGCATCTATGGTAGATGCGTATAATGTTTTGAAGGATATTTCCTTAGTTAAATTAGATGAAATGTTTTGTGAATTAGAGTTACATGAGCAGGCTAACTATAGTCAAACCAAGAAGAGTATTGTCTTATTTGTAGGACAAAATAGAAGCAAAGAAACCAAGTCTATGTCCCGACCGAAACACGAATCCAAAAATGAGTCAAACTCATACTCCAACAATGAAGAAGAGACAGTAAATGTCACACCCCAGAGGTACACTTGTTCGTCGAGACGGACGATATACCCAATGTGATAATCTTAGATACTACATGATATGAGTCTACAAAACTTAAGTCAAACACAACCATGTAGGGTATATAATAAAATCCAGCAGAGTAAGGAATAAAAATGGGTCCACCCCAAACATGAAATCCAAAAACATGACTGTGTGTCGGCATGACTTAAAACACCAAGTACATAACTAGAGTAAACCAAAAATTCCAAATACAAGTCAATTATTACAACACAAGTTTAATAAGCAAATGCGGAAGCAAAGCAAACCGAAACGAAATGGATAAAACAATGCTAGATGTGAATGGGACAATGCGGATGATGTGCGTAGATTATATATATTTTTAGACACTTTATATTGCACATCTTTTTACATTTCATTGACATGATCTACATTATCGCACCTCATTTTATTCTATTATCATGCTTTTTACTCCATATCGTTCGGAGATATGCTCTTTGCATATTTTTATTTACAAGATGCGTTACGGAGGAAAATGGAACTTTTACGGAGAGCAAAGCAAAAAAGCATAGTAGAAAGCAGAGTAGGAAGTAGAGGATCCAGGAGAAAACCCTAGCTATGCCTCCCAAGCACAACCAAGGCACGGGCGTGCCTCAGTTATAGTAGGAGCTCAAGGCACGACCGTGTCTCCCAGACACGACTGTGTGACATTTCTAAAGAAGGCCAAACACGGTCGTGTGTCCCAAAAATGGCCGTGTCAAGCTAGCAGTGCATCCTTAACCGTGGGTCATGCCTCACAAGCAAGGTTGTGCCTCCACTCAATTCTGCCTCAAGACCAGGTCGTGCCTCTTAGGTACAGTCGTGTGCCAGGAAAACATGGGGCATGCCTCATGCCTACAAAAGGGGGTGTTTACCCCTTTTCTCAAGAGAGGTTGTTCTTCCCTTTTAGGGAGAACACTAGGTCCTTCCATACTCCCTTTCTAGAGATTTCTCCGATGATCCAAGGCGGATTTCTCTGATCCATCTATCATCCAAGCAAGGAGAGCACTCTCGAAGGACAAGACATCAACCAGCTAAGCATTCCTTCCTTCTTCTCTTTGATCGGAATAGAATGTTTATTTACTTGTCTTTGTGTTTTCTCTCTTTGTTTATGGAGTAGATCTCTTGTATTCTAGAGTTAGGGAGTATCTATGATGTGATTGATAATGTATGAACTATGGATATGCCAATTTTCTATTTCTATAAGATGTTACCTCTTATGTTATATGTGTTGTGTCTTGTACATGTTTGACAAAATGTGTATGTGAATGATGCATGTAGATCTAGGGTGTTTGCTTCTATTTTAAGGTTGTTACTAAAATGGATAATCAGGAGATCCTTAGTGATAAAGGATTCTCATTTAACCGAACATTTATGACCTTAATGACAGAGGGCATCGACACTTATTCCACTTTCTAGAGTTAAAAGATTTTGACATAGGAACTTACCCTAGTTCATAGGAGTAATGTTGAGAATTAGGTGATGAGTCTTTTTGTTAATAAAATTTGTATTTTATTTACTTATGAATAGTATTTTTTGTTCTTATATAGATAATCCAAAAATATTGCAATTTTATTTATACATATTACATAATCCAAAAATATTGCAATTTCATTTTTACTTACTTGTGAATAGTTTTTGCTTACACTATACATAATCCAAAAATATTACAATTTTATTTTTTTACATACATACATAATTCAAAAAAAAATTATTCTTGTTTTTTGCTTTCACACTCTATATTCTTTCTTCCTCCTTACACAAAAACTTGATTCAGAGTTTGTTCTTGTATGCGCAGAGTTGCAGATGATCTATTGCCATTTGGTCTAGAGATAGATAGAACTTTCAGAAGAAGAAGAAGAAATCTGCAAAAAATTCAGAAGAAGAGAAAGAACAACTAGATATGGTAAACAAACCACTCAAAGACTATGCCGCACCTTATGTAAGGGGCCTCAGGTCTACACTACCTACTATTGAGGAAAATAATTTTGAAATCAAGTATGCGGTGATTTCCATGGTACAACAAAATCAATATGGTGGACCCAATGAAGATCCTAATCAACACTTGGAGACGTTCTATAAGATATATGGTACCATGAAAATGAATGGAGTAGCAGCAGAGGCCATAAGACTATTATTGTTTGGATTCTCACTAAGAGATAGAGCCAAAACATGGTTAAATTCCCTACCTCCAAACAACATTATATTTTGAGAACAATGTGAACAAGCATTCTTGGAGAAGTTCTTTCCTCCAAGAAAGATGACACATATGAGGAACTTAATAGCTAGCTTCAGACAACATGATGGGGAATCTCTCTATGAAGCATGTGATCGATTCAAAGGATTTCTAAGGCAATGCCCACATCACAGATTAGATAAGTGGCTAGTTATCCATACTTTCTACAACAGAATTAACTATTAAACTAAGGTCTCTTTAGATTCCGCAGCAGACAAAGCTTTGATGAATAAGAGACTAAATGAAGCGGAGGAAATAATAGAGAAGGTGACTATGAATTATCATCAACGGGTATCAGAAAGAAGTAACTCATTTAAAATTCCAGAAATACATGGGTTTAACACTTTGGATTTAATCTCCGCCAAGATGGATGCCCTTACAAAAAAATTTGAAGATATGAACACCAATCAAGCAAATGTAATCAGTGTAAGCTGTGAAATATATGGTGAAATGGAGTATGCAAAGGAAACTTGTCCACTCAGAGCCATAACTGTACAATTACTCAGATTGAACAAGTAGATGCAATAGGAAATTTCAACTTAAGACCCATCAACTCATATTCAAACACATACAACCCTGCATGGAGAAATCACCCAAATTTCTCTTATCGTAACAATAATCAAGAGCAAATGGGGCAGACATCAAATTTTTAGCAGACTTCACAACCCTCATGCTTGGAGAAGCTAATTGAGGAAATGTGTGCCAACCAATTAAAAAATGAAGAATGATATCAAGAAGCTTTACGGGAGAATGGATAATGTTGAAAATTATTTAAAGGTTCTTGATAATCAAGTGGCACAAATAGCTACAACTTCCTCAAGACAACAATGGTTATTCTTAGGAAACCCAGAAAATAATCCAGTTGAACATTGTAATGCCATCGAGCTAAGAAGCAAACGGACCTTGGGGCAACTCCAAGTGACTGCTACATCTGAAGGAATCGGGAATACACCAATCGGAGAGTCAACTGCTTCTTCTACTTACCACGAGCACATCCAATAAGAAATTGAGAATGACAACCTGATTAAGTTTATCCCACATGATAGAATTGTACCACCGATACCCTTCCCTCAACGGATTACAAGTAAAAAAAGGGTTGAAGAATTCAACCAGTTTTTGAAGAAGATCAAGAAAATATGCATTGAGATTCCACTTATAGATATCCTGCAGCAAATGCCCAAATTTGCTAGGTTTATGAGGAACATTCTTTCAAAAAGGCGCAAGAAATATGGAGGCGAAACAGTAGCCTTAACTGTGGAGTGCAGCGCTTTACTATCAAACTATATGCTTCAAAAGTCGAAGCATCCAGGAAGCTTCTCTGTTC
>JBBUKS010000065.1:8472291-8487006 GCA_038050645.1 Hedychium gardnerianum
GAGAGTTGTGCAAATTGCTGAGCTAGATGAGTATGAAATTAGCCTTAGCTAAGGGTTGAGTTGTCTGATTAAAGATTAACTTAAGTAGTTTTGGAGCTAATTGGATTGAGATGGAGAAGGTTTTGGTGAGCTGGACAAAAATTGAGATTGTGTATCTTAAGTGGTAAATTGTTCTTATCCTAGAACTCCGTGGAGCATTGTAGTTGGCCTTCAAATGCTTAAAAAAAAATTACCTTCCATTATAGCTTTGATCTCTCCTTTTATAGGCCTCAAAGTCTCTCCAATAAGGACACATAGCCGATGGAGGTTGTTAACGAGTTTGACTTTTGAGAATGCAACAAAAGAAATAGGATAATTAAACAGTGCATGAAAATAAATCTAGCAATTATTTTCAATCCTTACAAAATCTATTTAAAATATGTGAGATCATGTGATAAATCATTTCAATTTTTACTCCAATGTAAATCTTTAATCTTTATCTTAAAACTTATTGCTCCTTCTAGTTTGTAACTTGAGGATAGAATCCAGAAACTTTTCATACATAACTATCATTCAAATACTTACACTGAATTCTGCGACAAAAAAAAGAAGACATTTTTGGTTCATTTTTTAGCCGACAAAGAGAATTTTGAAATCAAAAGTTATTTGGACTAACATTAGTAACATCTACATTAGTCAGACAAATGAGAATTAGAGACTATGTTGCAAACTTGGAAGTGGATTAAGTAATTTATATTCCAACAGAAGGGAACCTATCAGAAAACTAGGAGAAAAAGAAAAAAAAAATATCAATGTGCCTTTTGAAAAACCCTAACGAGGAAATTTTGAAAGCAATAGTGATACATCAAAACAAAACCAAATGATGCATTAAAAGATCTAGTTATCATCATCTATAAGATTACATTGGAAAACCGAATGTAACGACAAGCGAGGGCTAACATAAATCTATAGCAAGAGTCATTGTTCCTTACTTGTCGATTGTCGGATGAATTCCTGCAAACAGCAGAAGTCTTCTACAAAAGTGGGTGACAACCAAAACTTAGTTTCAATGGAGAAAAGTCTAAGGAAGAAGAAGAGTCAAATCAGAACATACCCAATTGAATCAACTTTCTCTTCTTATATACCAAACCCATCTTGTAGGGACCATCCACTATAAAAGCTCATAACTCATTAACAGTTCATTAATGTTAACGAACCGGGTACAAATCTACACATTGAATCCACATTCAATAATCTAAACCTCCCTTCATGCTTAAAGCATTAGATCACTTAATTGAGATTCCTTAATGGCAAAATTGTTGTGTTGTTAATTCAAGTATAAGCCTACCAAATGGAGACTTAATCTTTTAATCTACCACTTGGGCTAACTTGATATTGTATATACCACACAACACCTTAGTTGAACTCAACAAGCTAAATCTTTATGGGTTAAATATCTCCCTTAAATAATTTGATCTATTAATTCAATTAGTATATAACTAAAGAAATCAGAGTTACTATAATTATAACAAGATCCAACAGTAATCACAGTACTAATCTCATTAACAACATAAATCAAATGTGGATGTGTAGTATGAGAATGACATGAGATGTGATTTGTACATGCCCATTCTCAAGAGTCCTCCTTATGATCCAAATCGGGTTCGAATCATGTTTACTAAAACCTTATGCAAAACCACAGTTGTAAACAATAATTCAACCTCGTGACTCAAAATTGAGTCATACATCATATTTACAAATATCGTATGCAAAGTCAAAATAGTAAATCATGATGTCTTTATGTCAGAGAGTCAAAACCTTATACACATGTAAAAACTTTAGTACGTACAATAAGCCAAAAATACATGTGTTTATTAATATAGAATATTACATCAAAAAACAAATTCCTACCAAATGGGTACTTCATCAAAAGGAAGAACTCATATATTCAACACATGTTGATGAAACACTTTGGGTGACAAGTCCTTGTTAAGCGGATCCGCTAACATGAAATATGTCCTTATATGTTCTATCATAATTGGACCACTCTGAACCCTTAATTTCTTTAACAGCCAAAAATTCTATGTCGATTAGACTTCGACAAACTGCAGTTATTCTTGGAATATAATTCTATAATTTTATTATCATAGTGGATCCTCAATAGCCTGTCAATGCCCTCAATGATCTATAAGTCTGTGATAAGATTTAACATTCATATCTCGTGGTTGGAAGTTTCATAGTAAGCTATAAATTCTATCTCCATAGTGAAAGTGACTATTAGCATCTATTTGACACTTTTTCATAATATAGCCCCTCCTGCCAGCATGAAAACATAACTTAAAGTGGACCTCCTGTTATCTAAGCATTCAATAAAATTAGAGTCTGAATATCCAATGATCTCCAAATGACCTGATCTCTGATATGTGAGCATGTAATCCTTAGTTCTTTGCAAATACTGCATAATCCTTTTTACAACTTTCCAATATTTTGGTCTAGGGTTACTCAAATATCTACCTAACATCCCCACAATATACCCAAGATCCGGACACGTACATACTTGAGCATACATTAAATTCCCTACTGCCTATGCATAAGGGAATTGCTGTATTTTCTTAATCTCAAGTTCATGGCATGGACATTGCTGCAAGCTAAGTCTATCACCCTTTGGCACAGGAGTGTCGCTAGGAGTACAATTCTGCATATCATATCGAATGAGCATCTTTTCTGTATAAATCTTGTGTGATAGTTCAAGTGTGCACCTTGAACGATCACAAACAATTTATATGCCTTAGACAAAGGAAGCATCACCAAGATCCTTCATTTCAAATTCACATGATAGAAATGACTTGGTTTGTAGCAACAGACCTTATCATTGCTTGCTAGCAAAATGTCATCCACATATAGAACAAATAAAATAAACTTGCTCTCACTGAACTTGATATACAAATATTGATTAATTGGATTCTCCTTAAAATCGTATGAAGAAACCACTTGATCAAACTTTTTGTATCATTGACGAGATGTCTTCTTTAAATCATAAATGGACTTCCTTAATTTATATACTAGGTGTTTTGAATCTCCCAACTCAAAGTTCTCTAGCTACACCATGTATATAGTTTCCTTATTGTTTCTATTGAGAAATGTAGTCTTTATGTCCATTTGGTGGAGCTCTAGGTCATAATGAGCTACAAGTGTTATTATTATCCTAAGGGAGTCTTTCGTCGAAACTAGCGAAAAAGTCTTTTTATAATCAATGTCCTCCTTCTGAGTGAATCTCTTGGCGACTAGAAAGCCTTATACTTTTTGGCATTGTCTTATGAATCCCATTTGATTTTAAATATCTATTTTCAATCAACAGATTTCACACATTCAAGTAATTCAACAAGTTCTCAAACGTCGTTGTCTGTCATAGACTTCATCTCTTCCCTCATGACTTTGATCCATTTTTTCGGATGAGGACATTTTTTGACTTCTTTGAAGGATGTGAGATCATCTTCCAACCCAATGTAAAACTCATGCTCTTCGATATATACATAATCATGAGACATAATATATTTCCTTTCCCTAATGGATCTCCTCAGTGACATTTAATCTTGAGGTGATTGGGAGTCATGCTCAATCGTAAGAGGGAATATTTCTATTTGAGCTAATGTACCCTCCAATTGCATTGGAGGTGACATAGAAATATCGTGATCCACTACCTCTTCCAATTGTGCAGTTTCAACTGTATGTGAAATGATAACTATTTCACTATCAACTGCATCAGTAGTTACAATATTATGATCACTAATATTTTTCTTAAATGATATTTTCCTAACTTCATCGCTCCCACCATCCTCAATAAATTTGACATTACCCATCTCAAAAAAGGATCTACTCAAGGGGTTGAAAAACTTGAAGCCTCCTGAGTTTTTAGAGTATTCTACAAAATAACAATTAACGGTTCTTGAGTCCAATTTTTTTTCATTAGGCTTAGAGGGTCTAGTTTCAACTAGACAACCTTAGACATGTAGATTCCTAATACTAGGCGTTCTACCTATCCACAGCTCGTATGGAGTTTTCGTTACCTCTTTACTATGAACTTTGTTGAGTAAATAATTTATAGTCTTGAGTGTCTCATCCCATAAAGACTCTGGTAGAAAAGAAAATACAATCATACTCCTCACCATGTCCTTAAGGATTTCGTCACTCTGCTACACCATTCTATTGAAGGGTACCAGACATGGTGTATTGCGCCACAATTTTGCATTCAATAAGGTATTCCGCAAATGACCCAGGATGTTATTCACTTGATCTATCATATTTACCATAGTATTCACCACCACGGTCTGATCTTACAACCTTAATCTTCTACCAAGTTGATTTTCAATTTCGGCTTTCAAAGTTTTGAACATGTTCAAGGATTGTGACTTCTTGTGAATTAGGTACAAGTATTCGTATCAGGAATAGTCATCTATAAAACTAATAAAGTATGCTTGATCGATTCAAGAAGCTTTAGAGAACAACTTACATATATTCATATGTATTAGCTCTAAGACATCATTACTCTGTCTTAAACCTTTATTACTTTTGTTAGTTATTTTTCCCTTAATACACTCAATGTAGATTTTAAAATATGACATATCGAGCAAATCAAGAATTCCTAGTGACATTAACCTTTCTACGCGTTGTTTAGAGAATTTTCCTAAACGCTTATGCTACAACATGGATAAATTTTCACTCGTTAAACCATGCTTCGCACCTATATCATACATTACAACATTATCCGTATGAGTTTCAGTGTCCAATCTATATAGTTTATCTATTAAGGAATCAATACCACACAAAATAGAATTTCGAAAAATACTAAAAAAATTATTTCCAAATGAATAAGTGCATCTAGATTTGTCCAAACATGAAATACAAATTAAATTCCGTCTAAATGATGACACTACAAATGTATTTTTCCAAATTCAAAAGTACATTGTTCTCTAGACAAACTTTAAAGACACATATAGCCTCTACTTTCACCTTCTTGCCAATAACCGTATAGATGAATCTTTCAATATCAATTGGCATGCAACTCCTAATGCAAGCCTGCATAGTTACACTTATGTGAGTAATTGCACCCGTCTCTATTCACCAAGTGTTATTAGGTATATTAGTTAGGTTGACTTCCGAACTGACAAAATTGAGAAGTATATCATTCTTGACATGTCAGTTGATGTATCAGGGGCAATCCTTCTCAGATGGTCTTTCTTTTTTACAAAAGAATAAGTTGGGTCCGGATCTAAAGGATCGAAAAGCGCTAGAGGGGGTGAATAGTGCTAATAATTTTTTCACTTTTTCGTAAAATCAAGAGTATAAAGTAGAGGAATAATAGAAATAGAAAAAGGAAAAACAACACAAGCTAATGCACTTTCTTTTTACTTAGTTCATCGCCCGACGACGACTAGTCCAAGGCCCGCACCCAAATGAGTGCTTTCGTTGGACAATCCACTAATAGCATGATGAATTACAACAAATATGAAAATAAAAGTACAAGTAAAGACAAGTATATGAACAATTATAAAGTAAGAGCTTGAGCATAGTTGGTGGTGCAGCATTATGGCATCGTAAAGAACTTTTTGGAGCAGCACGCAAGTACAGAAGTTGTGTAGAATTGTTATCCAAAGCTGCTGGTCGAAGTTCTCTTTTATTGACTCATCCAGGCACCTCTATTCCCATTGAGACACCTCTATCTGAGTCGATTTGATCAGATCCGAGTTAGCCGCTGCTTATTCATCTCCAGGCACCTCAATCCCTTTGAGGCGTCTCAAGCACTGACGTGGCTCATCTGGTCGACGCTTGACTCTGCCGAGTCTATCCCAACCCAAGAACGTCAATTCCTTTGAGGCGCCTAGTTGCTGACGTGCGCCGACCAATCAGAGGTTGCCACCTCATCCTTCTAACGTTGAGGTGATTAAGACGCCTAAATACCTTTGAGGCGTCTGGTTCAGCTTGAGGTACCTAGATCCTTCCAAGCATTTGGTTCAGTAGTTTCCAGACTTATATTTTCTGTATCACAGAGTTAACACATATATAATATATAACAATAAATATTGTTCGACATTCTTGGGACTGTTCGATTCTGACTTTTGGATTTCCCGTGAAACCCTAGGTCGAACTAGCGCTTACTGTTCCCTCAACGGGGAACGTGTCCTCACCTACTCCTCTCAGGAGAGTTTGCCTATTGCCAAACATCTAGACCTCCAGACTGTTTGGACTTTCACTAAGCATCCGATCTTAACCTCTGGGACTTTTCGCTAGACGTCAGGTCCTCGACCCACCTAGACTCCTGTCTGGTGTCTTCGACCCCCAGGGCTTTCCTCCTAGTGTCCTCAACCCCTGGGACTTATGTCTGGTGTCCTCAATCTGCCAAGACTTCTTCCTTGTCTCCCGGACCAAAATTTTGTTGCCCAATCTCCCTGATCAGGACTTCTTGCCTAGTCCAATTGACCAGCACTTGGTTGCCTAGTCTCAACTAGGACTTTTACCTTGCCTAAGTTCCCTTAAGACTTTCTGCTTGAGCTTCCTGCACACTCAATTAGACTCATTAGATAATAACATACCTTAACTTTAAACTTTTGTTATCTATCAAAATATAAGTTCGATTAGCTGGTGCTTCAAGCACCAACACGATCTTGTTGCATTTTTCCAGTCACTACAGGTTGTTTGCTCTTACTCTTACTATTATCCTTTTTTCTCTTCTTGTTTGACTAGTGAGATGAGGATGCAAAGTGAGCACTATGAGATACGTCATACCTTAATCTCTTTTGTTCCTGTATACACTGAGCTGTGAGCTTATTTAGTGTCCACTTTTCCTTTTGAATATTGTTACTTATCTTGAAAAGTGAACTGTGTAGGCGTAGAGATTAGGATGAGATTCACAAGTACGCTTTCGGATATTTCTAACTTTAATGTCCTAAGCCTTGTAACCAAGTTTGACATCTCTATGATCTACTCTCTTATGTTACCCTTCTTGTTGTACTACAAGGACACCAACTTCGTAAGAAGTGTGGTGGTTTCGACCTTTTCCTTTGAGGCGAATTAATTCGCTAATTCCTTAATGAAGGTCTTAACATCCTTGTTTTCAGTTATCGAACCCCTAATAGATTCCAGAATTGACATCTTCATGATCATTAGACTCATGTGATTCGATCACTCCCACTTGTCAAAGATCACATTTTGATCCGCAGTGGAATCACTAGTCAAAAGTATAAGGTGATCATGCCTAAATCCAAAGTTTAGATCCATGCAGTCTAAAAAATATCATAATATACTCTTTTCATTGTCCAAAATTTGTACCAGTAAGTATGGAGATGTTGATCATATTAGTAGATATATAGAGTACTACATAAACAAAAGTAAAGAATATAGCTTAATTTAACTAAACAAAGTATGTATCTTTATAGTTGTGCAATAACATAATGTAATAATCAAAACATGCAACTTTATGAGTATTAATTAAGTTATTTAGTGCAACATTACATTAAGTGTTTAGACTAAATTGCAACTTGTTATCGATACTCTCTAAACAACTCATAATTACTTTTATCTATCACACAACGTGCCTTCCTTTTGGCTAACACGTCATGTGCATGATTAACCTTATATATGAGCTTCCTTAATTAGATTATGTTTTTAGGTATCACTAACAATATTTTTAATCAGTCACACAGTGCCCCTTCCTTTGGACCGACACACTATGCGCATGACTTAGAAGCCAAACTAGATTTGTGAGATTCCTTAAACATACATCTGACATAAAAAATTATTTTCCTTTGGGTCAACCATCTTTAGCATGGATATACATCCATCTACGCAAATATCCCAAACCTCCCCAATGGTTCTCGCTTTGGCGATAATATTGGCTTGACTAAGCAATAAATACGAAGAAGAATATAGGAAAAATTGCTTAAAACGCAGCTAATCAGTTAACGGTCAATTGATATCAGTTATCAATTGATTGGTACTATTAAAAATTGACTCCCACGTTCATCAATCAACTAGTACACAGTATGTGCCAAGTCCTGGACACACCAATCAATTGCTAGTGAATGACAGTCGACTGGTCCACAACAGTCGAACTCACCAGTCGAGTTGGAACTATTTTGTGCACGAGTTCATCCACATCAGTCGACTAGACCTTATGACAGTAGACTGATCGCAGTAGACTGATTTATATCAATTCAACCTCCCAGTTGAGCTAGAAACGTTCTATGGACGAACTGATGAAAATCAGACGATTGGTCCTTGTGGTAGTCGACTGATGACATCAGTCGAACGACCTGATCGAACTGGATGTGTTCTGTGCGCAACTCTATGAACAACAGTCGACTAGACCTTATGGCAGTCGACTGATGTACATCGGTGGAACTGCCAATCGAACTGAAACCATTCTGTACTGACATTACAAGGATCAGTCGATTAGGACCTTATGGCAATCGATTGATAGCATCGGTCGAACTGCCTAGTTGGACTGAAAACGTTATGTGCATGAATTCCAGCCTAGCACTTGACTGGGAGTCCTTACTAGTTGACTGTTAGTGGCAAGATTCGTTTTCTTTGCTTGCATGGACGTTGTTTTGCTTGCGAATGATGAGGGAAAAATCCTATTCCTCCACCATTCTTCATGTTCTTTGCTAGATAATGTGAACACCTCAAAATCTAGGTTAAATCATAGCCTATCCAATGACATATTCAATGAATATATATCAATTCATTCATCCAAAAGGAATCGAATGCAAAATCAATGTACATATACCAAATTGTCAAAAATAGCGATGGCAATATGCTAAAAGACAACGATAAGTTAATCCTAATCTCTGATACCAATTGAAAGCAATTGCGATATATCAAAACAAAATCAAATGATGCATCATAGGATCTAGTTATCATCATCTATAAGGTTACATTGGAAAATTGAATGCAATGGCAAGCGAGGGTTAACCTGAATCCATTGTAAGAGACATTATTCCTTACTTGTCGCTGAATGAATTCCTACAAGCAAGGAAAGTCTTCTACAGGAGTGGGCAACAACCAAAACTTGGTCTCAATGAGGAAGAGTTTAACGAAGAAGAAGAGTCAAATCAAAGCATGCCTAATTCAATCAACCTTCTCTTCTTATATACCAAGTTCATCTTCCAAGGACCATCCACTATAAAAGTTCATAATCTGTTAATAGCCCATTAATGATAACGAATTAGGTTAATGGATTTACATATTAAATCCACATCTAATAATCTAAATCCTCCTTCATATTTAAAATATTAGATCACTTAATTGGAATTTAATTCTTTAATAATAAAATTATTATGCGTTGTTAATTAAGTATAAGCTCATTAAATGGAGACTTAATCCTTCAAATTCAACATAGATTTTATCGGTGAACTACAGACAGTAACTAGTAAGGAAAAGTCAGCTCCAAAATCCATGGAGACCACGAACCAATTAATTATATGAACTAATTTGAATGCAATTAGTTTGGCATTTTCTATAGGTGCTCACTGTCTCCACAATACGTCTCCCAGTGAGAGAGGACATAATTCACTAACAATCCAATTCTAAAACACCGGGCCACAACCGAAACTAATAGTGTAATTGAAAAATAAAAGCTATATTATTATGGATTCAACTTAAACTTTTTATCTCCTCGTGTGGATCCTTTCTAGGTACCAAACTATGTCCTCTAAACTTTTTCTTATTCTTTCATTCTTTAGCATCATCAAATGGCTCTGTTATTTAGTAGAAGATTTTCAACTTCTTGGCGATGTTTATTCAGGCTACTTGTTTTTTATCTACTGCCATGTGAATGGAGGAATATCTATGACTTCTCAAAATAAATTAATTTTTTTCCCGGCACATTCCACCATTCCACCCAAAGATTATTTGCCAATGCAGTCATTAGTTCTTTTGTTCATATAGCTTCTCCATTAATGATTAGGATTGAACTCTATAATGGAGCTCCAAACAAAATTTCTTCTCGTGCCAGACTACTTAGTTTTTACTAACCCAATGCTCTTTATTAATCATATCACTATTATTTGTCTATGCAGCCATAAGGTAGATCCTAAATAAGATGGTGTTGGGAAACAAATAAAGTGATCATATAAAAAAAATAATGAATTAGATAACATTGAATCTGGGACGACTAGTTTGGTCTCACGAGAGTTTTTCATCGACCCCCAAGGTAAATCGGAAAGCGCTCACGGCAGGCGGTCTAGAAGTCCAACATCCCATGATTGCACACCCAATTTGTTTTTGATTTTTTTTACAAATACATTATAATTCGGGATCGAATCATGAAAGTAATCATATAAAGATTATATATAAAAGGGGTTCTTCTAAAATATCAGGGGGCTTTGCTTACTCTATCTAGTATCTAGAATTAAAAACACAATAATAGAAACACTATGCTAGAAAATTAGAAAACCTAGACTTATTCCTTTATGTTGTTGTGTCTAGTTTTACAAAATTTACCAAAACCTTAGTTAAATGAAAGAGTTTACCATATTACATTTACTTCTAAAATATAGTAAAAATGGAAACTCTTTGGGAATGACACAAGCTATGCACTTTTAAGTACCTGATATGCACGTAAAGGTCTTACACACTTTGGCTTGCAAGTTTTCTCGAGGTACAGTTTTGGATCAACCAATTCCTCATCCTCCCTGAAATTCCAGCAAATGTTAAAATGAATGAACAAGGAAAATAACATAACTTTAAACATTTAGAGAATGCAACTAATCCTAGAGGTGATCGATTTGATTCCACAAAAAAATTTATCGACCACCAAGGTAAATCGGAAAACACAAATGGGTGACTACCCAACGTCACAAAATTTTCAAACTCCCCAAATATAATGCACTTTAGGTGAGATTTGAATTCTCATTGTTTTAGGAATCCGTCTCATCTCTTATCATTACACTATAATCCTAGAACTTCAAAGATTATTTATTGCACCTATAATTGATTGATAAATTAAATTAAATTAATTTTAATACTAGATTGTAAAAAAATAAACTATTAGTCTAATTTAATTAAACTTAATTAAATAAATTAATGACCATCTATGCTAAAGAAATCGTCTAATGATGTAAACATCATTAGTGCAATCAACATTTGATCAATATATTAGTTGGTTGAGTGAGATGTCACATATGTCAAGATTGACCAAATACTTGATAGTTAATCAATATATTTGGTGACTAGAGTGAAAAGTCAAGTAGGTCAAGGTTAATCAAATACTTAATAATTGAGAAGTCCAAGAGGGTCACGGTTGACCGGATACTTAACAGTTTGAAGTCTAATGGAAAGTTGACAAGGGCAAAATTCAAGTGGGTCCAGATTGGCTAGACACTTGGCAATGAGGAACTCCTAACAAGTCATGAGGACCAGATGTTAGACACAAGAAAGTGAAATCTTAATAAGTCAAGGTTGATCGGATATTAGGTACTAAGTTGGCCAGATGCTAGACAATGATGAAGTTCCTGTTGGATCATAGGAGATGAGAGAGGGGGTGAATCTCGATCGATTAAAACCTTTTCTTTTTCATACTCATAAAACCAAAATAGAGTTATAGCAACGGAAAGTAAAGACAAGTACACAGTTCAGTTTTACTCAGTTCATAGTTCAGTGACTACTACTCCAAGGCCCCGCGACCTTTGGCCACTTCCTATGGGCAATCTAATATAGTTCTTCTCTCCGAAAACTTTCGGAGAAGAAGCAAGATCATACAAGTATGAGATATGCAATAACAAATTATGCAAGTACAATAAAGAATACTGACAAGAAGTATATAAAATGAAACGTTAGTTGTCAGAAGCCTTCTAGCATCGTAGAACAGAACTTGCACAAGCAGTAGTGGATCGAAGTGAATGAATGAGTTGTGTTCTCAGCTCGAAGCCTGAGGTCTTCTTTTATAGGCGATGTTCGATCGACTGATCCCTCGTTTCGTCGACTAAACCTTTTGATCGACAAAACCTCCTATCCGTCGACTGAATCCTGCATCTTTCCTTCTTTGCTCTGATCCGATCAGTCCGATCCAATAAATCACGCTTGTTCGGTCGACTAATCCAGCTAATCCATCGACGGAACCTGGTGTTTACCTTTTCTACATTAATTCGATCTGATCTATGTCGTTACCAAAATTAAATCAGTCGACTGATCCCAGTATTTTTCTAAGTTTGCGAACTCTGATTGATACTGTGTCACGCAGGCCTGATCGATCGACGGAACCCCCCATTCGATCTACCGAACCCAAGGTCAACCAAGAACTTTGTTTACCTACAAAATAAAGTTAGCACAGGCAGTATAATAATCGGAGTCCTGCAAAATAAAGTTAGATAGATATAGAAATGCATGAGTATGATAGTTAGGACTATCATGATCTCAACATAGCAACCTCCGTTGGTTTCTTCAGTTGGATCAGTGTCTACGGTTTGTCTCTACTGGGACATGACCTCACTACACTCCCTCCAGGTTCTTACCTCAACTTAACTGCCAAACCTTGGGTCCTCTAGACCTGTTTGGACCTTGCTCAGCATTGGATCGGCCTGCCAGGGCTTTCACTTGATTCGATATTAGGTCCTTCAAACCTATCAAATCCACCTGCCAAATGTCAGGTCCTCTTGACACATCTGAACTTCCTGCCTGGTTCCACGATCTGCTGAGACTTTTCTTACCTAATATCGGGTCCAACTGACCTACTAGGACTTTCTAAGTTGAGCATCCTACACACTTGATTAGTTCATCAGATAACAATATGACTTAACTTGAACTTTTGACAATATCAAAATATAGATTTGATTCTGGTGCTCCTTGCACCAACAATCACCCTTTTTTGATGTTTGGCAAATCAAGTTCATAGTTAAGTTAAATAATTTAGGATTAAGTTTTAAGAGAACTTCCCCTCAAATTAAACTCTCCCCTGAATTCAATATCTCTCCCCCTTTGGCACACATAAAAAAATGGGGTTTTAAACATCATATTTTGAAACTTGTTTTGAAATACACTAAGGGTGTATTTGGTTCAAGTTATTATATAAAATCTTGGTTATGTCATTACCAGGTAATCACATAACCAAGGTTATGGGGAATAAAATATAACCTAATATTGTTTGGTTCAACTTAAGTAATGCAACAAAAATTTGTTTGTTTGAAGATTTTAGTGTATAACCTAATTTAATATTTTACCGTATTACCCTCAGTTACAAAACTAATAATACATGTTATTATTAAAAAAAAATCTTTTTGAACTTTATGGTTTTTTTTTTTACTTTACATTTTTTTTATATTTATTTTTTATTTTGAACAATAATAAATATTAAAACTTCAATATTATAAATATTGTGATAAATATGAAAATAATATAAAATAATTATATTTTAGTGATACAATTTGTGAAATATCTCGTAGTTTTAAAATTTATTTTTTAAATAAAATTTCACATTTTTTATTTTTTATTTATTTTATAATTTAAAATGATTTTTTTAAAAAAAAAATTCCAAACCAAGTCTTTCAAAGATTCTCAATCCTTTTTCCTTTGATGGACCTGCCACTGTACCGCACCAGAACTTAGCATAAATGCAACCATGCTACAGATTTGCATAAGCTTAAGTTCCTCAGATTAGTAATTTTTTATATCTAAAAATGCAAGTTGCCATTTGGTACCACAAACAAATAATAGGAATGCGGCAAGTAATCATTTGAAGAAGAAAAAATAACAATCATATCATAATGAATGACCATCATTTTCCAACATCTTTCTGTATTGATATGGGATCTATATTTCAGCTTCAGTCCGCTACTAAGTTGGAAAGATTCCAAAAAAAAAAGGGCAACAGATTTGACCAGTAATGAATCCACAGGAGCATCCTTTGAAACTGTCACTATCTCTACCTCAGGTGATGCAGCAATCTGAAAAGTTTCAGAAGCAGTATTCAAATTGCCTGGATATATACAAGAATCAGTCTTCACAGGAGCAATCTGAGAAGTTTCAGAAGCAGTATTCAAATTTTTATGCTCACAAGTTATGTTTGGCTAAGGCTATATAAGCACATAAAAACAAATTGAAGACTATGGAATGAGAAATTTCAAAAAACTGGGTAAAGTTAATCCTGATCTCCAGTAAAAGAGTACAGCAATAGTAGGAAAAAAAAAATAATAGTAGATTTTGCTATGAATGCATCAACAGTATGTGATATATATCAAAATATATCAGAAAATAATATAGAAAATTAAGATGATTATCCAAAAGTATATCAAAATATATAAGAAAATTTTGCAGAAAATAATATATCATCCAAATTCAATCCAAAATGATATTCATCTAATAAGTTTTGTCCAAAAGTATATCAAAATACAAGTACCAACAACCTAATTCAAATATCTAGTTCATTTTGGATGAATCTCAGAGAGTTGTTTCAATACATAATCTCTCCTAAATGACTTTGGCAATGCGAAGAAGTTGTCAACTTTGTATTCATCTTTGAGAATGTACTCCCCAACATCCATAATTTCTTGCTGAGAGAATTCAGAAAGTTCTATTAACTGATCATATATCTTCATTTTTCTATCATTGCTTTCGGTTTGTTTCTTGAAGTAATTGGAAATTTCCTTCATCTCCTCATTAGCCTCCATAACAGCAGTAACATACTTATGAATCTCTCCCACCAAGTCACCTAGAACATCATCAGACTTCCCTTTTTTCTTTCTA
>JBBUKS010000065.1:8487106-8506155 GCA_038050645.1 Hedychium gardnerianum
GCGGGATTGCGAAGGGCTTCGCTTCAAAGGTATATTCTCTATCATGTAGATCTAGTATAGATCTAGAAGAAAACCTAAAATATGTAAATATTTTATCTTCGCACGGATCCGGTGGCAAAGGATCTAGGGCTTTCCGCTGCGCATTTGCGTGTCTAGCGCCCTAAAATTCCTTACAGATGTAGCGGTCCTTGCCAAGATGTTATAGTCAGACTCTACAACGCGTTCCTTAAGAGGAACATCCTAATATTAATATAATAGTTTAATGAATCCATTCATTAAAATTTGTTATAGTTTAACATTGGCTAGCAACCTAACGCAATCCTCCTCCTTTATTCGGGCTTGGCACCAGCCATGATTGGTTCGTCATGGGCAGAGTTAATATGTGTTTAAAGTATGGTTTAGAAATTTTTTGAAGTGTTGAAAATTTTCAAAACCTCAAGGAATTTTAAATTCAGGGGGAGTGTTTAAATTCAGGGTGAGCTTTGAAATTTTGGATTTGGTGTTGCATATTTTCCTTAATTTTAAATTAGGTTGTCAGATATCAAAAAGGAGAATATTGTTAATACATAGAGCACCATATAATCAAACTTAGATTTTGATGTTGGCAAATGTATAAAGTTAAGGTTTGTTGTGATCTAATAAGCTTTGTGAAGTGTGCAGAACTTAATAAGAAAGCCCTAGTAGGTGAGGTGGACCAGATACTAGGCAATGAAGACTTGACAGATCAAGGGGACTAGATACCAGGCAAAAAGTCTATATGAGTTAATTGAACCTGACATCTGGTAGGACAGACTCAATGGGTTAGCGAGGACGAACTCGTTGGGTTAGATCCCTTGACCCACAAAGTAAATTACGATAAGCTCCTGAAGTAGAGAGGTCCTTCTAAAAAGGACAAGAAAGGATGAATCCTCATTATGGGGACAAACCTAGGCGACGATCCAACTAAGGGTCTTATTCGAATTTCGAAGTTGAGATTGGACAATTTATTAACTGTCCTAATCTATTCTTCATATATTACTTGTTACTATGCTAACTCGTTGTTGCAAGGTTTGGGCGACCGAACCAGTGTTATCGGTCAATATAACCATTCGGGAGATTGAACCGTTAGGGTGATCGAATAGTAAGGTTAAGTCGACCGAACGTTGAGGTGGCACATGTCTGTGACTTGGTAGTTGAATCTTCTGATGTGCTGATGTGGCATCCGAGGTGGACGAGGATAAGTCTTGAATGACTGATGTGACAAAGGATAGAGATCAGCTAGGTGACATGGAAAAGGATAAAGATCGACGTGCTAACATGGCAGTTTGCACGGTCAAGGATAAGCCCTACGAGGCTAACATGGCCAAGGATTTACGTCAAGGTGCTGAGGTGGTAGAAAGGCATTGGTAGAACATAGGTTCAGTGGACTGAACATGTAGATCGGTCGACCGATAAACCAAATTTAGATCCATTTATCGAGGGGATTGGGTGACCGATCAGAGGATCAGTCAATCAGTAGTATGCTATATAAGGAAACTCAACTAGAGGCTTCAAAATCAACTCTCATATGCCTCCCTACTCTCATCTTATGCAAAAGCTTCGTTGATACACTGTTGTGCTCTTCCAACAATGAAGCTACGCTCCAATCTCATATTTGTCGGTATACTTTTTGTTTATTTGTTCTTCGTGCTTTCAATTCTAAGGGATGGTAAACTTGTTATTGCATCATATCTTTTGTAAGAGGTGAATCTTTTCTTCGAACAGTTGTTTGGAAAGAGATTACTAGTGAATTGTCTACTCGAAAGCGATCTACGATCGCGGGCCTTGGAGTAGCAGTCGGAGGTTGTGAACCAAGTAAAAAATCAAACGTGTTCTTTGTGATTGTGCTTTCCACTACATCTTACTCTAAGTTCTAAAAAGGATAAAAGTTTTAAAACGAAAAGTGACTCGCACTATTCACCCCCCCCCCTCCCCCCGCACTTTTTCGATCATACACTAGATGTCATGACCTTTAGGTGAACCAATTAGGTCGAGAAGTGGCTTTCATAAGTCAACTCCAAAATCTTTAGGCAAACCACTAAGACTAACATGGTGAGCTTGATATCTAGGAGAACCACTAAAGTTGGGGAGAGATTATAGCAGTCAACCCCAAAACCTTTAGGCGGATCATTGAGGCTAAGGGGGAGCTTGAACTACTAAGATCAATGAGACATTATAGCAAGTCAACCACAAAACCTTTAGGCTAAATTACTAAGTCTAAGAGGGAGCTCAATCCTGAGACCTTTAGGTGAATCATTGAGGTTGGGGAGAAGCTCTTGTAAGTAGAGTCTTTAGGCAAACCATTGAGACTAAGGAGGAGAGCTTGCTCCCACGACCTTTAGGTGAACCACTAAGGTCTAGAAAAAATTAATAATTAGAAATTGACCATGTGACCTCAACAAACCTCTAAGGTTGGGAAGAGAATAATAATGGGAACTTGATTCTGTTAATTGGACAAACCTTTGAGGCCGGAGAGTGATTCTAATGAGAACTCAATCTTGCAACCTATTAGACCTCTGAGATCGGGGGTAAAAATAATATGCAAATATAGCCACACTTTGAGTGCTTGCATGGAAGTAACGTTTCCTTACATTTCTCATGATTCACTTTCATACTTTCATATTCCAGTCAATATCGTCTCAACTTCATAACTATATTTTATCTTATCCCCACATCCCCACATATGGCAACAAAATGGTGTGGCTAAATTCTATTACCCGGGCGGATGCTGAAGTGAAGCAATCGAAAACTCCATGCAAGAGAGACAATGTTAAAGGGCGTTAAAGCTATCTAGTAAGGTCTCTCTGATACTTAAGTCACTAAAGTCATAAAGTAGAATAGGGTTAAGGAAACTAGAGATAAGCTAATTGATTAATTGAGTTTTATGATCATCACACTTGGAGATCGTTTTAACCTTTACACCCAGTCTACGGAGATCCTAGCCAAATCCCCAAGAAAATAGGGATATCTAACCCTTCTGCCATTATACCCGATATGTTGAGATTTGGGCTAGATCTTCGAGAAAATAGGAACCAATCATCTAACTGCTTCCGTTATTATACTCGGTCTATAGAGATCTAGGCTAAAGCTTCGAGAAAATAGGGACCACCTAACTACTTCTGTTATTATCAAGGATATCCCTAGTTGACCTTGCCCAAGAGGTCGACCCTTGGAGGTGCTAGAATGTCAACCTAGTCTAGGTCAGCCTTCCTAGGTGCCTTCCTAGGTGTCATTGTGTCGACTTCGTTCGAGAGGTCGACACTTTAGCCCAAGGTCTTTGAACACATGAGCGATATGCTAACCTGAACTAGGGCCACTTAGCCATATCTTGTTGACCTAGAATGGGTAAGTATTGGCAGTATCAATTAAAGTGAAGAATCTCCGTCTCATATATAACTTTCATTGTCTAAGAAGCACAAGCAATGAAAATTTCACAGTTTTCTGATTTTTTTTAGATATGAATCAATGATAAACTGGGAGAGATGTTGAACATAATGTATAGAATGATTTATTCTCCATTTTTATCTCGTATATTTTAGACTAAGAGTCTCTTTGTGAAACAATGTTATGATTTATAAGTATTATTGCGGTTTGAGAGATTGAGATCTAGCAATCAACTTGGGAAGTTTCCATCTTCATTAGTGGTATTAGAGACCATTAGAATCCCAAAGAACAATAAAAATACGGATAAATCATCATAATTTTTTGGCAACAGATTGCCCAACTTTTGTGAAAGCAAAGGTCAACCCAAGAAATACATTAATAAACTACATAGTCAATTTTCTTGCTCTCAATATTTAATGACAAATCAAAAAAATACACAGGTAATTATATACTCCCTCATTGCTAATGTACTCAAGGCATTTCCCATTTGATTTGTAAGCTTAATGTGTTCTTCCACGAATTTCAAAATCTTCTGCATTAAGTCAAATGCAAACAGTAAACATTGTTAAGTAGAAAAACAATAAATCATCAGAAATATTTTTGAACTATACGATTCAAGTTACAAACCTATAAATGGATTAGTGGAGATTGGCAAAGGTGAATTAGAATCATGTTTCTCCTCCTTCACTGAAGAAGAAACTACTCCCTTTGCAATTGAAGAAGAAACTATTCCCTTTTTGCTTGTATCAACTTGGCCTATTTCAGCAATGCAACGGTTGAAATCTTTTCGAAGACTCACTGCCTTTGTAATCACATCGCATAGCGCTCTATCCTCCTCCTTGGGTTCAAGTTTGTTCATCAAGTACTCCTTCATTGACACCCCTCTGTTCCAAACTTGCTTTTTAGCATTTTCAAATCTTGGACAAGCTTCTTGGATTTTGGAGGCTATTAGTAGGGTAGACTCTAAGGCCATAGTGTAAGCTGGTGCAAGTGTCTCTATTAGTGTCTCACCAATGGTTTTATAGCCATTAACAATAGACCCAAAGGACATAAGAGATTGAGAAAGTGTCTCTACATTGTCTATGTTCTTATGGTCACTAGCAATAGAGGTAGAGGTGGTGGTGCCTGAAAAAAGGGTATCTATTAATGGCTCGTCGATGGTCTCATAACCATAAGTGGCTGGGGCGGAGGCGATTGTGATCGGAGATTGCATCTCTTTCTCACTGCTAATCTTATGGCCACTTACAATAGAGGTAGAGATAGGGGTTATAGAGGTGGTGAAGGGAGAAAGCTTCTCCTGTACAATCTCATTTATGGTATCATGGTCATTGGTGGTAGAGGGAAGGGATGTGGTGATTGGATCAAGTGTCTTTGTCTCACAATTGGTGTTGTCACTGTTGGCAATTGAGGTAGAGGTGGCGGTTTCTAGATTCACTGACTTCATTTTTGTCTCATCAAGGAGACTACAATGATTCGTAGTATATTCAAAGATGGTGGTGGTAGGAGGAAGCATCATTTTCTCACTATTGTTATGTTCATTGGTGATGAAGGTGGACCGGGTGGTGGCCAGAGCTTGATTCATGTTGTTATTGTCCATCAGTGTTATGTTGGCCGGAGCTTGATTCATGTGGTTATCATCCATCCTTGTTATGTTGGTTGTTGAAGGAAACACCATTGGCTTTGTATCTTTAGGTGGATTATATGCTATGCTTGGTTGTTTGGCCGCATCATTCGCTTGCTTCATTTCAATTTCCCAATTTCCATTTGCCTGTGAAGTAATTCTTGTAGAATTGCTATTTGAACTCAGGTAACAACGGATCGTTGACTCCTTCGTAGATAAGTCTTCTTCACAAGTTGATCCATAATCTACCAACACATTAAGTAATTGATCAAACCAAGTAGTTGTTCAGGAAATAAATGAGTCTTTTTATGTTACTACATATTTTATGATCCCCTAAAACATGTAGCTAGATGATGGATTAATTACCTGTTGCTCCATGATTCTCGTCTATTTCTCGCTCCTCCATTTCATCCAAGCTGACTTGTGGCGTATTGTCGTTTTCATGCTTGTTGCTTTTTCTTCGCAAAATTGAATATCTCCATCTTTTGGCTTTCTCTTTTGCTCTTTTTATGATCGACTTTTTTTCATTTTCAAAGCGATGATCGTGATACTCGTAACCATAGAAATGTCTTGATTTTGGGGTGGTCGGTGCAGACCAATGTGTGTGGGGAGATGAAACACCTTCATATAAGTAATGATAATCAATAATACATGGACGCCAGATCAAACCTAGCATACGATTGAGCAATGTTGTTTTAGATTCAAACCTTTATGAGTTTGTAAATTTCTAGAAGGAAGAGTCTGCCTCCCTATTTGGTAATCCAAGTCTGGCCTTTGCCTTTGTGATTGAGCCATTTCTTATTCACTCTCCCTCTTATTCTATGATTCTAAATTCTAGAAATGAGTTTTCAGCATGAGCTAGAGATCTTTAACAAGGAAAAATTACTAAATTTGTTGTGATTTTGATGGTGGTGAGAAATTGAACTTCTTGACCACCCTTGGATGAATGGCCTAAGTCCATGCCACATGGATGAATTGCTGATATAGCAACATTTATTTATTTTTCAACACTCATATATTACACTGTTTTGTTAATATAACACAACATTTACTTTTCAACAACCATATCATATATCTATCTAATTAGATGTTAAAATGGAAGAGAAAAAAAATAAACAATATACATATATGAGTGATTTGTGAACTTTGGCAAATTGCCTTCATAAAAAGGAAAAAAAAATGTAAGATTTTTTTTATCAAATTTTGATTATTATTATTATTTTTAGATTTCCTTAGCAATAATGCAACCTAATATATAATGGCTCCTTCAACTCAAAATCTTAAATTAGGTAGAGAATTTACTATATTTAAATATTATAAATAAAGAAAACTTATTTTATTGTTTGATTTGTATATGTATTTTCTAAGATGGGGAGGTGATTGATATTCTCTTCGTATTATATTTTTATCGACAATTTATTAAAGAGCACACATAACGCTCCCGAATGTCCAAAAAGTGCATCTCACTTTCAGAATTTTCAAAGAATGCACATATTTCCCATTATACCCCTCATGTTAACAGCTGGTCAATCTATTATTTTTTCTAAAGCATTTGAGCCACAATTAAAAATAATAATTTTTTGGTTCAAATGCATGTAAATATCTCTTCTCTGAGTACTGATTTTTCTTACTTAAATTAAATCGATCAAGATAAAAAAAAAAAAACTTAATTATATTACGAAGGACTTTCATATAAAAGATTTTGATGACTCAAATTTATTTATTTTTTAAAAAAACTTAATCATTAAATTTAAAATAATCCTCTAAATTTATCCATTTTTAATAAAAAAATACAAAAGAAGGTTAATAAAAAGTAAAAAAATAATTTTTTTAATATCTAATTACAAAAAATAAAAAATTATAAAATAAATTAATAAAAATAAATAATAAATAATAAAATAAAATTTATTCATTTTAAATTGGATTTTAGCTAATTTTATGAATTTTTCAAAAAAAATCTCTTATTTAGATTTATCCATTTTTCTTTTTTTTATCTCAAAATTAAATTTACCTTTTTTTCTCATTTTCTCTAGGGGATTTCCATTTTTTAAAAAAAATTATCGAAATTTTGTTAATTTTCTTATGATTTTCTACAAAAAAAAATCTCATTTTCTTCTCAATTCATGAATTTCCTCTAGGAAAAGTTGATTTTTAAATATCTAAAATTAAGTAGTATGGGTGTTGCGGAATTATATTTTCAATCATTCATGCAAGAGTAGCCAAGAAAAACAATACTACGGTGATGTTGACCATAATATTCGTTAATTAGTTTGCAATCATAATTTGATTTACGAGGATAAGACTTGCGCATCATATTTATCTTTCAATTTTTTCATTATATATCAATTTTTTAAAAATCTAAATCTTCTATATTTATCAATGAATTTCAATCAAAATTCATTAATGAATCTAGATAGCTCTAATCGAACTCATTCCAAGTTCTATAGGTTTTTAAAGGACCCAGAGTCTATTTTTGCCCAGAGCTATCAATTTGAAGTCAGTAACAATAGTGATCAAAAGATTTTCAAAATTTTAAACTTCCAGACAATTGACACATACATATAACTTATCGTAAAAATATCAGAACTATACATGTATACCATAAATACTTTCAATGTACTATTCTTTTCCATTACATATCAACTTTTTAAAAATCAAAATCACCTAAGTATAAGATCGAACTCGACTCTAGAGGACAGGGTGAATAGCGTTACAAATTTTATGAGCTAAAATAAACAAATAAATAGAATAATGAAAGCAAAGTAGTACAGCAAAAATAAAACTAACTTAGCAGTTTATCAATTTAAATTAAAAATAAACACGCACAACAATAATAAAAATATGATTCTTATTTCTTAATTTTTCCAAAAAGTCTATGGAAAGATGAAGAAACCTTACAGAAATCTAAAAATGAAGCACAAATAAAATGTATATCAACACAAAAAATGAAATGTTACTCTAGGTGTTGTAGATCAAAAATGAAACACAAGGTTATAGTGTGTTGTCGTTGCAGCACAGAAAGCACGAGAGCACTAGAGCACGAGCTCAGATAAAAATTGAGTGAATTGAGTGATTTCAAAGCTCTGCCTTGAGGCCTTTATATAGCCCTCTTCTTACTGACGTGGCATCCTTCGGTCAACTGGAGCCTCCCTTATCACCTGGAGCATGCTGATGTGGTTGTCATGTCTATCAAGTAGATAACAATGTCTGCGTTCTCCAATCGACTGGATTCCCTCCGATCGACTGGACTCCTTCGGGTCGCTTGAGTATGATCAAATCTCATCTTGACCACCTTGCTCGAATTGCTGAACTTCATCCTCTATCGGTCGCCTAGAAGCTATTCCGGTCGCCCATACGCTCCGATCGTCTTGACCCAACTACGGTTGCTTGGATCCTTCGATTTCACTCACTGAGAGTTATCACCATCCAGTGGTCCCAGACTCCATCCAGTCGCCTAGAAACGTCGAACTTTGCTTCCCTATAGTTGTTACGTATAATGAGTATGATATAAAATTTAAAGTTACTCGCACTTACTTTGATTAGATATCTAGCTCTCAACTGACCCATCTAATGTGAGTTGTCAAGCTACAACTCCCAGCTACTTCTACTTGAACTTTGTTTGCCAAGCAATCAGCTCCTAGCTGACTTAATTTGGATTTGTCCACCAAGCAATTAACTCCCAGCTAACTCTACTTGGACTTTTCAATCAAGCTTTCAGCTCCCTACTGACTTCACTTGGACTTGTCTCACCTAGTTTTCAACTAGGTATTTCTTGTTTGATTTCCAATTAAGACTTAACTATTGTCTGATTCCCAATCAGGGCTTCAGATGCTTAGATCCACTAGGACTTAGCCAGTGCCTGGTTTCCAACCAGAACTTCTACCTCCTAGCCTCGCTAAGCCTTTCACTACCTGGTTCCCAACCAGGGCTTGCACCGCCTAGCATCGCTAGAACTTTTCCTCTTGTTAAGTAACTTGCACCTGCACACTTGATAACATTTCATCAGTTCACAAAGTATAATAACTTTAAACTTAATTATACATCAAAACAGAAGTTCGATGTTGTGCTCCCAGCACCAACACTAGGTCTATTTATTGGTTTTGATCAAAATCCATTTATGGACTTAACAAACTCTGATTGGACCATTCCAACTCCTGTAGGTTTCTGTAGTGCACTAGAGTTCAAATGTTCCCTCTTTTACTGTCTAAAAATCTTCCCAGTAGTGCTCACAAGGTTTGTAAACTTTCACATCTTTGGGGTCCTATTCTTCTAAGAACAACACTATATTGGTGTTGATCATTGGAAACTAACACCACACTATGTGAGAAAAATAAAATATTGTGGTGCACTCCTGGGAAGGTTTTCAAACAATAAAGGAGGGAACATTTGAACTCTGGGGCATTTTAAAAACTTATAGGACTTGGAATTGGTCTGATTAGAGCTCTCTAAATTCATCAATGAGTTTTGATAGAAACTCACCCATTGATGGACCTAAGAGATTTAAATTTTTGATAAGTTGATATGTAATGGAAGAGCTAAGTGTGGAGAAAGTAGATATGGTGTGCAAGCCTCATCTTGAGCCTCATAAATGAATTTATGATTGCAAGCCAATTAACGAATATTATGGTGCTGATTTTGGAAGATCGGCACCACTATGGTGTTGTTCTTCCAAAACCAACACCAAAGTAGTGGTGTTGGTTTTCAAAATCAACACCACATTGTGGTGTTGGATTTTTAAAATCCAGTACCATACTAAATTTTAGATGTTTAAAAAATAACTTTTCCTAAGGGAAATTCATGAATTGAGAAGAAAATAAGATTTTCAAAAGTAGAAAATGTTGGTGTAGGGAGCACTACATAATCGAACCTAGATTTTGATATTGACAAATGTTCAAAGTTAAGTCTATATAATGGCTTGTTCAAGTGTGCAGGTAGCTCAACTAGGAAAGTCCTAGTAAGTTAAGTTGACTGGATACTAGACAAGTGAAAGCCCTAGTTGGTCAGCTGGATCAGATACTAGACAGTGGAAGTCTTAGCAAATCAAAGACATCAGGCAGTGAAAGTCTAGATGGGCTAGTGGACCGGTCATCTAGCAAGATGGATTTGATGAGTTAGTTGGACCAGACATCGAGTCAAAAGAAAGTCCTAGTGGGTCAAGTGATCGAATGTTGAGCAAAGGAAGCCCAAACAGATTTGAAACACCGGATTTGGCAAATGGTAAGTTGAGGTGAGCTCTTGGAGTGGAGTGATTCTTCTGAAGAAAAAAAGATGGGTAAGGACAAGTCCTCATTATAGGGATAGCCTTAGGCGACGATCGGACTAAGGAGTTCACTCGAATTCCGAAGTTGAGATAGGAAAGTTAGGAAACTGTCAAAACTTACTATGCTTTAATTGTCATATTCTATGCTAACATTATTTTGCTGGGATAGATAGACTAGTCAGCCCGATCGATAGATCGAATGGCTAGGTTCGATCGACCGCATGCTGAGGTGTCAGTCAAGATGTCATGTGTGCTGACATGGCATCCGAGGTGGAAAGGATAAGTCTTAAACGGCTGACGTGGCACAGAATAAGGACCACCTACTGACATGGCACGTTGATAAGCTTTGACCAATTGACGTGGCACAAGGGCGGTCAAGGATAAATATTGTGGTGCTGACCTGACAAAAGATCAACATCGAATAGCTGACGTGCCCGAAAGACACTGGTCGAAGGCTAGATCGGTAGACCGATCTTGTAGATCAATTGACTGATCAACCGGATCTGGATTCAATTTTCGAGGTGATCGGTATACCAATAGGGCTTATCGGTAGACTGATCCATAGCTATTAAAGAAAGCTTCAAACAAAGGCTTCAACACCAATTGCTCAAGTGCTCCTGCTCTCGCCTTGCTCTGAAACATCGATGGTACGCCGCACTATTGCTCCGACAACCATGCTTGACTCTAGGATCTTTACTTTTTCTATATAATTGCATTTTGTATTTCGTCTTCATGCTTTAATATGTAAAGGAACAATAAACTTATTACCGTTTCTCATCTTTTGTAAAAGGCGAGTTTCTTTCTCTTTGGAGAATGAGATTACTATTGGATTATCCAACGAAAGCGATCAACAATTATAGGTCTTGGACTAGCAGCTGGAGGCTGTGGACCAAGTAAAAATAAATGTGTCTTTTGTGTTTGAGTTTTCTTTTTTCACTACAAACTTTAAAAAGACAAAAATGATTTTTAAAATGGGAAAAAGCGACTCGTCTTATTTACTTCCCTCTAGCACTTCTCTCGATCCTATAATTGGTATCAGAGCGGAGGTGCTCTGAATTAGTGCAACCACTAATCGAGCAAAGTCTTTTTCGCTTAGTTTTTTCTCGTTTATTTTCTATCTCTCGCACTACTAATTCAAGACCAAGATTTGATACATTCTCTTATTCTTGTCCATGCAAGTTTTTTTTAAATGACCCATCAGGAAGGTTATAGCACGATTCGACCTCCGCTATTCTCTAGCAATAAATTCAGCTACTGGAAGGGCTGAATAGAGTACCTAAAGACCTTGGTAGAAATGTTGATTATAATCCAAACTGGATTCACATTACCCACCAATGAAGAAGGAGAGCTGCTAGGATGCGACAAATGGACCGCCAACATCAAATGAAAGATCGAAGCCAATGCCAAAGCAACATTTATCCCTTCAATGTGGCCTGTCAATTGAAGAGTTCAACCAAGTTGGTCCATTTATTAGCGCAAAAGTTTGTGGAATAAGTTGGTCGAGCTACACGAAAGAACCTCTGACACTAAGGTATGTAAAAGAGATTTGTATTTTAATAAATTATATAACATCAAAATGTAGAATGGAGAATCGGCTAGTCAGCTACACGACCAGATCCAAGACATTCTCAATGTGCTACACTCGATCGGACAGCAAGTGAAAAACTGCAATGCAATCAGGTACGCACTAAAAGCGTTTTCAAGAAACACTTTGTGGGCATCTATGGTATATGCTTACAAGGTTTCAAGGGACCTTTCAAAAATTAAGTTAGATGAATTATTTTTAGAATTTGAGTTACATGAATAGACTAACACGAGTCAAGCCGAGAAAGCTATTACTTTGCTTGTAGGTAAAATCAAGAACAAGGAGCACAAACTAAAGTCCCGACCTAAACCCAAATCCGAAGACGAATTAGATTCAGAAGATGATGAAGAAATCACCTCTGAACTAATCAACCTAGTTTAGAAAATATTCAAGAAAAAGAAAGGATTCACCAAGTGTAAAATCAAGAAGGTGATCCAATCAAAAGGCAAGCAACCGGGTCCAAACTGAACCATGAATCCCAAATCAGAAATGACCTGCTACGGGTGCAATCAAAAAGGACACTTCAAGGCCAAGTGTCCAAACTTAAAGGAGGCTAGAAAGCAAAGAAGGAAGAAAGCTCTAAAAGCGACATGAGACGAGTCTTCATCAGAAGAATCGAACGAGGAGGAACTAGCTCAACTGAGCTTCTTGGCGCTAATGGCAAAAGAACAAGTGGCGAAGTTTGAGTCTAAGCCCAAACCCAAGTATGAGTCAAGCCATGGATTCGTATCTAATTCAGATGATCTAAACACCAAGGTAAACTCTCCCTTGGTCCAAAAGTTGTATGCTATGATTTCTTGTTTAACTCGAAAATTATTTAAGTTCAATGTCCTGGTCAAGTCCCTCCTTAAGGAGGTAAAAGTCCTTGTGGAGAGGACTAACCCAAGTCCCTCAACTGATCAGGTTCAGGATGGAACCTCAACTCAAGTTTAAAAACTTTAGGAAGAGAATTTCCTTCTGAAAACTCAAGTTGAAGAACTTAAGGGATCATTGGAAGGGTTTACTTCGGATTCCAAGTACTTAAACATGATACTTGGAACTCAGAGAGTCGTATACAATAGATCCGAACTCAGATGCAAAGCTAAGAATTGATACAAATCGTATATTCCTTCACTTAATCGAAATGCTAGAAAATGAGTCCAAGCATGGGTTTTAAAACTAGTTTGGTTAATCAAGTAGGACCAAATTAATATTGGATCCCAAAGGATCAAATTTATTACTAGGATAAACCTTACAAAAGTCATGATCCAAGGGGAGCCAATAGAAAAACCATTTTCATTGTTAGATAAAATTACATGATTGATTGATTTACATGTTTTTTTTCATGACTAGTTTAATTTTTATGCTTAATTTAGAATAGCTAGATAGGAAAAAAGTTAATTTGATTCTTAACAACATAGTATCAGGACACGGTGAGATAATAGTACGTTAGGAATACTCAATCTAAGTGTATCCAGGTAGGATAAGGAGTATCCTACTTGGTGCACTCAATTGAGAGGAATTGACTGAAGCGACTTTGCCACATCCTAAACTAGTTAGACCATGATTTTTCACTAAGTTGGCTAAGTGTATACTTTCTGGAGATTCTTTATCTTAGGAACTGGTTGTTGATCCGATTAAGAAGGCTCCTATGCCTCGCCATGACTTGGAAGTCAACTCAAGAAATGTCCACTTGATTGATTGAAAGTTAAACTTGAATCTGACCCAAGATCAAATAATCTTCAAAATTCAAATTAATGTTAATTAAGTAAAATTGAGAACTATCTCACAAAACCTATAGGATTAACTTGTTTGATAATTTAGAATGAGTGAGATATTAAGTTAAAATCAACAAGTTATTCCTTATTTGCATGTGGTTACTCAATCTATAGGAATAAGGATCTGACTAGATAGATAGAATAGAAATAATTTATACTATTATATTATTTTTCATTTTTTTTGGAATTAGCCTAGGACTTACTTTAGAAATCATTAACCTATAGATTTAGGAAGCCAACACATCTCACAAACACCTAAGGGTTAACTTGTTTGTGTACTGAGCCACATAGATCGGCGTGAAATGCATAGGTCCAAGCCTATATTTTAGATGTTTATATCAGTGCATCGTCGCAAATCAGGGCTAAAATTTTTAAATTGATCGAGTTAAGTGACTTTTTATGTTCACAATGAATAACTCAGCACTTAACTTGACTAACCCATTAAAGGCTTGTATCTTATGATAATCAAGATGGAAACAAAAGGTTAGACATCTATTTAGGATAACCAATAGCCGAATTAAATAAGTATTAATTTATGTCGAAATTCAAAAAATTGACCTATCAGTCTACCATAAACTTGATCGGTAGATCGAACCCGTTTAACTATCCAAAGATCGAAGACGTACCAAAAAAGACAAAAAGTTGACCTATCGGTCTACCGAAAACTTTAATCGGTAGATCGATCCTGATCAAAAAGCTAACTGTCAGATTTAACCATCAGTTTGACTGTCAGTTGATGTTGACCATTCACTATCGATAGACCGATTTGTATGCATTGATAGACCAAACAACCTTGGGAATCCAAAAAGCAGCATTGGAAATCGATCAATTGATCGATTATTAAATGGATCAGTAGATCGATCCCCCGATCGGTAGATCGATCCTGCCCTATAAAAACAGAGGCTAGGTAAGGTAGACCTTACTTTAAAACCTCCATCTTCCTTTCTTAAGTCGTCAACCGAAAGATCTGAAGCCTTTGATCCCTCCAACATTCCTCGATAACGATCATTAAACCCCTTTATTCATTTCCATAGAAGTTATGTTTATTTCTTTAAATATCTTATTGTAGCCAAAAATGTCGAGATGATCAAGGCCTCTCTCATCCTACCCAAGACCCTAGGTTTTTATTTGAAGAACTTAGGTTGTCTTTTGATACTAGGACCCACACTATCATAAGTACTCGATATTTAGATAGCGACTTTTTCCATACATACAACCCAGACATAGTTGAGATAATCAAGTATTATGCCCTATATCAATGTTGATTTGTACACTGAATTCTACCATAACCTTACTCTTATAGATGATATGCACTATAGGACTAGGATTTCTACCCAAGATATCCTTCTTGATGTTGAGACCAACATACACCTATTAAACCTTAGAGGGTCCAATAATATATTTCACTGCTTTCCCAACTGCCCTGACCTTTTACCTGAACCATATGCACATATCACCTTAGACTTCATGCATCAAGAGTTCTTCCATGCCTCTTACCATAAACTAGTATATGTAGTCAACCTAAACATTCAAGACAATATACTATACAAGTTTATTGTAAATTGTGTCCTACCACTATCCACTAGAGATCAATCAATCATTAGACTCTACCACTTGTTCCTTATGTATGCATTTAGATATAGGCTAGATGTGAACATAAGATTATTGATTTTTAGGGTCATCATCTATTACTCCGGATATAGTACCTCCAGAAGAGTGCATATGGCATATTGCTACATTATCACTAGACTCATGGCATCCTTAGGAGTAAACTTTGACAAAATAGGACTTAGGAACCTTTCCCTAGCTGGCATGGGACGAAGGATAGATGAGATCTTCTTCTATAAACCTTGACGTCGACTTGCACGAGTAGAGGAGCTTGAAGAGGAAGAGCCTAATGGAGCTAAGCAAGATGTTCCTTAACTTAGGCTACCTACACCTGACTACACCCAGTCAGAGCCTTCATTTACTCAGGCATGCCCTTCACAGCCCGATGACCCATATGCTCACTTCCAATAGGATGTCTACGGGTGTCTCGACTCACTTGAGCAGTGGATCAATCAGCGAATTGACCATCACTTCTATCTACTTCGGCAGTAGATGGTTGATCAGCATCACTCACTCACACAATAGCGCCAGCAGTAGTACGAGCAGATGATGGACATGATGCAAGCTTGGCATTTTGACTAGCAGCCTCCTCCTCCTTCTAATTAGAGTTAACTTAGTTGACTAGGTCTATTTTGCTATCTTGACTTAGTTAAAAGCTAAACTCACTTAGTAGTATTGCTTGACTTGAACTATTGCATGTAGAACGTATGTTTGATTATTAGCAGTGTGATTATTATGCTCAAATATGCCTTCTTATTTCTTCTAAAGTCAAAATGGAATACATACTTGGACTCTAAGAACCCACTTTAGTTTGCTCAAGTCTTAATTGCCTAATTTCAATTATTGCAAGCATTGTTAATTTTCTTTGACTATCCAAGTTCTTTTAGCACTTAATTGTAGGCATTGATTACGTTTTTTTTTTGTACTTAAATCATTTTTTTCATTTTATTACTTGAAAAATATTATTTACAATATTAAAAACCTTTTTGAAAAAATCATTTTTTCCTTTAAAAGATAGCAACTCTTTTGAAAATATTTCTAATGGTTGAATATTTTTGTATATTTTTGAAAAAATTATTCTGAAAATCTGTTTAAAAAAGCTTGAATCCAAACTTAAAATATTTTTGTAAAACTTTTTGAAAATTATTTTGAATTCAGTCAAAAACTAGGATCACCCACAACAGCTCCCCACAGTTGTATCGGTGTAATGATGAGGACTTGAAGGTCAACCTGATTCTTTGTTCCCCATCAGTTCCATTGCCATCACACATATCCCTTGGCCTTCCTCTAGCCTAAGTGAAACCATTAGAGCCTCAGGACTCCATTGGGGCTCTGATTACTGAACAGGTAACTCGTGATCATTGTGTCTCTCGCCTCCTCCAAACCAAAGAGCCACAATATTGGCCATGAGCGACACGCTTTACAATATTGACCATTGTATTTCAAGTCAAAAGACAATGTGTTATAACTGTTGTCTTAAAACGAAAATGATTTTTCACCATTGTGAAAAGACAACGAATTATAACCGTTGTCTTTGAGTGCCATATTTTTCTCAACACGTCGATTTACCAGTGTTTTTTGGTCATAGACAACGGTTTTTAACCGTTGTCGTTTGTATTGAAAAGAATAATAAACCATTGTCGTTTTAGCCATTGTCATTTCTCAACACACACTAGAGAACAATAAACTATTCAAAATTTGAATACCTTACTAGATTAATATGCATCATACAATAGCATCAAAAAGAATTGTAGAAAAAAAAGTATGCGAGCCAAAGCAATATGAAGTACAAGCAATATACACAACACTTGTATACACCCAGCTACACGACCACACCGCCACAGTGACCGGGTACTTCCCTCTTATATACCCCGATGCGGTTGTTCTGGACACATGGGCACCACTTCAGCACGGCCTGGAGGCCACATGCAGATTAGACTAGAGCAGGATGTGGAGGGGGCACATGCCACTATGAGGAGCATACCGACGACATGGAGGAGATACGCCAGATGACACTGTTGGTGCAGGGAGCACCAGAATCAAACATATATTTTGATGTTGTCAAAGGTTCAAAGTTAAGTTTTATTGTTATATGATGAACTAATCCAGTGTGTAGGAACTCAACTCTAAAAGTCATAGTAGGTATGGAGGACCCGATACTAGGCGAGGAAGTCTCGGTAGATTATGAAACCAGGCAAGAAGTCCAGATGGGTCAAGAGGACCTAACATCTGACAAGAGGATTCGATAGGTCCAGACCTGATATCGAATTAAGTGAAAGACCTGGAAAGCCGATCCGATGTTGAGCAAAGTCCAAATAGGTCTGGAGGACCTGATGTTTGGCAGGTGAGTTGAGGTAAGCACTTGGAGTTAGTGCAGTGAGGTCGTGTCCCAGTGGGACAAACCTTAGGCGCTGATCCAACTGAAGAAACCAATTGAGGTTTCTAAGTTGAGATTAGGACAGTCCGAACTGTCATATCCATGCATACTTATATTGCTCTAACATCTATGTTGCAGGACTTCTATCATTATTGCCTATACTAACTCTATTTTGTAGATGAAAATAAAAATCTGATTTAAAGTGGGTTTGGTTGACTGAATAGGAGGTTTAGTCGACCGATCAAACCTACGTGGAGAAGATCAAATTTAGTTTGGCAGAAATGAAATTCACTGGGATCAGTCGACTGATCCAAGGGATCAGTCGATCGAACAAAGAAGGCAATAAACAACTATCAGATCGAATCAACGCAGAAAAGGTAAACACAAGGATCATTCGACTGATCATCTAGATCAGTCGATCGATCAAGCATGATTTTTGAAATCGAATGGATCGGATTAGAGAAAAGAAGGAAGGGTGTGGGTTCAGTCAATGGATAGGAGGATCAGTCGACCGAAAGGATCAGTCGATTGATAAGTTTTTCAGTCGATGTAATGCAGCCTATAAAAGAAGCCATTGGGGTCCAAGACAAAGATAATTTTTCTCTGTGCTTCATTCTGTTCCGGCTACTGTTGTTTGTGCAAGTTACTGCTACTACATCGAGAAGCAATCAATAACCTATGCCGAAGTTTAATCTCTTATTATCGTTATATTAATTTCATACTTGCATATTACTTGTAATCTGCGAACTTGTACAATCTTGCTTCCTCGGAAGAACTATATTAGTGAATTAACTCATCCATACGATCTAAATGGTCGTGCATTCTTAGAGTAGGAGTTAACTGATCAAGTGTGATTTTTGGATTGAACGGATCAGATTAGAGCAAAGAAGGAAGGGTGCGGGTTTAGTCGACGGATAGGAGGATCAGTCGATCCAAAGGATTAGTCTACTGATCAATTTTTCAGTCGACGGAACACAACCTATTAAAGAAGCCCTTGAGGTCCAAGCCGAAGACAACTTTTCTCTGTGCTTCATTCTATTCTGTCTACTACTGTTCATGCAAGTTACTTCTACTACATCGAGAAGCAATTCAACAATCTACGCCGAAGTTTAATCGCTTATTGTCGGTATATTAATTTTGTACTTGCATATTACTTGTAATCTGCATACTTGTACTATTTTGCTTCCTCGGAAGAACTATATTAGTGAATTAACTCATCAATACGATCCGAAGGGTCGTGGGTTCTTTGAGTAGGAGTCGACTGGGCTTCAAACCAAGTAAAAGAAATTGAGTATTTTTTTTATCCTTTTTCGTTGCAACTTTGATTTATGAATAGAAGAAAAGATTTTCGAATGAGATTCACTCCCCCCCCCTCTCTCTCATCTCCAACGATCCAACAATTGGTATCATAGCAGCATTGCTTTGAAAAGACTTAACAA
>JBBUKS010000065.1:8506255-8521025 GCA_038050645.1 Hedychium gardnerianum
ATATAACAATTTGCTACACTACGTTTAAGAAGGGTAAACAATTACTAAAGAAAGGGTATAAATAATTAACCTATATAAGTTCTTTATTTCGTTAATAAGTTAATCAATGAGTTAACTTATAATTCGGTCAACATGATCAATTATTTAATTGATAAATTGATAAAGTGGTATATCTAATTATTTATAAATTTACGTATTTGATTTATTAATTAATTAATTAATAGTAGGGCAAAGTACATGAGTTACCACTTAATGGGTTGATCTAATTAATGGATTAATAAGGCGGGTAAGGAGTCCGACTTAGAGGATACCGGAATTCTTACTGAAACAGAGGAAACGGGTAAGGAGTCCGGCTTAGAGGATACCATAATTCTTATCAAAATAGAGGAAATGGGTAGGGAGTCCGACTTAGAGGATACCAGAATTTTTATCAAAACAGAGAAAAAAGGATGGTGGAATCCGACTTGGAGGATACCAGTACACACTACCAAACCTATTATTAGGATAAATGTATGGCCAAACAAATTGAGATGGAGGTATAAAAATGACCACCTTCAATGATCGAAACACACTTAAAAATTCTCATGTATAAGGTTGATGTTGAATGCTAATGTTTGATGTTATTGAATTAAAGTTGAAAAAAAAATGTTAAGGGTATTTACTCAATGATATATTGAACATGTGAATGTAAATTAATTAATTAATTTATTGTTGTAAATATTGAATTTGCTGGGTCTTTAGACTCACTAGATCCATATATTGCAGGTAATGAGGAGGCAGAGGAGATTGATGGATGAGCTAGCTCGCACCAGACAGTGCACACCCAATGACCTATTTCTAATTTATATTAATTTTCTGCATTAGGATGTTGAGTTTTCTTTACTGAGTCGAGAGTGTATTACTTTGTTAGATAGTTTAGGTTCCTTTATTGGTTGGTCACTCATTCTGATTATTTTGATATTTATTTACCATTATGATGTTCATACCGGATTCTTATTTGATTTTGTTGGGAATGCATGACTTTGGTATTTGAGTTATTTATATTATGAAATTTCGGCTATTTTGTGGCATGCTTACTTTCTAGAAAAAAAAAAGAAAAAAAAGGATGTTAAATTGTAGGATGTTTCAATATCAAGTCAACTAGCTGTGAAATATAGGAGACTACCAATAACACTTTTATACATTTTAATATCCACCACTTTCTCTCAAAATCATGATTTAACTTAGTGTTTGTTGCCATGGGAGTGGTCATGTCCTTAACATTTTCCTGCTCAGAATTTCTTTTGCATATTTAGTTTGATGTATATAAATTTCTTCCTTAGTTTGTTTAATTTGCAATTCTAGGAAGAAAGTTAACTCTCTAATCAAACTCATCTCAATTTAATTTCTCATATGATTGATGAACTCATTTAGGAAATTATTATTAGTTGACCCACAAATAATATCATCAACATATACTTGGGCCACAAAAATATCTTCGTTATTATTTTTCAAAAATAATGTGGGGTCAATTTGACCTCTTCGAAATCCCTTAGAGACTAAAAATATTGACAACTATTCATACCAAGCATGTAATATTTGTTTTAGCCCATAGAAGACCTTTTTCAATTTGAATACATGGTTTGGAAATTCAACATTCCTATGGTTGTTCAACATAAACCTCTTCTTTGATAAACACATTTAAGAACGCTGACTTCACGTCCATTTGATACAACTTAAATCCCTTGTGAGCAACAAAAGCTAGCATTATTCTAATGGACTCCAACCGTGCCATGGGTGCATAGGTTTCATCATAATCAAGTCCCTCCACTTAGTTAAAGTTCTTAGCTACTAATCTAGCTTTATTTCTCACGACTACTCTTTTATCATTAAATTTATTTCTAAAAACTCATTTTGTATCAATAATTAAATTTTCTTTAGACCTAGGAACCAAATTCCACACTTGACTGTTTTCAAATTGAGTCAATTCTTCCTGTATTGTTAAAACCTAATCTGGATCAAGCAACACATCTTCAACCGACTTAGGCTCAATTTGTGAAATCAAAGCTACTTGGCTTCTTTTATTTCTAAAGTATGATCAAGTTCTCACCTCTTGAGTAATGTCTCCTACAATTTGATTCAAGGGATGATTTGAACTTGTCCTAGTGGATATTGGTACTTGAATTGTGTTATCCACATTTTCAAGTGATTCCCCTTCTATTATGATCTTTTCATCCTCAGATTCTTCCATAGCTCCACCTTGATCATTGCCCTCTTCTAAACTTAATTTCTTGAGTTCAAACAATACTCCATCATCAATTGCTTGTATTAAAGTAGAATGTAAATTCATATTCTTCTACTAAGTTAGTTCTTTTGTTATAAATCCTATATGTTTTACTAGAGCTAGAATATCCTACAAGAATACCCTTATCAGTCTTAGTCATAAACTTTCCTAATTAGTCCTTGGTATTCAAAATATAAATCTTACAACCAAATACCCTAAGATGATTGATAATTTAGAAAACCTATCATTTTCAAATCCACCTCCATGATCATTTCTTATACAATTGATTTTGTGATTTTTCTCATTTTCTACCCTTCTATAGAAAATAATCAAGGTTTCTAAAGTTAGTGTTGGTGCATGGAGCATCAGATAATCGAACTTGTGTTTTGATGTTGACAAGGTTTAAAGTTAAGTCCTTGCGAATTTGATAATTGTGTTAAGTGTGCAAAACTTAACAGGAAAGTCCTAATAGATTAGGTGGATCGGATACTAGACAATGAAAAACTTAGCAGATCAAGAGGACTAATATCAGGCAAGATGAACTTGATGGGTCAATGAGGACCGGACATCGAGTCAAAGGGAGTCTTGGTGGGTTGAGTGATCACTAAGTAGAGGAAGTTCAAATAGTTCAACTGGACCAGATGTTTGGCAAAGGGTAAGTAAAGGTAAGTTCCTAAAGTAGAGAGGTCCTTCTAAGGACAATGAAGACGTGTCCTCAATAGGGGATAAACTTAAGCGTCGATCCGACCAAGTATCCTACTAGGATTATGAAGTCGAGATCAGACAGTTATTTAACTATCTAAATTAGTAATTGCATAATTCAGCATACTCTTTTTTGTGCTAATTCTATTTTGTAGGGTTCGAATAACTGAAAGGTATGATCAGTCGACCAAAAGGTACTATCAGTCGACCAAACAATTCAGAAGACCGAATAGTGAGGTTTAGTCGACCAGAAACTGAGATGACAGAGGGATATGACATGGTAGCCGAAGTGTTTGTCGTGCTGACGTGACATCTGATGTGGACGAAGATAAGTCTCAAGATGCTAACATGGCATAGGATAGAATTCGACTTTCTAACATGTCAAGGTGCTCAGTCAAGATAAATGTCATCTTGCTGACATGGTGAAAGGATGGACTTCATCGAGATGACATGGTGACCTGATAACAAATTGGCGAAGTCCAAGCGACCAATAAATCCAAGTTAGTTGAGGTCTCGGGACAAATTGTTAACGTGGAAGGTTTGATCGACCGATAAAGACGTCTGATCGATCGATAGACCAGATCTTGATCCAATTATCGAGGAGGTCAGTTGATCGAACCAAGGGATCGGTTGACCAAAAAACCTCTATGAAACAAGGCTCGACTAGAGACTTCAGAACATCAATTCCTAAGCTCCCCAATCCTCGTCTCAGGCGAACAACGAGCCTTCTACGTCAAATTACTCTTCAACAACCTATGCACAGAAGTGATCTGCTACCGATGTAACCAAAAGGGTCACTATTGAACCTAGTGGTCGAACTCAAAGGAAGTCAAAAAGCAAAGGAAGAAGAAGGCATTGAAGGTGACATGGGATGAGTCTTCATCAAAAGAATCGAACGAGGAGGAACAAGCTTAAGTGAGCTTCATGGCTCTAATCGCAAAAGAACAAGTGGCCAAATCCGAGCTTGAACCTGAGCCTGAGTTCGAGTATGAGGTTGAGCCTGAGTCAAGCCACAAATATGTATCTGATTCAGACGAACCAAACCATGAGGTAAACTCTTCTTTAGTCGAAAAACTTTATTCCGTGATTTCATGCTTAACTAGAAAATTAGCTAAGTCGAATGTCCGGGTCAAATAACTCTTTAAGGAGGTTAGAGCCCTTGAGAAGAAGACTAACCCTAGTCCTTCAACTGACCAAGTTCAGGATGGAACCTCAACTCGAGTTCAAAAACTTGAGGAAGAGAATTCCCTCTTGAAAAGTCAAGTTGAAGAACTTAAGGATTCATTGGAATAGTTCACAATGGCCTCCAAATACCTAAACATGATACTTGGATTTCAAAGAGTTGTATACAACAGATCCGGACTTGGATTCAAAGCTAAGAGCATCCACTGATGTGGCAGCAGCAGTGAAAGGAGGGAGCTCCTTCAATAAATGGCAAGGAGCGGCTCCCTAAATAGGGAGTCGCTCCTTGCTCTCTCTCACTTTTTTTAAAATTAAAATATTTTTTTAATTATAATTTTTGTTTAAAAATTTTAAAACAATAATAATTTTAGTTTTTTAAATCTAAATAATAATATATTAAATAGATATTCTAAATAAAATATAAATAATGTATAAAATACATTATCGATATATATATAATGTAAAATATAATGAAAAAGTGTGGAATCCATAAAGGAGTTATTGAGAGACTTTTTGATAGTGAAGAGAAAAATGAGGTTTTTTATTTTTGATGTGGCATTAACGTGATATTGTCGGAGCTCTTAGAGAGTTCCCACCATTGTGGATGCCCTAAGACTCGATACAAATCTTACATGTCTTTAGTTAATCGAAACACTAGACAACGAGTCCAAGTATGAGTTCCAAAATCATGTCTGATTAATCAAGTGGGACCCAATCAATATTGGATTCTTAAAGATCAAATTAACTACTTGGATAAACATTATCAAAGTCGTGATCTAAGGGGAGCCAATATGAAAACTATTTTCTCTTTAGATAAAGTGCATGCTTGATTGACTTAGTTTTTTTCTATTTATGTTAGCTTAATTTGCTTAATTTAGAAGAGCTATATAGGAAAAAGGATTGTTTATTGACAATATAGTAGCAAGATGCGGTGAGATGAAAGTATGTTAGGAAAACTTAGTCTAAGTATGTCCTGTTGGATAAGAAGTATCTAACTTGGTACACTCAACTAAGAGGAATTGACTGAAGCTACCTCATCACATCCTAAACTAGTTAGATCAGGATTTTTTATTAAGTTGACTAAGTGTACAATTTTTGGAGCTGGCTTTGTTTAAGGAATTGATCATTGATCTGATTAAGAAGGCTCCTATGCCTCGCCATGATTTGAAAGCCAATTTTGAAACTATCCATTTAATTAACTAAAAGCTAAATTTGAATCTAAACCCAAGGTCAAACAATCATCAAAATTCAAAATTAATTTTAATCAAGTAAAATTGATAACCATCTCACAAAACTCATAAAACTAACTTGTTTGATAATCTAGAATAGTGAGATAGAAAATAAAGTAAAAAATCAGTCAACCCTTTAAACTCTAAATACGAGTTGGATTCAAACCATATACCTTATGTGTAAGAACATAAAGGTTTGAACTAATGGATTTTGGACAGTGGGTGCTCCAGACATATGACCAGACATCGATTGAAATTTACAAAGTTAAAACTCATGAACCTACGATCGGTAGCTTTCAAAAATAATGGTAAACTTAAGTTAATTAGAATAGATAATATTAAATTAAATTCTAATTTCATTATTCATAAAGTTTTGCTAGTAGAAAATTTTGAATTTAATTTATTTAGAATTAGCCAATTATGTGATATTGGTTATAGAGTAACATTTTCACCCTATGAATGCTTGATTGAAAATATTGAATGCCCTGATATAACACTCAAGAGAATTAGGTAGAATAATATTTATTCAATCAATTTACCAAGCCCCTCACTTAAGTGTTTTTTGACGTAACAAGAGAAAACATGGTTGTAGCACATGAGAATGGATCACACCCACCTTAGACTCATTTAAAAAATAAGTCAAAATGGACTAGTTAGAGGCTTACCAAAATTAAGGAATTTAGAATACAAAATTTGTAATGTTTGCCAACAAGGAAAATAAACCAAGTCATCACACAAATTAACTAACCTAAATTGAACTAATTCCATACTTGAACTTCTACACTTAGACCTATTTGATTCACATGGGGCTAAGTCACTAAGCGAAAACCAATACTACTTAGTCATAATTGATGATTATTCAAGATTTACTTGGTAAAAATTTTAAAACATAAAGATGAAACCTCTGAACAATTCAATAATTTTTGTAAATTAATAGAAAATGAAAAAGACATACAAATTAAAAAAATTAGAAGTGACCACGGAGGTGAATTTGAAAACCATAGGTTCACTAAATTTTATCTAGACAATGGATACCATCATTATCGTCTTTTGAAATAAGTCAGACGATAAAAGTGAAATTGTTAGAAATAAAATTCGACTAGTAGCTAAGGGATTTAGTCAAGTAGAAGGTCTAGACTATGATAAAACCTATGCAACAGTAGTTAGACTTGAGTCTATTAAAATGTTGCTAGTCTATGCAACACATAATTGATTCAAGTTATATCAAATGGATATCAAATTGTCCTTCCTTAATAGTTTCATAAAAAAAAGAGGTTTATGTAAGTCAACCACCAAGATTTGAAGACTTAGACCATCAAACCATGTATTCAGACTAAAAAAACTTAATATGGTCCAAAATAAACACCTAAGGCCTGGTATGATAGGTTATCAACCTACTTAGGGTCTAAACAAGGATAAATTCACTCACGTCTGTTTGTTGAAACCCTTGAAAAAGGCATATTCATAGCTCAAATATATGTAGATGACATAATTTTTGGTTTAACTAATTTAAAATTCTTAAAAGAATTTATAACGCTAATAGAAAGCAAATTTGAAATGAGCTTAGTAGGAGAGTTAACCTTTTTTCTAGGATTACAAATAAAACAAACAAAAGATGAATACTATGTAGTTCAAAACAAATAAGGAATTAATTTAAAAAATTAGTATGAAAAATGCTAAATAAATAAATACACATATGGCAACAAATATAAAAATTGATAATGACCCAAAAGGAAAATCAGTAGACCTAAAATACTATAAATGTATTATAGGTAGTCTACTCTACTTAACTACAAGCCGACATGATATTTTATTTGTAGTTGGTATGTGCATAAGATATCAATCTTGTGCTGAATAATCAAACTTAACAATTATAAAAAGAATACTTAAATACATTAAAAGAACGCTTAATGTAGGAATTTGGTACCATATGACCAATAATTTTGACTTAGTAAGATACTCTAACTCAGACTATGTTAGTTGCAAACTAGACATAAAAAGTACAAGTGACAGCTGTCAACTGTTAGATCAAAGTCTAATTAATTGGTGTAGTAGAAAGTAACACTGTGTTGCACTATCAACTACTGAAATAGAGTATATAGTAATGGGGAATATGTAGGTCAACTATTATGGATGATGCACCCACTAAAAGATTTTGAACTAAACTATAAAAACACTGAAGTGTTAATTGATAACATAAGTTCAATTGAACTTAACAAAAAAAATCTCATACATCACTTAAGAATAAGATATAAAAGTCAAACAACACTTTGTAAGGGATTATGTTGCTATAGGAGATATTATACTTAATTATGTTGAATCCAAGTCAAATCTAGCTGATATTTTCACAAAACCCCTACTAGAGGTTAAGTTTATCACACTCAAAAGATAATTAGAAATGTGTTTAGTAGAATAAGCTATTTTTTTAGGTTATCTATTTTACTTATTTATTATTTGCAAAATGGAACTAGCCTATGTCTTACCTAATAAATCATGCACCTATAGCTCTAAGGAGTCATTGCATCTAACAACACCTAGGTTTGACTTGATTGTATATTGAGCCACGTAAATAGGCGTGAGATGTTAGGACGTGACTGTTGATTCCAAATGTAGACTAAGTGCATCAATATGAATCAAGGAGTATAAAATAAATTGAACACTTAGGTGGCTAACTTCCAATTAGACTTGATGATCATTTAATATCATTTGAGTCAAAGAAAAAAGAAGTTAGACATTTTGTTAAGGACAATTTATTAGATGATTTATTTTCAAATACTATATTTTTAAAATTTAGAGTCAGTTAACCATGTTTTAGCAATGTTTAAATGGAATGCATGCAAGGACTCACTTAACCATGTCTAATTATTTAGCTTTAAATGGCATGTCTTTAGCTTGCTTAGTTTTAATTGCTTAAATTTAATTAAGTTTAGCTTTAAAGCATCGATATGTTCTTTAATTATTTTGAAAAACCTTTTATTTGAAAAAGTTATTTTCTAACTTCAAAACATATTTGAAAATAGCTTTATTTAAAGTTGGAAAATACTTTTGAAAATGGTTAATCATTTTGAAAATATTTGGCTTAGCAGAATTTTTTGAAAAATATGTTATTTGTAAAATAGTTAAGTACTTGAAAAATATTTGAATTTCAAAATTATTGTTGAAAATCTTTTAAGGTTTTGAAAAATGTTTTATACTTGAAAAATATTTTGGTAAGAATGTCAAAGTAATCTTTTAAAATATTTTAATACCTTAAAAATAACCTGAAAGAACAGATTTTTTAAGTCTTGAAAATTAACCTTTCAAATTTTGTTAAGAATTTCAAAGACTTAATTTTTTTTTTAAATATATTTTTGAAAATCTTCTCAAAATTTGTTATTTACTTGAAACCAATTTTTCTCATTTTTGATGTGTCAAGGGGGAGAAATGAGTTTAAAGGTTAAAGTATTGTTTAAAGGCCAAAGTCTGTTTGAACAATTAAATTTTTAAGTGTTGAAAATTTTGAAATATTTTTAAAAAAATCTCAAGGGAATTTTAAATTCAGGGGAAATTTTAAATTGAGGAGGAATTTTTGAAAATTAAACTTTTTGATTGAGCATATTATCCTTAACTTTAAACTAGATTATCAAACATCAAAAAGTGAGAAATTATTAGTGCAAAAAATATCATGAATTTTGATGTTGGAAAATGTTCAAAGTTTATTTTGTTGTGATCTAATGGCTCGATTGAGTGTGCAATAGCTAAATAAGAAAAGCCCTAGTTGGTCAAGCTGATCAGATACTAGGCAAGTGAAAGCCCTAGTAGGTCAAGTGGACCAGATACTAGGTAGTGAAAGTCTTAGCAGATCAAGAGGACTGGACATTAAGCAAAAAAGTCTAGATGGTCAAGGGATCGGACATCTGACAAGGCAGATTCAATTGGTCAACGAGGATCGAACATTAAATCAAAGGAAGACCTGGTAGGTCGAGTGATACGATGCTAAGTAGAGGAAACTCAAACATGTCTGGAGGACCAGATGTATGATAAATAGTAAGTAAGGTCAGCTCCTGGATTATTGGAACGACCTTAGGCATCAATTTGACTAAAGATCTTACTCGAATTCTGTAGTTGAGATCGGACAGTTAATAACCGTCTAACTATATTTTGCCTAAATTGTCATATTCTGCACTAACTTTATTTTGTAGGGTTCGGTAGACCGAATGGGCTAACCAGTCGATCGAACGGGCTAACCGGTTGACCGAACGGGCTAACTGGTCGGCCGAACAAGCTAATCGATCGACATAACGATCCAGTCGGTCCGGGCGATCGAATAGTAAGGTTCGGTCGACCAGGTGTCACAGTTTGTAACTCAACATCTAAGATGTCCAAAAGTGTTAATGTGGCATCTAAGTTGGACAAGGATAAGTCTCGACATGCTGATGTGGAAGAAGATAATGATCGACGCACTGACGTGGCACGAGGAACGGTCAAGGATAAGCCTTGTGAGGCTGACATGGCCGTGGATCGACGTTAGGGTGCTGAGGTGGTAGAAAAGCATTGGCGGGATAGAGGTTCGATAGACCGATCGATCGATAGACGGGATCTGTATCCAGTTATCAAAGTGATCAATAGATCAATCGGGGTGATTGGTAGACCAATCTTAGCATTTAAAAGAAGGATCAACTAGAGACGTCGAACATCAACTGCCATAAGCCCTCCTACTCTCGTCTCGTGCAAACTCCACTACTACGTCGCATTGTTGCTTCGACAACTACGTTCAACTACGTTCAACTACGAACTCAATCATGTTTGTATACTTTAAGTTTCTTTTCGTGCTTTCAATTCTAAGAAATGGTAAATGTGTTATTGTTCCTCATCTTTTGTAAAAGGCGGATCTCTGCCTCTAAACAATTGTTCGGAAATTGATCATTAGTGGATTATTAAATGAAAGTGAATAACAATCATGGGCCTTGGACTAGCAGCCAACGGTTTTGAACTAAGTAGAAATAAACTTGTCTTTGTACTTGAGTTTTGTGTTTTATTCCACTATGTTCTACGTTAAAAAGAGAAAGAAAACAAGTTTTAAAAACAAAAGCAAACCGCGCTATTCACCTCCCCTCTAGTACTCTTTTTGATCCTACACTGTTGTCACTGTTCACGAGTACAGAAGGTACCGAAATTGACTGCGGGGTTCGACTATTAAGGTATCAGTTGATTGATAAGGTTTAGCAGTTGAATGATGATCGTAAAATAGCGTGAAAGAGCTGTTCTGTAGGTGCAACGATCATATTTGACGGAGCAATCGATTTATGAAAGCTGCCAGTCGACTAATAGGAGGAAATCAGTCCGACAACAATCCTATGGTTTCGAGGAGATTTGAATACATTGATTCTTGGGGGATTAAGGACAAAGTGCTGCTATATTTTCAGACCAACAAGAAGCAATTCAAAGCAACAAGAAGCATTCAAAGCAAAGTTCACTTGTGTAAACATATTTGTTTCGATTTCTTTTGATTTCAGTTGTATCTTTATATTTAGTTGTATTTATTCCAGAAACAAGTTGTAAGAGGCTTCTCTGCCTCTAGAAGGTATCCGAGAATGTGAAGGATAGTAATGGTAGTTGTTAGGACTAGGCCTTGGATGTAGTCGCTTTGGGAGGTGGCGAACCAAGTAAAATCAAACGTGTTAGCGTTGTGTTTTGTCTTGTTGGCTTCACTTCATGTTTTCCACTGCGCAATATCATCGAAGTGATCGGAGGTATTCACCCTACCCCCTCTAGCTTGCACGAGTCCTAATATACATAGCATTAGATATTTACATGTCTTGGGTTGTCTAGCTGACGCTAGGATTTATAGGTCTAACGAAAGGAAACTAGACTCAAGAATCATTAGCTATCATTTTATGGGAGACTTTAAAAAATTGAAGGGCTTCAAGTTTTTCAACCCCTTAAGTAAATCTATTTTCGAGACAAGTAATGCTAAATTCATTGAGGATGGTGGGAACACTAAAGTTAGGGAAGTATCATTTGAGGAGAACATTGGTGATCCTACTATGATAACTACTGATGTAACTAATAGTGAAATGGTAATCATCCTACATACAGTTGAGGCTGCACAACCAGATGGGGTAGTGGACCAAGATATTTTCATGTTATCTCCAATGCAAATGGAGGGTACATCAGCTCAAATAGAGGTATCATTCCCTCCTATGGTTGAGCATGTCTCCCAACCATTTCAAGTTCAAGTGCTACTAAGGAGATCCACTTGGTAAAAGAGATCTACAATGTCATGTGATTATGTATATCTCCAAGAGCATGAGTTTGACATAAGATTGGAAGATGATCATACATATTTCTAAGAAGTCAAACAATGTCTTAATCCAAAAAAGTGGATTGAAGTAGAGAGAAGAGATGAAGTCCATGGCGGTCAACAACATTTGAGAACTTGTTGAATTGCCTGAAGGGGTGAAAACTATTGGTTGTAAATGGATATTTAAAACCAAATGAAATTCGCAGAGCAATATCAAAAAGTATAAGGCTCGTCATGTTATAAAGGGATTCACTCAAAAGGAGGACATTAATTATAAGGAGACCTTTTTTTGCTAGTTTCAACGAAGGATTCCCTTAGGATAATCATGACACTTGTAGCTCATTGTAACCTATAGTTACACTAAATGGATGTTAAGACTATATTTCTCAATGAAAATATTGGGGAAACTATACATGGTGTAACCTAAGAACTTTGAATTCGGAGATTCAAAACATCTAGTATGTAGATTAAGAAAGTTCATTTATGGTCTAAAGTAGACATCTCATCAATGGAATTAGAAATTCAATCAAATGGTTTCTTTATATGATTTTAAGGAGAATTTAGTTGTCCAATGTTTGTATATCAAGTTCAGTAGGAGCAAGTTTATTATACTTATTCTGTATGTGAATGATATTTTATCGACAAGCAATGATAAAGGTCTGCTACAAGAAACCAAATCATTTTATCAGGTGAATTTTAAATGAAAGATCTTGATGAAGTATCTTTTATTTATACATACAAATTTGTCGTGATGGTCACACTTGGACTTTCACAAAGGACCTATATTAAAAAGCTGCTCATTCGGTATGACATGCAAAATTATACTCCTAGCGACACACATGTGTCAAAGTGTACTAGATTTAGCTTACAACAATGTTCACTCTATGAACTTGAAATAATGTAAATGCAACAATTCCCTTATTCATTGGTAGTAAGAAGTTTAATGTATGCTCAACTATGTACGCATCCAGATCTTATGTACATAGTGGGGATGTTGGACAGATATTTGAGTAATTCTGGACCAGAGCATTAGAGAGCTATGAAAAGGGTTATGCAGTATTTGCAAAGAACTAATGATTACATGCTCACTAATCAGAGATTAGGTCATCTAAAGATCATTGGATATTTAGATTTCGATTTTGTTGAATGCTTGGATAGCAGGAGATCCACCTCACAATCTGTCTTCATACTTACAGGAGAGACTATATTATAGAAAAACATCAAATAGACACTAATAGTCACTTCTACGATGAATGTGAAATTTATAGCCTGCTATGAAACATCCAACCACGAGATATGGATGCAGAACTGTATCACAGGATTATAGATCATTGGGCATTGATGGGTCATTGAGAATCAACTGTGATAATAAAGCTATAAAATTATATTCTAATAATAACCGCAGTTCATCGAAGTCTAAACACATCGACATAAAAAAGTTTACGGTTAAAGAAAAATTCAGAGTGGTCATGTGATGATAGAGCATATAAGCACAAATTCTATGTTGGCGAATCTGTTCACTAAGGGCTTGCCGCCCAAGGTGTTTCATCAGCATGTGTTAAATATGAGGTTCTTTCTTTTGATAAAATACTCATTTAGTGTGTGTTTGTATTTAGTGTCATGCTCTATATATTATTGAACACATGTAATTTTGACGTATTATACGTACTAAAGTTTATTAATACATGTATATAAAGTTTTAAGTCTCTGGAAATAAAGATGTCATAATTTACTATTGCGATTTGCATATGGTGTTTGTAAATATGATGTAGAATTTGACTTTGAGTCTTAAGGTTGGAATCATGATTTATTACTGTGATTTAGCATAAAGTATCAATAAACATAATTTGGACCCTATTTTGAATCCTAAGGAGGATCAGTTGAGAATGGATATGTACATATCACATTTCATGTCATTCTCATACTACACATCCATATTAGATCTATGTTATTAATGAAGTTGGTATTGTGATTATTATTGGGTCTTGTTATGATTTAGGTAACTCTGACTTCTTTAGTCCTATAATAGAATTAATGGACTAAATTATTTAACAGAGTATTTAACTTATAAAGTTTTGGTATTATTGAGCTCAACTAAGATGTTGTGTAATATATACGATATTACATATAGCCCAAGTGAAAGATTAAATGATTAAGTCTTCATTTGGTGGGCTAATATGTGAATTAATACCATACACTATTGCTATCAAGAATTAAACTCCATTAAGTGATCTAATACATATTGTACGAAGGAGGTTTAAGTTATCAGATGTGAAGTATATGTGTATAATTTAATAACTTGATTTATTAATATTAATAAATTGTTAATGAGTTATGGGCTTAATATGAGAATGATCCCTACATAAATGGGCTGGTAAAAGAGGAGGATCGTTTCAATTGGGCATGTTAAAATTAGAGCTTCTTTTTCTTCGTTCTTTTCTTTCCCATTGAGAGGACTTTGGTTATCGCCTAACTCCGACAAAAGACATTCCGCTACATGCGCAGGAATTTCATTTCAGTGACAAGTAAAGAATCAATGGCATTGACTTTAAATTCAGGTCAGCCCTTTCATTTGTCATTATTTTAATATATAACTTTAGACGTAAACATGATGATAATTAGATCATGTAAGTGTATCCTTCGGTTTAATTAGATGTACTGTATTCCTTTCGTCTTTACCCTAAACTCTAAGTATCGTATTACACGTCATCGACATGATGAAATTGTTTAGGCATAATTATTATCCTCTTGTTTTTTTAGGGTTTAGGCTTTCAAGGGAGTTCAATCGGGTGGACCCGATCGTGAAGAACACAGTGGCGGTGCACCCCGTAGGGTTGGACTGGACGGCGATCCGATTCCGGGCGGATAACCCCGGCGTGTGGGCATTCCATTGCCACATCGAGTCGCATTTCTTCATGGGGATGAGCGTGGTGTTCGCCAATTGGCAGCAAAATCAGAGAGAGCAAGAATGACCACAGCCCGTAATGGAGCTGCCAATTGGATTGGATGGACATCAAGGATCAAGAATGGCCACAGCCCATAATGGAGCTCGGCAGCCTGCCGACCTTGTCAACGCCCTCGGCGAACACCACGCCCATCCCCATGAAGAAA
>JBBUKS010000065.1:8521125-8546345 GCA_038050645.1 Hedychium gardnerianum
CGGACTCGTCGGCAGAGCCCCGCGACCGCGGCGGACTCGTCGCCAGAGCCCCGCGACCGCGGCGGACTCGTCGCGCGAGCCCCGCGGCCGCGGCGGACTCGTCGCGCGACTCCTCTGAGGCCGGATGCGGGGCTCGCACGACGCCTCTAAGGCCGACCGTGAGCCTCGAAACCTCGGGCGTGCTGGTGTTGGTTTCGGTGTGCGAGCGAAACTGTACGTTTCGCCCATACCGGGCGGTTCGGCACGAGATTTTAGTCACTGGTCGTGCTAGAGTTTCAGTCCAGACCGAAATGATACAGTTTCGGTATCGTATCGTGCCTTGCCAATATAGTTTCGGTATTTTTAAATATTAAATATAAATGTATATTAATTTTATTAATATTTGATTATTAAATATGCTTTATATTTTAAGATGTTGAATTTATATTTCAATATTTTCTCACAATATAATGCCTATTAAATTTTTATAAAAATTATTTTAAAAAATAAGTAATTCTTAAAATTCAAAATTAAATTCAAAATTATAAAATCATTTGAAAGGCTATTTGAAAATTTTAAATTATTATTTTTGAATGTATTTGTCAATTTTTAATTTTAAAAAATTTATTTGAAATGTTTAAAAATTATATTTTTTTAAAATTTTAGATTATTTTAAATTTATATTTAATTTAAAAATTATTTAAAAATTTAAAAATTATTTTATCAAATATTTAAATTTTTTTAATATTTTATAACTATTATTAATAATAATTATTTTATAAAAAATATATATATTTTAAAAATAAAAAAAATAACTAAACCAAAAAACTTAAATAAAAATCGTGGTTGCAGTGACCCGTGAAGGTCGTTGCAGCACCGTGGCCCTTGCGGAGGGAGGGTTTTAGAAATATATAAAATTTTATTAGATTTTTAAATAATTTTTTATATATTTTGATGGGATAATTCGATTAGGATTTTAAGAAATATGTTTGACTATCAACGGCCTTTTACAAGAAGAATACCTCGTTCATAAAACTTTATCTCTAGATTGATGGTTCTAATATCATGTATAGTTTAAAGAAAGAGATATTGTTTTACCTTTTTTCATAAAGAAGAATTGCATATATTTATAAACATGATATAAAAAATCCTAAACATGGCTAATGCTATCTAAAACATAGGCACAAGACTACGTATATATTAGACTGTTTCTATCAGTATTTATTGGAAGTTTGAAAATATAATGCAAATCCAGAAATGTTTTAACTTAAGAAAATTTCACTGTTATAATGATTAATTCAGATACAGATAAAAATTACCTTGTAGTAACCTGCCATGACTTGTGGCCCTTTGACTTTCACAACACCTTTTGAACCATCTGGAAGAACCTCACCAGTTTCTGCATCCACAATCTTCATTTCTGTGTACTGAAGTGGGTGGCCAATGGTGCCAAGAACCTTAAAGAGTTTAAAAGACAATACAGAAATAAAAACTTAAATGAATTTGAAATTTATTGATGGAAATATTAGAAACAATTATTAACAAAAATGTAATAGACAAAAACAAAAACTATTTCTTTAGCTGAAAAATGCAAGTAAACTATAGAAAATAGCAGTTGGCAGGTGAGAAGGTTGTAGATGAGATAATAGAACCATTGGGGGAAATGGAGATAAAAATAAACACCATACATCAAAGCAATAGCTTAATTAAGAGAGACTGTCTCCATAACCAAAACAGTGATTTATTGCACATGATAGTGAGACTTATTTGCAACTGCAACTTATCCAGGGAAAATTCTTGGAGTTTGCCTCATGAAATACAACATAATTCATCAACGATCAGACCCCCACGAACCTTTTTCTCCTCTTATCATTTACCTGTTGAACACCATAAGAAAATGGCTTGTTCAAGAGTGGAACTATTTTGGTAGTTTGGCATTGGTATTAGACGATTCTAGTTTGGCTTTGGTATTAAGACCATTCTAACAGAAGAAAACAAAATGCAAAAACTAAGAAATGGTTTGTAGCATAGATGCAATCGCCACAGACACCACATTTGACGTCATTTACTATTTCTGTGACAAAGAGAAAAACTCTTGTATGAAGTTTACTATAAAAGGATACAATTGGAACCCTAGTATCTCAGTAGACATCATGTAAATTTGATGAGTGTTGAGGCAAAAAGTCCACGAACTCAAAAGACATCATAGGAGAGAGAATGATAAGGATTTGTAGCATAGATGCAATCTCTATAGTTACCACCATGGATTTAAATTTTGTACAGTGCTAGTCGGCACGGGCAGAATTTACCGTTCAGCCTGCCGACCGACACCGTGACTGTGAAGGTGTCGTTACTCCCATGGAGGCACGGAGGGTGTCGCGACCTCGATGGCGTCTTCTGCAGGGGCGTGGCACTCATGGCAACAATCATATTTTTTTTTAGAGGTTGAATTTTTTATTTTTTAAGCAAGTATTTCTTCTTCTCTATTAAATTTTTCCTTCTTAAATTTTTTATATACATAGCTCAAGTTAATTATATATAATTGTTATAACATATATAAACTGTTATAGCATATATAATAGTATATATAGCCGTTAATTATACCCGTCATTGTTAGTCCCAAGCCCAGATAAAAAAAGGTGAGAGTTGCATTAGGTTGTCAGCCAGCATTAAATTACAAATGTTTAATGAATAGATTCATCAAACTATTGTGTTAATGCTTGATTATTTCCTGGAAGGAACTTATTACAAGATTCTACTGTAATGTCTTGGTAAGAACGGGTACATCTCCATGAGAACTTGAATGTAGTGTTAAATATGCAAGAATTCTCACACCATAGGTTGAATAAGAATAAATTTTATAAAAAAACTCATGGTCTAAGATTTGAAACATGAAACATAGGAACACTTATTGGTAAAGCAATAGAGGTGGTAAATACAATGATTAAGAGAAAAAATAATATTTTATGTGTATAATTGACAAAATAAATAGGAGAGAAGGCAAAGATAGAGAACTCAGGTTTCAAGTTATGGTACGCAAGGAGTAAAATAAGAAATGAAGTAGGAATTGTTGTAAATAGTTTGTTAAAGGATGAATTAATAGTAGTAGTTAGAAAGGGGATACAATTATAGCTCTCAAGATAATAATAGCAAAGAAATTATTAACGTAATTAGCATATATGCACCTCAAGTGAGATTAGACGAAGACACTGAATCTAAATTTTAAGACAACCTAAATGAGATATTACAAAATATTCTGTCAAACGAAATAATTTTAATAGGACAAGATCTAAATGATCATGTAAGAGTGAAAATAAGAAATATGATAGGGTGCATGAGGATTATGGGTTTAGAACAAGAAATGAAGAAGAAAAAACTATATTAAATTTTACAATAGCATATGAACTTATACTAGCTAATACATTTTTCAAGAAAAGAGAACACTTGATCACGTTCAAAAGTGTGAATAATAAGTCACAAATTGACTTTCTTATGATTAGGAAGAATGATAGAATTTTTTTTAAAGATGGTAAGATCATTTCTAGAGAAAACTTAATTACCCAACATAGATTAATAGTATTGAATATACGGTTTAAACATAATATCAATAGAAGAACAATATGCACGACTCCTAAAATTAAGTAATGAAAGTTAAAGAATAGGAAGGAAAACATATTTAAGGAGATGGTAGAAGTACAAATATTAGGAGAAATACTCAAACACAACATGGGATAATAACATTAAAGTTGAAAATAGTAGCCAAGAGTGTACTCGGTGAGTCAAAGGGACGTGAACCATCAACTAAAGAATTTTGGTGGTGGAATGAGAAAATACAAGAGAAAGTGAAACAAAAACGAATAGCCTATAAGGTATTACTCTTGTAAGAACGAGAAAATTAAAAAAGTATGCAGTAGCAAAATAAGATGCCAAGAAAGCATTGAATGAATCTAAGAATGAAATTTTTGAACGCTTATGTCGGCAACTAGATACAAAAGAAAGGAAATAAGATATTTGCAGAATAGCTAAAGTGAGAGAGAGGAAGACAAGAGTTCTTATAAAAAAAGATGCATTAAAGATGAATATAATAGGGTACTATTAAATGATGAGGAAATAAACGAGTGATGGAAAGAGGTATTTTCATCAATTTTTTAATGAAGGTTTAGGTGACTAACTTAATTTAGATAATTTAAGTAGGTCAAAAGAGTATATAAATTTAGATTTTTATTGTATAATTCAAAAAGTAAAACAAGATTTAAATATAATGTAAAATAGAAAAATAGTTAGACTAGATGATATTCCGATGAAGTATAGAAGCGCCTAGGGAAATAAGGTAGTAAATGACTTACAAAGTTATTTAACCTGATATTAAAAATAAAAAAAAGTATGATTAGTTGAGGGTAATCACTCTCGTTCCCTTATGTAAAAACAAAGGAGATGTACAAAATTGTGCAAACTATAGAGTATTAAACTAATGAGTCATACCATGAAATTTTGAAAAAGAGTAATAGAAGAAAACTAAGAAAGGAAACCACGGTAATAAAAAAATAATTTGGATTCTGCATGGTTCGTCAACAATAGAAGTTATACATCTTCTTAAAAAGTATCGGGAATAGAAGCAATATTTACAGATGATATTCGTTGACCTAGAAAAATCTTATAATAGAGTCCCAAGAGAAATTATATGGAGAATTCTACAAAAGCAAGACGTTAGCGTAGTATATATTAAACTAATTAAGGATATGTATGAAGATGTAATAACAAAAGTGAAGATTTCAAGCTAATTAACCAAAACGTTTCCTATAAAAATAAGATTATATTAAGGATCAGCTATAAGTCCCTATTTTTTACACTAATCATGGACGAACTTACTAGCCAAGACACGATACCCTCGTGCGTGTTGTTTGCAGATGATATTGTTTTCGTAAATGAGATACGTAAAGAAGTAAATACTAAACTCGAATCTTGGCAGAAAACATTGGAAGTGAATGGTTTTAAGCTTAGTAGAGTAAAGATAGACTATATAAAATTTAAGTTTAATAATATTAGACTAATGAGACAATTATCAAGATAGGAGTTGACAAATTGTCTGTAACTTAGAGTTGTACTTACTATCATATTTGCAAAAGGATGGAGGGATTGAGAGATATGTCTTACATAGAATACAAGCAGGATGGTTGAAATGGAGGAGAGCATCGGGTGTTCTTTGTGATTGCAAAGTACCTCTAAAACTTAAATAAAAATTCTACAAAATGGATTAGACCTACTATGTTATATGGAGTTGAGTGTTGGGCTATGACTCGAGCATATAAGTAGAAGATTTGAGTTGCAGAGACGAGGATGTTAAGGTAAATGTGCGGACATATGAGGATAGACAGATAAGAAATAAGAACATTAGAGAAAAGTCAGAGCTGAGGGAAAACTCTGAGAGATACGTTTAAGATGGTACAGACATGTACTTAGATAACTAATAAATGTTCTAGTTAGACGATGTGAAATTATGACAAATATACATATCAAACGAGGAAAAGGAAGACAAAAAATATTTGGTTAGTAATAATAAAATAAAATAAAATTTATTTAACTATAGATGATATATAGTAAAAGCAAAGTAAGGCTGCGTATATTTGACCCAATATGGTTAACCCTTTCTCGGGACCCCGCACTAATAGGAGCTTCGTGCACCAGACTATCTTTTTTTTATAAATGCTGATATAGTAGGGGATAAAGCCCAATGACATAGAAAGATCCATATAGTCGACCCACCTAGTGGGATAAAACTTGGTTGTTGTTGTATATAGATGTTAATTATATATAATAGTTAATAAACATAATATATTATTAATAATAGTTATAAAATATCAAGAATTATTTTAAGCTTTTAAATAATTTAAAATTTTAATATATGTTGAAAATTGAATGTGAATTTAAAATAATCTAAATTTTAAAAATTATAAATTTACAAATACATTCAAAAAATAATTTAAGACCTTCAAATAATTTTATAATTATCTTTGAGCTTTTCAAATAAGTTTATAATTTTAAATTTAGTTTTGAATTTTAAGAATTACTTATTTTTTAAAATTAATTATTTCAAGAATTACTTTTATATCTTTCAAATATTTTTAAAAATTAATTATATATTTTAATAATTAAAAATATTTTTTAAATTTATACCTTTCATAGCTGCTGTAAAAATTTAATAGGCAATAGACATCTTAGGAGAAAATATCGAAATAAGAACTTAACACCTCAACACCTTAAATATAAGGTCAATAGTGAGCCTATATAGCAATCAAATATTAATAAAATTAATTTTTAATTAACATACACTTATATTTAAAATTTTAAAAAGTACCAAAATCGTATCGGCACAACACGATACGATATCAAAATTGTATCATTCCAGTCTGTAACCAAAACTATGGCACGGCTCAAGATTTTAACCCTTGGTTACCACATTTAATGTTGTTTATTATTCCTTTGACAAAGAGAAAATCTCTTGTATGAAGTTTACTATTAAAAAAAATACAATTGGAATCTAACATCTTAGTAGGAAACAACATGTAAATTTGATTAGTGGTGAGGCAAGATGACTAAGAACTCAAAAGACATCATAGGAGAGACAATGATAAGCCTTGGTCCATTAGCCATGATAGATAAATTTTCTTGAACCATAGTGCCAAAAATGAAAGATGGAACCTTTTATGGGGAAAGGACCAATGAGTAAATATATAAGGGGATAAAAGACATAATATTCCCTATTCATCATAACACAATTATAAGGATAGAGACAACCAAGGATTCACAAGGAATAATTTTCCCCTTAACATGGTGTCAAAGTTACCAGTTTCTTGTTGCAACAACAAGGTCTTATGTGTGTCATTCTGGGCATTTCTCATTTTTGCAACATTATTCGTCATCACAATCCAACTATTCTTAAATTGTCCTAGAGCTCTATTGGACACGACATCTCCTCTATGCAATAGAGGTGCCATTTCATCCTTTGCATCTACGTGACATGTATTGCACATTGACAACCTTTGCCTCACACGACCATCTCGATCCGCCTTGTGCTCGTCTACCTTTGTGCCATCCACAATTGGCTTCAAAGGACTAATCACGTAGTCAGTGTCATGATAAGAGGAAAGTGTCAAGTGTCTTTGATTGATAATTGGTCTCTTGTGACCAGAAGATGTTTGCCATTTTGAGCCCTTCACAGGCCCTAATCTTTGGCATAAACCTTTTCCTCGTAACAGCAAAACCTAGTTTTAGACTAAGTTCTTTTATTCAAGTTCCAGTTTAGGTTGGCAATTTTTGGGGGTTCAATTCCAAGAGCATTCTTGGTTCTCTAAGAATATATTTCAACCTACAATTGCATAGTGCTAAAGTTTACAAAAAAAAAAAAAAAAGGCGGGGGGGGGCTTTTTTTTGTGTTAAGGCTCTCGTCAATTCTTCATCCCAATGCTTCTGAACATACCTCTAGTAATGCATCATCATCTCATCTCTAGTCTCACACCACCCACATGACCTACCGATATCATGATAGCCAATGGCCTTCGCTAATTAGTTAATGGCATTAGGGATGTTCCATTGTAATCTCGTTACAGTTGCCTTCTATATTTTATATTCCTAAGCTTCCATTGAGCTTACTATTATTAACACTAAATCATTGAATTATTATATCACCTTTGATACTATTTCTATTCAAGATTTTAGGATGAGCTTAATAATTAGTGTCGGGCATAAGCCTCATGGAATGTACCAATTGGATATACCTCCATTGTTATCAACCCTCAGCTACGCCTTCACCTCTCTTAGCTATCCTTTTCTTCAAAAATTGAAGCAGATCTTCTAATCTTTTTAATGTTCAAGCTCTTAAATGTGAATCATATGTCATTTATCAATTACGTAAACATACTATGTTCTCTTTCCTTAGTGATATTCATAAGCGAGCCAGCATACCCTTTGTTGTCATTTATTCAGTTATTTGTGGTCTAAATCTAGTCATCTCTAGTTTTGGTTTTAGATATGAAAGATCGCATTGAATTGTTTTCCATCTTTTCTTCCTTTAATTCTGGAATTAAAAACCAATTTGATATTTTCATAAAGTGTCTGCATAATGACAATACTAGGGAATATTTATCTCACTCAGCTTTCATATCCTTGTACACCCCAACAACATGGTGTATTAAAATGAAAGAATTGACATCTTGTCAAGACATGCTCATACTCTACTCCTACACATGTATGCCCCTCTTTCTTTATGGAATGATGTTATTCTCACTTCCTATAATCTTGTCAACCATTGCAAGATGGGGACTCCTGCTTCAAGGTTACAGTATGCAGCCCCCAAGACCATTAGTCTAAGCCTTGTTCAACTTCTTGCATACAATTTTTGTAATAATAAGGAACAGTAACAGGGAAACACAATGACAAGAAATGGACAAGTACCACAAGTAGGGATGCAATTTTAGGTAGAGGAAATAGGAATGTTTTCACTTGTTCTTCTATAGAGCTTCACACGAAAGAATGAATAGTTCTAGTAATTGATTGTTTCAAGAAGCCACAACAATATCACTAGTATGTGATGGTGAGACTTTTTTGCAAATCAATGAGGATAAATTAAATTACATTGCAAGAAGGTCGCCGTGCTGCTACAACAGGAGAAGTTTCTGTTAGGCCATAACCATTTTGCAACTTAATCCCAATAGCCTGCAACGTTGTTATCTATAAATAGAGACCTTAATTATTAATGGCATGTCATATTAGTATTCTAACCTCAAAAAACCTGTCAATATGCAAAGGTAAACTTGCACCACCACTTATACCAGCCTGCAATGTGTCAAACAAATCTCTGCAAGTTATTCAGACAAACTGCATATAATTATCTGATCAGATTTTATTTTTAAGAAAAAAATCATGCACCTCCTATCAAAATGTAGATAAAGGTTACTCTGATACCTTTGATACTCCAATAGTACAGTGAATTTTGCTATACACTAGCTTCACTCCCAGCTTATGCAGTGGCCAAAGGAGGACAACAATAATTCCAGCCCACAACCAGTCAAGCATGGAAATAACTAATGGTTCTCGAATAAGTCTGTTCGTCAAGACTTTACCCTTCACAAATTATTGATATATGATAACTTGAATCAAATTTAAAGTGAAACAAAATGATGAAAATCCCCAAATTGAGTCATTAACTAAGCATATTAGATAACTCACCTCATAAATCCTCTTAGCATCCATGTATGATAAACTTATCTTAATTAGTGCAAGTGCAAAAAACTTTCTCGCCCCAGATGCTGAAGCAATCTGCTTCTGGATCGAACTGAAGATGAATATGCAGAATTTCATTAAATAGGTACGAACTGTGACATAATATTGCACTGAGAATATTTTGTCAATTAATGAACTACAATAGTTTTAAATTATTTTAAACCAATCTAAAGTAATCTCGCCATATGCTTCGACATATTCTGAAGTCTGCAAAATGTCCGCATAGTTTGGTATTGAAACCATACCATTTTGGCTGGCATTGGAACTCCAGAAGCAGACAACACATTAAACCATGAATGATATTTCATGAAATTTCCACAACTAAGGAAATGCTCTAATGAAGTGTCTCCATAATGTTAATAACACAGAACTATCAATATTGAAAAAAACATAAGATGCAGTAAATATAAGAAATTCAAACTCTGAAAAAATATTCTTCGAGTCACTAAATTTCTGCTTACCAACATTGAGATGCTAAAAGGAATTTTTTTATGAACTTCAGTCTAGATAGCTTGGTTAACCTTGTGTTATTTCACCAAATTATGCATAAACAACATCAACAATCTGAATCAACCATATTACAAGTTTATATGTCACAAGCACCAGTTCTGGATCTAGTTCCCAAACAAGCATTTGACAACTTTCTTGATTCACATTTCTCTAATACTGCTAAGGCATTCTCGAATTTTCTTCTGTCTTTGGTTAATTATGACGGTTGCATGTGTATAAACTCATTAAATAAGAGAACATATCAATCTCATATGTATATACACAAACAAATGGAAATAAAAATGTTAGGGAAAAAATCAAAAGGGTGTTCCTTATTATTGTTTTCGTCAAAAGGATGCTCTTTTTTTTTAAAAAAAAAAGAAGTCAAAACAACACCCCCCAACATATTTCTTATCCCAAAGATACCCTTATTCCAGAGTTCTTGTGGCAGCCATGGTGTAGCTGCTATAAAGTGTTAAAAGTATCTACTACAACATAGAGCAAAATTGCTCCAATTTTGGTCAAAATTACTATATACATGGTATCAAAATATTATTTACCAACTTGGTCAAAATTATCTAAACTGGATCAAAATAGCTTCAACTTGGTCAAACTCAGGTCAATATTATTGTTGCAGCAATCGTCCACAGCTGCTATAATTATAGCAGCTACGCCATAGCTGCTACAACTTGTAGTAGCTATTGAATTGACAATAAATTGATTTTGATAAGTTTAAACAATTTTAATCAAGTTGATAAAGAGTATTTTGATGTAATAATATTCTCTGTGTAGTAATTTTGATTAAGTTGAGCCAGTTTACTTTAATACGTTGTAGCAACTACATCATAGCTGCTACAACGACACTAAAAAAGAGGGTATTTTATACTGGGGCACTGTTTTGACTCTTTTTTTTAAAAAAAAAACACCTTTTTGACAAAAATGATAATAGGGGACGTTGTTTGATTTTTTTCCCCAAAATGTTAATTATCTCTTGGCCCCTCCCCTCTCTCTACTGCACTATCTAATCCTTGATGGTTGAACTTGGCTAGTGATAACATGGTCATAGAGTTTTGACCTATCAGTCGAAGTGATGCCTTAGTTTATATGGATGATTGGCGCCCTCTTTTTGAGATACCATTGGGTTTCCTTGTTTGGGAATGAAATTATACTATAGAGATTAGCATTTATCCTTCTTATTTATGCTTGTTTACCTTTTTTTTCATTTGGATCCCTTAGGAGGCTCTCCTACTAGTTTACTTGCAATGCTACCCAATATTTTCCTCCAAATCAGCTTGAGGCTAATAGAGACATTGAGCCAGGTCATTAGTTGCCCTGCTACTTTACTGCTCTGAGACACTGACTATCCAAGTTGGAGCTTTACTACTTTTGAGCTCTTTTGTCTTTTTTACTACTTTTGTAACTGCGTTTTTAATGCTTAAACATGTCATGTTATTTCTGCCACTAGAAAACATTATACATCATTCAACTCCTTTCTAAATGACTTCTACTCCAAATAATGGCGTTTTACTTGCACATAATTGCTCTACATAGCATGCAATACTAAGTATGGATGAGCTTCAAACACCATCTGGAATTTTCAAGGCACAACCCTGTGACCGGTGCCAGGGTTATGCTGATGAAACCTTCTCATCAACAGAGTGGTCATTCCCAACTGTGGGAAGGGGTCTCACTCAGAGTCAACACTATAATATTTTTAAAATAAAATAGATTGATATTCATATTAAGAATGACTAGCAAGTATATTAACAAAATATATTACTTAATCAGAATAGACAACAATTGTTAAGTAATCACATAACAAAATATATTTCACGTTGCATGTTTTTGGAGAACAAAACACATAAAGCTAAGATTAAATGAAGAAAAGTCAACCATGACAAGAGAAGAACTAGGCAAAAGAAAATGTGGAAGATAGCTCCGAAAGGAGATAAAAAGTAAGAGGATAATATGATTAGAATTTATTGGCATTGATGATTGGGATTTTGGCAGTGAAAGGAGCTCTAGAAAAGAGTCTCAACTTTTTCTTATTCAAATGACCAATTTTGTCAAATGAACCCTTTTTATTTTAAATTAAACCCACCCAAACTGTTTGCTACTCTGCCCCTGCCTGGACTGCTTAGATGGACAGCTAGGCTGCTTTTTTTTTTATAGCCATGTCTAAAGAGAACCCTATATTGGATAGGTGAAGTGGTCCTTGTCCAGACTCTATAGGTGGCTGTATTTTAGAACAATGAATCAGGTAAACCCAGCCTTTCCATTTATCAAGAAATTTATTCCTAGTGTAGGGACTGTGGAGGAAACCAATCTCCACAAGTTATTGATAAAAGAAAGATGGTCAAGTCATACATATATAACAAGAAAAAACTGAGATTAAGATAATTTCTAGTCATTATTTGAATCATCATTTAGTACTGAGTAAATAAACAGGATAGTAATAGATGGCAACAACTTTGCTCGAGTTAAGAGAACTGACCTGTAAAGCGTTTCATACACCAAGGGAACAGAAATAAGGTACTGAGGTTGATAATGCTTCAAATCATCCTGTCATAAGGAAATAAAGAACAAACAGAAGAACGTAAAACTTCAGGCACGAAAACCATATGGTTGTGTTAACAACTTGCAAAAGAAACAAACCTCAAAGAACACACTGTTTTACATACAAAAAGATCTATTCCAATGTAACTACATCAAACGTAAATCACTAGCTAGTTTTATACAGATTAGCTGGAAAATTAGAATATTCAAAAGCTACTCAAAATTTGGTCCCAAGTTCTGCTCAGATCTGTCTGAACTTTACTGGTACAATCAGAAAGCTGTATAAGGACCAACCAGTGCAACACTAACTCGAATAGACCAGCTTACTTCACACTCCCTAATGTATACTATATTTGGCTCACTGGCATTATACCAAAAAAAGGTGAAGAAACATTTCTGTATCTCTTTAACAACTTAGCATTCACCTAGTCATCCATGTACATGTTCATGCAAGCTGCTCCAAGGAGAGGGGGAATTATGAAGAGTGCAATTAACTTCCTCCTCTTTGGAAAGATGATTAAAGTATATTGTATCATAATTAGCACATCCATGATGGAATAAATTAACATTGAATAAATCACTGTATTCCTGATAAAGAGTGGCAGTGCGGACAATGAGAAAGGTAGACAATAGAAGGTTATGGCAATTCTTCCTCCTTTTTGTCACACTTCCCATGCTCTAGTCTCCACTGAACTCCAACCAATGAAGTGGGTTATTATCTAACAGAGAATTCCTCTACTTTTATTTTCTTGCTCAGTTTTTCTTATCATTTTTATAGCTTTTATCAGGTGGGAGGTAGACAATAGATGGTTATGACCATCCTTCCTCCTTTTTGTCATATTTCCCATGCTCTAGTCTGCCACTAAACTCCAACCAATGAAGTGGATTATTATTATCTAACAAAGAATTCCTCTATTTTCATTTTCTTAATTTTTCTTATCATTTTTATAGCATTCACCAGGTGGGAGCAATGCTACACCAGTCACTACTATTGGAATCATGATTGCCAAACAAAATTCCATAGAAAATCCTACATGAATTGCTACAAATCACTGATTCGAACACACTAATTCTCAGAAACAAGGATGCAAAACTTTACCCTCAACCGTTGGACATTTGTGTAAACCTGCTCAACCCCATGGGTCAATATGAAATACTCACAAGCTCGTTCATATGCATGCCAGGTTGGCAACATGCTTAAGAAACGGTCTCCAGTTACAGTAGGTACTATCTCCCACAAGTTGTGTATCTGCAGAAAAACTTGCAGAAATCAGAATGAGGCTCATATATGAGAAAGAGAAGAATTATGATAGACAGTAGACACCCACAAGCACCAAAGAAGGTTTCTGTATTTATAATGGTTCTGATAGTCACGAAACAAACTCAAACAAAAGATTTTGGAAATTATAAATATTATGTTGGGAGAGTTGGGAGTGGGAGTGGCATCTGTTAGGACAGTCATATTCTGGTACAAAGATGTTGATATTAAATCAACAAGGGTACTTGAAAATATGTACGGTTAGATTGGACAGCATACTATTACTAGTTGATCAGATAAAGGATTCTCATACCTGATGCAACAAATTTTTATGGGTGAGCAGTACACCCTTTGGGGAGCCACTTGTTCCACTTGTATACATTATTGCAGCAATGTCTTCAGGACTGATGGCTTCATAAACATACTTTTGGCCTGTAAAAGTTCAGTTGATGATTAATGAGCAAGATATTCAAAAGGTAGTTCTAAGCGACTGCCTGGTGCCTAAGCACTAAGGGCCTATGTGGTCTACATTAAAAAAATATTAAAATAAGAAAAAGAAGCATACTAAATTAATAATGATTAATATTAATATTATTAGGGGGAATTATGCCAATCTCATTTACCCTAGGTAGCCCCACACTTTATTATATAGATATTATTGATATAGAAAAGGCAACAAACACATCGAAGTTACATAATTGCAAATGGATCCCAAGACTCCGCTTAAGTTGGTTCCGCTTAAAAATATATTCATTCCTAAACCCTCTCAATAATTTGGTTAGCAAATCTATCAATCATGGATTCAAATACTGTGGCATGCCAGTCAACACGAGCAAAATGTTTCATTCCGCTTATGAACAAATGCTAAAGAGATTGTCGTGTGATGGTCATGCGGCCATGTTAAGACAATAGTCAAAGACACCCATTTAGAGCATGACATTGTACTAAACATTATTCAAAGAAGCATAATCACATCACCGAGAATCCATTTTTCATGAAAGTTAAACTCTCCTGAAATAGCTGAAGGAATATACCTGGTTTAGAAGAATGAAGCAATGTGTGGCGACTTTCACTGCCCAATTCTACAATATCATTGTAATCATATAGAGGGATGCCTTTCACAAGTTCTTTATTTAGGGATAATTTATCACCCCAAAGAAGAACGATAAATCTAACATCAGCCTTTGGTATCAAAGATTCTGCAAGCCTGTTGAAAAATTGTGGACTGTCGACAACAAGTGCAATGCTGTGACAACAGCTCAAAAGATTTAGTGTCATTACATCTCATACAGCTTAAGAAACTTGAGAATATTATTATTCTAGATTTAAAAGGCCAAAGTTAAATTTGGGAATAACTGCAGTTCAGAAAAGATTTTTGATAATGTCAGTCTACCCAATTGACATGGCACAATAGCTGGTGCATCTTTTCAAGTGGAACCTAATTTAGAAAGTTTTTCTTGGCCAAGAACAATGCATAAGTTCTAACCTTTCAGAATGGTTGTATATGTTCAACAATTCTTCATCCGAAGATCTAGTACCTCTAACTACATTTATTGCACCAGTAGCCATTATCCCTGCATCAAGAACAATATAAGCAAGAACACTAACAACAGCGAGAAAACAAAATTATATGAAGAGAAAAGCTATATCAAACTAATTTATAACAAATGAAATAAGTAGCAACCAATTTCTTGATATGCTTGGTGAGCCGGCGATTCAGCCTCCCGAGCGGTCGCTGCCCCACCAAGTAGCGACACGGCTGCTACCGAGTCCTCTTCTTCAGCAATGGCAAGGGCCCTCAACCACCTGACGTTGCTGGCGCCACTGGCGGCGATCATGGATGAGATTGTGGGCTCCGCCTACGCGTGGTGGTGTCCGAGTGCGACCAGTTCGGTTCCTACACTCATAGTCACCTGCCACCGCTGCCTTACGCGCGGCCGCGTCACTGCTTGGCATAAATCTTTCTTTTTATTCATTTTTGTACATTGATATTTACTTAATTGTGTTTGCTGCTAAACTAAAAAACTCTAACATTCTAATGCTTCGGATAATCATACAACTATGCATGAATCCCCCCCCCCCTCAAATTCAGCTACTTACAATTCTATTATGCAATTACGCCACAAGCATGGGTTTTATCTTTGTATTAGGTGGTTTTAGGATCTTAAGTGTTTAAGTTTGGATTGTTAATTCATTTTTTATTTATTTTTATTAGGAAATCACAAAGCTCCAAAACCAGAAGAACAAAATATTGTAGATGTTAGAGTTGAAGAATTTGATTTTTCACAATTACCAACAGATCCCAGAATAAGGATTCCAATTTATACTTATAATGCTAACATTAGGGATCAAGTTCGAAGGACATATTTGCAAAAAAAGTCCATGTCAACCTTTAGGCTATGAATTCCCAAAACAAAAATTTGAAGTAAGCCAATCGAGACGGTTAAATCCTTCATGGTTTAAGAAATTTGATGATTGATTGGAATATAGTATAGAAAAGATGTCGCGTATTGTTTGTATTGATATCTCTTCAAGACAACTAAAGGAAAATAACCAAGAGGGGAGGCTTTTGTTAGCGACGGATTCACAAATTGGAAGGGTGAAGATAGGTTAAATATTCGTGTTAGCCAGCATGATAGTGAACATCATAAAGCTCGAATGAATTGTGAAGTTTTGATGAATGATGAGCACATTCAATCAATTTTTTACAAACAATCAAAGCAAATGTGAAATGATTATCATATCCGTCTCAATGCTTCAATTGATTGTATTAGAGTATTACGACAAAGGAATTCATTTCGGGGTCATGACGAAATTGAAGGTTCTCTTAATTTAAAACTGAAACATTAATGTTATTATCAGAAATATTGGTGATTCATTGTTCTATATTTAGTTGATGAGTCAACAAAGGAGCAAATGTTAGTTGTTCTACATTATGTGGATAGTAGTGAGCATGTAAATGAGTGTTTTATCGGAATTGAACATGTTACCAGTACTACAACACTCTCACTTAAAGTTGCTATTGATAAGATGTTCTCTAAATATAATTTGAGCATGTCTAAATTAAGAGGACATGGTTTTGATGGAGCAAATAATATGCTAGGTAAATTTATGGTCTAAAAGCACTCATTTTAAAGGAGAACCCATGTGCATTTTACATGCATTGTTTTGCCCATCAGCTTCAACTAGCTCTTATAGTTGTGGCCAAGAAAAATCTTCTAATTTCTAATTTTTTCGTATTGTTGGTGATGTGGTAAATGTTGAGAAACATTCATTTTATTGTTGAGTCATTGGAGAGGGGTGAAATTTCAAGTGGTCGGGGACTTAATCAAGAAACTATCCTTCAGGATACACGTTGGGGGTCACATTACAATTCAGCTTGATTTCTATGTTCTCTGCTATCAGTGATGTGCTTGAAATGATTTCAGAAGATGATCTAGTTCTCCTGATAAAAAAATTGAGGCATTTAATTTATTGGAGTCAATACTTTCATTTGATTTTGCATTCAATCTACACTTAATAAAACACGTCTTAGGGATTTCGAGTGAATTGTCGACGGAATTACAAACGAAAGATCAGGATATTGTGAATGCAATATATTTGATACAAGTATGCAAACACCGACACCAAAGTATGAGAGATAGTTGGGATTCATTTTTAGAAAAGGTTCACTGTTTTTGTTAGCAATATCACATTGATGTTCTCAAAATGGATGATATGTTCATACATTGGGCACCATGTGGTCGTCCCCATCGTAATCCACCAGAAGTGACAAATTTACATCACTATCGTTTTGATTTATTCTATGGTGTTATTGATATGCAACTTCAAGAGTTAAATAATCATTTCTCAGAGGCAAGTACAGAGTTACTTCTTTGTGTAGCTTATTTGTGTCCACAAAGCTCATTTTTGGCTTTTGACAAGAAAAAATTGATGCAACTAGCTGAGTTTTTATCCACAAAATTTCTCAAGATTTGATATCCTCGTATTTGATGATCAACTTGAAACTTATATATGTGATATGCATTCTAACAAAGCATTTCAAGGATTGAAACTTTCAGAAGTTAGTTATGTCAAAGAAAAGAATGGTGTATCCATTGGTTTAAAAGTTTTTGACATTGACATTAATTTTACCAGTTGCGAATGCGAGTGTTTTCATGAGAATTGTGAAAGACAGGTTGCTCAATCGAATAAGTGATGATTAGATGAATGATAGTCTTATTGTCTACGTAGAGAAAGATATATTTCTAACTGTTGATAATGAAGCTATATTGTACAAAGGTTTCAAAATATAAAAACTCGAAAAGAACAATTGTAAGGTAATTGTTTTGTGATGTTTTATGATTATAAAATTTTGTTTTTGTTTTGCTTTATTAAATATATTATATTATTGTCTACACTCAACCAATATCCTAGCTCTGCCCCCGTTATTTACTGATCCAAGTTATATGATACTCTGATGCAAGTTGAGTGTGTTCCCCTATAGATGATCAATATAAATAAATACGGTTATTGTGTTCTCCAAGGCGGTAACCTGAAAGAGCAAGAAGCAAATAGCAATAATATTGAGTTCAAAAGCATAATATAGGGCGATGGCTCTATCAACATGTAAGCAGGTTAAGCATCCAGAGTTAATGAACCTTTATTGCGATAATCAAGTTGTAATATATAGTCTTGAATCTCATATTTCATGGGAGAATCAAATATATAGAAGTTGATTGTCACTTCATTACAGAGAAAGTGTAATCTAATTAGACTATTTCTTTTACTAGTTCTAACACTCAATTAGCAAATTCGCCAACTATTATTAAAAGTCTTAGAGTTGAATATATGTACAACAAGTATGTTTTTTACAATATATTTAACTAAACTTGGTAGTATTATGGGCTAATTGGGCTTATCTGTAAATATATTAGATGTAGGAGTTTATTTGTAATGCTCCTTATCCTAAAAATATGTATATAGTGGTAGAGGGGGTTGTCTAGGGTTTAAAGTTGGAATGATTCCCCTCAACATAACTGTAGCATCTAGTTGCCTTTGACCAATATCTGAGTTTGATAATGCATACTTGAAACCTACCGATGCTTAATCTTTGATAGACTTAAAAGCTTGAAGAGATTCTTGATTGCCTCATATGTATGAAAGATGTCACTAATGTAGTAACCACATGTTTGTGACCATGCTTCATAGAATGAGTAAAAATATGGAAAGGTACTGATAAGAGTGGGGTAAATTGCTACCAGAGGTGAATAACTGAGCATCAACATTTTCCTATGTTTTTTTTATTCAAGAACATCAGTACCTTTTAGCTCTAATTAATTGTGTCCCATAAACTAGACCATGACAGCAACCCCAAAGTGAAATTGTTATTTTGCATTGGTTTCCTTATGATAAATCATAAAGTCAGAGAAATAAAGAGGTTGTAGAATGTGAGTGGTTCAGTAGTTGAAGAATTTAACATTCTTTGGGATTAAAGGCAACTCTTAAGCAAGAAAAAAAGTGAAAAGTGATGCAAATAAGCAATGTTGTCTATTACTTCATCAATGGGAGGGAGGGGGCTGGGGCTGATGATTCTGGCAAAGTTTTAATCCAGAACTTTGCCATGAACCTCGATGTCATGTGGAATTCCAACACCAAGCTAACCCCATCAAAAGAGCATCCATGTTAAATTGGAATAACTTTCATCCATTTATTGATAATTCACTATTTCACTCAACCTCACCTTACATTAAGAACCCGCTCACACCCCGGGGCAATTGTGCAATGGTTAGGCCCTCCAATGGATAATCAAGGGATCTAAGATTTGAATCTCAACTGCGGCACACTGCAGAGGATTTTTCCTCTGGTGAAAAGCGGACCTAAGAATGTTGACCATAATAGGCCTCCATTAGCGCTTCCCGATTTACCTGATAGCTGGTGAAAAATTTTCATAGGACCGGGCCGGTCACCTCCAACTCTGTCATGGATGTCACGTGGAGTTCCAACACTGAACTAACCCCATCAAGAGCATATGTGTCAAATTGAAACAACTTTCAGCCATTCATTAATTCATTCATTCTCACCTTAAATTAACAACAAATTCATCCTGAGCAACCAGATGTTTGTAATAGCTTGTCCAAGAGCAATCATTAACAAGACTAACACAAGGATACCACACCATAAATGTGACAAGATCGTAAAGAGAATGCAAGATGACACGACAGATAAATATAATTACATGACATGACCTAAAGCAATATGACATGAATAACCAATATAATTACATAACAAGGCATATTCTAAGTAAACCAGCTAACATGTAGATTAATGAACTAGATAAACAAAGTCACGTCTTCACCCATAGATATACCAAACTAGATATTACAAGTTTTGCTTGCAGCTCCCAAGTTTTTGGCGTCCTTCCTATTCCAATGTAGGCACATGTCCACATCATCCAACCCTTGTTAGGTACATCTGATTTGAAGTTATAGATCTGTGACTTTGGATTGTAGTTAATTGGATGAAACAAGACCTGATAGGTAGAAGCAGCATTTAGGAGTCATAGATTAGACGGAATTAGACATAGTTAACATTGGGGCTTCCAAGGTCAATGCAAGAACTTCCTCGAGTAGAGGAGAAACAGATATGGAAGAGCAAATCTGATGATAAAGTACAGCTTGATGTTGATTAGTAGTAGAGAAGCAACACTAGGAAGTAAGAGTTCAACAGACTCAGAGGCAAAGGGCATGGATTTGTTAGCAATGTTATCTTATTATGATCACTAATTAATTGCTTAACATCATTGTTGGTCTAGAAATTTGATCTCATCATATTTTCAAAAAGTATTTAGATTTGTCACGAACATTTATTTACCACGTTCTCATTGTTTTGGCCAGTCAATTTTTCATTATAATGTTTATACACAAGCTTTTCATCTCGATGACACTTAATCTACTAGCAAAACTAGAATTTTATTCATCAAAAGCCAATTAAAACAGCTAAAGAACCAAACTAGAAGTCCATATAGTATAAAAGAGTGTCAAAACTATAAGTCCAGCACCTCACACATCACCACCTCATAGAAAGAATGCCAAAAAGCACTAGCTCAAAAGAATAGAATGATGAGTTGCAAACAAACGTATAGCTGAAGTCCAAGATGAAACATGTTACCTTGATCTGCAATTAACCATCTGCAAGAGTTATCTGCAAAAAGTGCTAACTTTTCATTTGGGACAACTCCAACAACCCTTAAACCTTCAGAAAAGTTCAGTATTTCTTTCTCAAGCTGCCATTAAATTTTAAAGATCAGTTAGTTCACACATAAGGCATAAGTCTTGCTCTGTTTATCCAAACACGTCATATTTTGAACTTTTAAGAAGTACTAAGATAACTACAACAAGTTTTATCCCATTAGGTAGGGTCGGCTATATGAATCCTTCTACGTCATTGGGTTTTATCTCCTACTATATTATCATTTATATTTAAATAAATTTTATCTTATTTTATTATTGCTAACTAAGTCTTTTTTAGTCTTCCACTTCCTCATTTGATATGGACATTTGTCATAGTTTCGCTTAACTGAAGTATTTATTGGTCAACTAAGTATATGTCTGTATCATCTTAAACATGTCTCCCGGAGTTTTCCTTCAATAGGTGCAATCCGACTTTCTCTCTAATATTTTTAATTGTTATCCTGTCCCTCCTTGTATGTCAGCACATCTACCTTAACATTCTCATCTTCTGCTCATGTGATCGCGTCATAGCCCAACATTTAGCTCCATATAACATAGCATATCTAACCGTCATTTTGTAAAACTTTCTTTTAAATCATAGAGGTACTTTACAATGAACATCTGACGCTCTTCTCCATTTCAACCATCCCACTTGTATTTTATATAAGACATCTCTCTCAATCCCTCCATCATTTTACAAAAATGATCCTAAATACTTAAAATTCTAACTCGTTATCACCTATCTTAACAATTATCTCATTACGTCTAATATTGCGTAACTTAAATTTCATATATCCCGTCTTTACTCTACTAAGCCTAAAACCTTTCACTTTTAGTAGTTCTCGCCAAGATTCGAGTTTAGCATTTACTCCTTCACATGTCTCATCTACCAAAACATCATCTAGAAACATGCATCGTGGTATTATATCATGGATGTGTCCAGTTCATCCATGAATAGTATAAAAAGAGAGAGACTTAGAGTTAATCCTTAATATAACCCTATTTTTATGAAAACGCTTCGGTTAATCCGCCTGAAGTCTTCACTCTTGTCATTACATTCTCATACATATACTTAATTAGTTCAATATACGCTATGCTAACACATCTCTTTTCTAGAGTTCTCCATATAATTTACCTTGGACTCTATCATAAGTTTTTTTTAGTCGACGAATACCATGTGTAAGTCTTACTTCTGTCCCGATACTTTTCAATTAGTTATCTAAGAAGATGTATAACTTCGATTGTTGACCTCTCAAGCATAAATCCAAATTGATTTTCAGTTGATCTTCTTAGTCTTTTTTCTATTATTTTTTTCTCAAAATTTCATGGTATGACTCATTAGTTTAATACTCCTATATTTTGTATAATTTTGTACGTCTCATTTATTCTTATATAAGGAAACTAGAGTACTCACCCTCATTAGACATTTTTTTTAAATTTCAAAATCAGGTTGAATAACTTTGTGAGTCATGCAATACCTTGTTTCCAAGGCATTTCCATACCTCTATCGGAATCTACTTTTCCATTTTGCATCTCATTCAAAGTTTGCTCTACTTTTGAAATTTGAAGTCTACAATAAAATTTTAAATTTCTATACTCATTTGACCTACTTAAATTACCTAAATTAAGTTGGCCATTAAAACATTCATTAAAAAGTTGATGAAAAAACCTATTTCATCGCTCTTTTATTTTATCATCATTTATTATTACTTTATTGCATTCATCTTTAATACATCTTATTTGGATAAAATCATTTGTCTTACTCTCTCTCGCATTAGCTATTATGTAAATGTCCCTTTCCCCTTCTTTTGTATCTAATTTTCAATATAAGCGTTCAAAAGTTTCATTCACTGCTTTCTTGGCATCTTATTTTTGCTACTGTATACTTTTTTAAATTTTTTTCTCGTTCTTACAAGTGTATAATACCTTATATGCTATTCATTTTTTGTTTCACTTTCTCCTATACTTTCTCATTCCACCACCAAAATTCTTTAGTTGATGGTGCACATTCCTTTGACTCACCGAGTACACTTTTGGCTGCTATTTTCAATTTTAATGTCATCTTATCCCATGTCATATATCAGTATTTATCCTAATACTTGTAATCCTAGTCCTTAAATATGTTTTACTTCCTATTCTTTAACTTTCATCACTTAATTATAGAAATCGTGCATATTTTTCTTCTATTGATATTATGTTTAAGGCATATATTCAATACTATTAACCTATGTTGGGTAGTTAAGTTTTCTCCCGGAATGACCTTATCATCTTTACAAAATTTTCTATCATTCATCCTAATCATAAGAAAATCAATTTGCGATTTATTATTCTCACTTTTGAACGTGACCAAATATTCTTCTCTTTTCTTAAAAATCGTATTAGCTAGTATAAGGTCATATGATGTCGCAAAATCCAATATAGTTTCCCTTCTTCATTTCTTGCTCTAAACTCATAACCTCCACCCATGTACCCTATTATATTCCTCATTTTCACTCTACCTATTTAGATCTTCTCATATTAAAATCATTTCGATTGGCGGAATATTTTATAATACCTCATCTAGATCGTCCCAAAATTTAGATTTGGTGTGTTCATCTAATCTTATTTGAGGTGCATATATGCTAATTATATTAATAATTTCTTTCATCGCTACTATCTTGAGAGTTATAATTCTATCCCCCTTTCTAATTATTCCTACTAATTCATCCTTTAGCGAACTATCGACAACAATACATACTTCATTTCTTGTTTTACTCATTCCTGTGTACCATAGCTTAAAACTCGAATTCTCTATCGTCTTTGCCTTCTCTCCTACCCATTTTGTCTCTTATACACACAAAATATTAATTCTTCTGCTAATCATCTTATCAACTACCTTCATTATTTTACCAGTGAGTGTTCCTATATTCCAAATCTTAGACCATTAATTTTCCTATAATATTTGTTCTTACCTAACTTATAGTGTGAGATCTCTTGCATATTTAACATTACACCCAAGTTCTCATCGAAATGTAGCGGTCCTTGCCGATACGTTACAGTCGGACCCTGCAACATGAATTCTTGCATATTTAGCACTACACCCGAGTTCTCATGGAGATGTAGCAGTCCTTGCTAAAACATTACAGTCGGATCCTGCAATGCGTTCCTTCCGGGGAACATCTTTGCATTAACATAATAATTTGATGGATCCATTCATTGAACATTTGCATGAAAGTTCACGTTGGCCGGCAACCTAACGCACAACCCTCGCCCTTTCTCAACTTGGCTTGGGACCGGCTATGGTAGGGTTAAGCACTACGATAACTATTTGAAAAAAAAAAATTATATTGTCAATACAGAATAGGCTTAATACATATTCTATCCAAACCTTTACACTTTTTTTCAAAGTTATCCAAACTTTTAAAATGTTCTATATCTATCCTATTGTCTCCAAAGTATATCAAAATGTATCTTCCATTTGAGCCATCTAACCCCATTAAAAATGTGGCATAGCAATGAGGTCATTTGACCATGTCAGCAATAGGCACATGCGGCCATGGATGTGGAGGGCCACTATTTTTGTTCCTAAGTTAAACCCAAAATCCAATTGATTGCATGTTCAAAGATTAAGAGTTTAATTGCATGTTGAAAGATTAATAGTTTAATTGCATGTTGAATCAGGTTTCAAATTTAAGTTAGGATCAAGATTAGTAGCCATCCACGACGCCACATGTGTCCATTGTTAATGTGGCAAGATGTCACATCATCACTGCATCACATTTTATTAGGTGTTAGATGAAATTCAAATGGAGGACATTTTGAAATACTTTGAAAATGAAAGGATAGATATGGAACTGTATAACAAAAAACAAAACAAAAAAAGTGAATAAATTTGAGAAAAAGTATAAAAGTTTGGACATCCAAACTTTATTATAACCCTAAAATTTAAATAGGGGTAAATTATTAACAAGATTGAGAGTAATTAGGTGTAATGGTTAATTTTTTTAGATTATATTTAATTTACTTGGAGTGGATTAATTTTGAACAAAGGTTGATTATAAGTTGGCTTTGAGTTAGATTCTAGTTTGTATCAGTTTGATTTTATGTTAGAAGTGAACCAAACTATCATCCATGTTGATTGTGTAAAATACGAGAAAAATTATAAAATAAAATAGAGGAAAATTTTATGAATATTATGAAATTTTCTGAGATTTATTTGGAGACCTATGGAGTAGGTTTTGGTGTTATTAAGAAATTAATTTGGGGTAAGATGAAATTGGGGTTAATTAAACCCTAAGTTTGGATTTATAAATGGGAAAACACTATTCCCTTTCTTTCCACTCGATTATTCTCCGAGACCCAGCCGACGCCACCCCTCCCCCGATCGAGCGTCGCCGCCGCCGCGCCTCAAGGCTGACCGCCGGCCGCCGACCACCCCTCTCCTCACCGGATTCCTCCTTCACTGTTCT